>VWZG01013347.1:0-16313 GCA_013396735.1 Grallaria varia | reverse complement strand
TTTTTTAATTAATGAATCAGGTAAGATCACATCTAACACTGTGAAGTGACATGATGAACAAATGTGGAACTGAACATTATTGGGGTTTTTTTGTGGGTACGTCAGTTATACAGTAATAGTCCAGAGGACTATAGACAGCAATGGTGCAGCCATGAAATTTCTATCTAAATTAACCTGCAAAAGTGCCAGATTTGCATTAACCTGTGTTGTGATCTGGTTTTTAAAGTTATTAGAAATGCCTCTACCCAAACTAAGGTGCAAATGAGACAGGATGCCAAAGTCAATAGCATGGGTTTTATGTAATGGTAAATGTGAGGCAGAGAAAGAGATAGAAAGAAATAGGAAAAAGGAGGAGGGTGGGGGAGAAGGAAGAGAGTGACAGAGATTAAAATAGAAAATGTGTCACCACTCTGTATAACCCAGCAGTGTCTCCCAAAAAACATAGAATCCAATGGATTAATATACCTTCAGATGCCCGGCACCTCCCCTTGTAGGGACAAGCTTTGCAATCTTTTGTAACAGACTCTGGATTTGTTGCCTCACTTGGATCACATGCAGTCTTCTGGTGCTGGGAGGCCTCAGGAATGAGTTGGGGGTGTTTCAGGGGGTCTTTGATGTTTTATTACCCCTTCTCAGCTGCCTCTCATGTGAATGCCCCATATGTATGTGGTCTTCCCAGTGGGGGCGGGGAGTTGCTCCTTTGGTTTGGTGAGAAGAGTTTTCACTATCACACACCAAAACCCTCCTCCTCTGCCACCCGCTGAGCTCAGCTGGAGTGGATTCTTCTACACAGAGACATTCTTCCCTGATCCTTGTTTACCTCTGCTTAGACCTGAGATGATTAGACAATAGTCCTGTCTCGAGTTCTCAGTCATGGTCCAAATTCCAGTCAGGAGGCACTGGGAGCAGGGCGGTTCTTCTGTGGTCGCAGACAGGCAGTTGCTTCCTTGCAGTTTGACAAGTTGTTCTATGATTTTGACAATGTTTAAGACATTAATAACATTCAGTCCACCAAAACCTGAGGCAACATTATATAGTGTCATTTTCCTTCCCCTTTATCTGTCAGGATCTCATATTTCTATGAAGGCACTTAACTCAGAAATTTGTCCATCTGAGCCTGCAAACAATTATTTACTGAATGTTACATGTTTGATGTCTAAGTCCCTATAATGAAGAATTGTAGGGCACATTATCAGAATTACATGAAGTTATTAAAATTACTGCTATCTCAGTCACAGTTCATTCCTAGGTATATGTTTGTGAGGTATTCTTCTGTTTTGTGTTTAATCTTTTTTGTTTTCACTTCCAGGAGCTGGAGTTTTCCAACCTATTTGCAGTTCTTCACTGTATCCACTCATTCTTTGCAGCCAAAGTGGCTTGTTTGGACCCTCTGTATGTAGGCAGCCAAGCCACAGCTTCTGCCGCTCCCACAACTTCTGGTACTGGCAAATTAAAGTATACTACTTGACATCTCATATGACAGCACTGCCACTTAACAACAAGACATAACAATGTATAAATATTCATAAGATTTACACCTTTGATGAACCACATATGTGGAAACCAGTCCTGGAGGCAAGACATCTTGCAGCATCAGCAAATAAATGGTCACGTGGGATCATAATTTCATCTTGGATCCTCAAGACATCAGTAAATAATACTAGTCAAAACCCCAGAATAGGATGGATATGCTTTTAGTATTATCTATTTGTACTTACATAGTGCTTTAAGCAACACTGGAAGCAAAGGAATAAATGATGAAATGAAACACTTGAGTATTTAATAAAATTTTCAAATTGTGGTAATAATCACAAGTAGAATTGTCATTTTGCAGTTTTCAGATGTTTTTTATTACAATATACTAAACTCTGAGTATGAACATAATGCCCTATCATTATATTATAAATGAGAGCAAGCAGGAAGCATATAATACACGGTGACAAGGAGATAAGCATGAAAAGTCATTTGTGAAAGTATCTCCTCAGATAAGAAAGCACTTTAAGCACTGTTGTAAATCCATACTTGTGTCCGTACATGAAGTCATGTTACTTTTTCCATTTTGTTCTCATAATCTAACAGTGACAACAACAAAGATATAGCCATACAGGACTGATAAATTAAAACCAAACCAAAAAAACAAGCCACAAAAAGCAAAACATCTTTTCATGGGTAAGACCCTCTTCTATAAGTCAAAATAATGGCATATGAATTTAATTACAAATTAATTGCAAGTATAAAGAATATCATGTCAGTTATTTGCTTTTCCCCTTTTTTGTCAAGAATACTGTAAATCTAATGGTCTTTGTTCACAAGATTTTGAATTTTTTTCAGAGACAACACACCTAATACATTGTTTCCAGGGTTAACCTTGATTTCACATCGTAAGTAGGACCTCTGTTCCACTCAAGCCCTCAACAAATAGACATTTTACATTATGCTTGAAAAATTAGTTCACCCTTTGAATTCTCAATAATTTATATTTTATAGATATATTGTTAGTAAAAGACAGGAATAAATTAAATAAACTGTAACAAATAGATTACAGAATGGATAATTTCTTTGTTAAGACCATTACATCGCTCTGGACCATGTGCTAGTTTGAGAGAATCCTTTAATGATGAAAGATGAGGGACTTGTAGATTTAAAATTTATTTAATTACAATTTTACAAAATAATTTAATGTTGTGCTATGAGACATGTCAGTGAAGATGGAAAAAAAGTGTGAGCATGTGTGGGATATAGCTGAAACAACAGAAAAAATGAAGGATTTTTTCTTGTGCCAGACAGGAAAGAGAACCTAAAAATCTACAGGAAGAATAGTTAGTGAGATGCAGTTTGACCAAAACATTTTCAATAGTACTTTGTGGGGTTTCTGTTTATTATATTGAAATCAAAACTTCATTTTTATTTTTTTTTCCCATTTAGACTTGTTAATAGCAGATATTGGCTAGGGAGACCATCTACCTTGTTTAGCAGAAAGACTAATTCTGTCACATCCCTTTCTATGTATTAGATAATTAAAACTTCTAAAGTGAAGCCAGAGAAAAGCTTATCAAAATTGGAAAAATTCAAAATGCAAGGCAGGGACAAAAGATAAATGAAATGTAGGAGAGTAATAAAATGTCTGTTTCTTTTGCTTTGCATTAGAAGTATTTGGATTTACATGTGTGGGAGTTACATTGCTTTGAAGTATAGCTGATCTGACTTGATACTTGTTCCAAATAATCTGAAAATATATTTTTCTGAGGACTTTTTTATCACTTTCAGTACACACTTACTTCCTTTTAGTACACCTCCAAGGGCTACACGTTTATTTTCTATCCCAAATACAGTCGAATGATGTCATAATCCAGCTACTAAATACTATGTGTCAGCAAAATTCAACATTTTCATAGGCACCATCATGTGTTTGTTTATATGAATTGTCCTTAAATAAGGGTGTCACATAACAATGTGAATGACATAAAGCTACTACAGCTGTCCATAGGATTTTGAGTTTGTTCCTGAGGGAGTGCAAACCCCAAATATTTTGAAGCCAAAGCTACATCAGTCTAAGAGATTTAACAACGGTAGTTAACTTGTCAAGAAAGCATATACTGGAAACCCAGATTTTGGCAGAGCACTGACAGTGCTGAAAACAGAAGCCTGATATCTGTTAATTACAGTTCTCCTTCTCAGTGTTCCCAAATCGACTCTTTCCTTTCAGTGCGTTGCTGTACTAACACCTCAGTGCATGCTCTGCTGGCACTGGCACTGGCAGGATCTAAAACTAGTCAGCTGCCAGCTGGATGTTTTTCCTTCAGCCGTCCGTCCATGTTACATGCACAGTTGTACCACTGAAACTGAGAGGCATTTAAGACACGTGCTTGACTGATCATAACATTTACCCAAACCAGCACAGTGTATGTCATTGCACATTTCTTTAGATGAAGGGATTCCGTTATATGAAAGCATCCTCCCAACCACCCCTGCCGGAAAAAAAAAAAAATTTAAACAAAAATGCTCATAATGCAGAATGGAACTCATGATGTGAACTTTTGGGACTGCATCAAGGTATTCTGAAGATCTCTGTCAAGTATTGTATTCTCGTTGTAGAACCCCTGTATCCATCACTGAGACTTTTGCAAGTGGGCATTAAATACAGACCATTTAAGAAACACATTAGCCTGTAAATTGATTTTTTTTTTCCTAAAGAGGTCAACTAGTGGGACTTAATCAATACTTTTATTGTCAGGAAGATAGAAGTGATACTGAGAGAATATAAGATGCCATATCCTTGACTGCAGTCAGCATTGATTTGTTAATGCAGCAGGGGTTTGTGCACAGACCGTACAGAAAATTCAGAGGTGGCTCTGCATCCTGCCTTGCCCTTGTAGAGCAAGTTGGTTGGAAATTCAGTCTTGAACCAAAGAGGGAAAATTTTTAACTCTGTGTTATAACTAATCCTGAAATACCAAAAGAAAATTTACAAACACATTATATGGCTACATTTTTCATTTAAATAACTACAAGAGGTTCTCATGTAAATCATAGTGAATTTCATATGTCAAAACCCAGGCTTTATGTTGCAGCCTGTGATAATATATAATGAATACTAGTATTTTGTAAGTCCACACAGCACAATGACAATGAAAAAAACACAGCTATAATGAGCATCAGCTTTGGCTAAAAATCTGTATGGAAGTGAAAGCAAATATTGTAACAAGAAAGGGCAAATGAACCAACTGATAGCATAGTACATAATTTATTTTCTTTATATCATGATATTCTCAAGTTAGTTTAATAAAGAAAATTCTTTATAGTGCTGTGCCTATTGAAGTGGTGTTATATAGTATACCACAAATATGTACTCTTAAGTATAACTAAATACACTTGGTTTGATTTGCTTTGCTTTTTGATGAGCTTCTTAGGTGATCTGATCTTCACAGAACTAATATGGTAGGTAACAGTGCTAGCATATTTTATTGGGGAAGTTTGAATACATGTTATTATTGATTTCATCAGTAAATGAATACATTTCATTTCCAACATTTGTTTAAAAATACAGTTAGAGATTTTCAAAAGAGCTTTGCATTCTAGTAGCATGAAGGCATCTTTGAAATAAAAACAACATATTTTTTAGCTGTTGGCAATTTTTTTTGTCGGTTAAGTGCAGCAAGAAGTTTGTGGAGACAAGCTAGTTGTAAGTGGGTTATTTTTTAAAACCCGTAATTGAAAGTTTTTTCTATTTGAACTAGAATTTGTAAGAATGCAAATGAATAATATACAGTATCAATATGCTTTGAGATGAGAATCATGAAAAATCTGATTTTCTGAATTAGTCCTTGATTCTACAAAAATATATTTCTTTATTTTAGACATGTTATCAGAGCACCTCAAAGTGCACAATTAAACATGTGCAGGTATTTGTCAGCACTGCAGCCTGTTACTTTAAATGTGATTTGGTTTGTTCAATGCCTTAAGATGTTTCCTGAATTAAAAAAAAAAAAAAAAAGTTACAAAGGCTGAAGATCTGTTACCCTTAGAAATTCAGATCAGTTTTCATTCTGGTTTGGCAATTCCAATTAAACTTTTGGAAATTTTATTAATATTAAACACTAATCTTTGCATATCACTTTCCATTTCTTTACAGGATCTGGTTTCTGAAAAAGTGTAGTGTCTAAAAAAATGTTTAATCTCATTTTAAAATTTCTGTATCAGGTAATTATGAGTCTGTGCTTCAGAGTCACACTTCTGACCAGTTCAGTATGATGGAAAACATGAGAGACTCACTCAAACTCCCAAAATTTCAGTACCTGTCTTTTGGGCTTCTTCCTGCAGCCACTCATGCTATTCCTCATATCAGAGAGCAGTCTTTAAGCATGTGAACGGTTTCATCAAGATGAAACTAAACGAGCATCTATATCAGTGTCAGGTCTAAATGGGCTTTCAGACCAAGCAGCTCAACTGAAAAGAGTCCAGAGGAAAAAACCCTCTGAGATAACAGTGAGACTGCCAGGTCCCAGTGCCAGTCGTTTCTGTGTCTGTGGTGGCTGCTGTTCATGCACTGTGGGTGCTTGAAGAACCCTAAAAATCTGAGTTTCCCAGTTTAGCCCACCAGAGATTAGTGTTGTGCTGTGACAAGGGGCAGAATAAAGCTGAAAAAGGCTGATGCTGCCAAAGGCGAATTATTCTGCATCTTTTTCCCTCACCACACTGCGACAGGTTACCCCGTGCTGGTCAGCCTTTTCCCTGCTGCATCTTTCTCCCCATCTACCGCAAATACATACCTGAACATTTGGTATGAGATCCCTAAGCACACTTTTCTGTTCCCTCACCCTAGACAGATGCAAAATTGTGCTCTCAGCTACATAACAGAGCCACTAATTCTCACACACAGTCAGGGTACAGCTTTAAGGATTATGGCAAGGGCATCTGTGTACCAGTAGGAGTGCTTGAGAATATGCATTTAGATTATAGCGGGGTCATACCTGCGCTTAAGTGCTTTCCTTGGAGGGTTCTTAAGTGTAATTTTAGTATTTTCCTGGAATAAGTTCTATAATTTCTACTTGCTAGGCTCCTTTTTCACTTTAGCAGAAACAGTGGTTCATGTCCTGTTGGAATCACAGAAAAAAACATAGGAATACTAGAATAAAAATAAATTTCTGTTCTGATTCTGTGTATTGTTACACTACATTACATAATCTATTAAAGTATATTGAACAATTTAAAACTAAATTATTTCTTTTATGTTACCTAGTTTCAGTATGATATATGTGGCTTCCACTTTCAACAACTTTCTCCACAGGAATCCCAGCTATATATTATAGAAATTCTTTTGTTATTCAGTATATACTAATATATAATGCAGTGGATGTGTATGTATGTATGTGTGTGTGTGTGTGTGTGTGTGTGTATATTAGTATATACTAATGGAAGATACTCAGTATATAATAATGAAAGTTACATATTAGGCACAACTATAAAACAGAAGCATAAATCCATGAAGCTTTACATTTAAAAACTTATAATACTATAAAGAAACATATGTATATTAGTTGAAGAAATGGCTATTTTTGCAGGATATGCACAGTCTGGGTATATGATAATAAATTGATAAGCATTAACTGATTTACTATTTCATACCTCCAGGAACTTTGATTTTTTTTTTAATTATTCTTATCCCTTTAGCATATTTGTCATAGGTTTTAATTTGTTATGGATAAAAATGACTGAAAAATGTAATAGAAAGTGCTATATATTTTATAAATATTAAAAATTTAAGAAAAGCTATTCAAATTATTTATTTCATTTTTAGTTAAGGTTTTGTGATTGTTTGTAATATGTATTTGTGACAATCATAAATCATCTAGTTGTTTAAGGTCATTAATGTACCACTAATAAAATGCTATCTTCTGTTTTGTTTTTGTTATGCTTCTTTTTGTAATGGAACATAACAGAAAAAATAGAAAATAAATACTTTTTTTAACTATTGTTTTGCATTCAGTCCTACAGTGTATGAGTTTTATATCATTGAAATCCAAGTCTGGGAAATCAGGAAAATACTTGGAGAACCTGGGAGCATAAATTATTTCCCAGTGCTATGTACAAAGTTTATTTAGTAGAAATAATGACCACTCCTTACCTGTGTGATCATTTCTACAAGTCATGTCATTCACTTAAATATTGAATAGGATTTTGAAAATATCCACCTCTCTTCTGGCTAGGAAGCTCACCTACAATCGGATTATTTCTTAGTTTTGTATTTTTGGTATATCTTTGAAACCAAACAGCTTTAAAATGGTGCTGTATCTACTAGAGCAAAACTAACTTTGATGAGTTCAATTCTAGTTGTGTTTTTCCCTGACTGAAGGAAGAGATGTTGAAAGGTACTTTTGTACCTTTTCAACAATTTATGTTTAGAGTCTGAAGTGCTCGTCACACAAGCTTATTTTTGGTGCCTTTCTTGTGCTCCCGGTTTAGAGAAGCAAGGTAAGCCCCCTCATGACAGTGCTGCTGTCACCTTTCTCTCTCAGCCCCTCCACAAGCAGTCACCATGGCTTTTCTGCACCTCAGGCTAGGGTTGCCTTCCTCAGTTTGGTACCCAAGGAGGTCTTCCTTGGTGATCCCAGCCTTTCAGCGTTATGAGTGTGATGAACACTTTGTGTTGAAAAAAGCCTCACTCCTCCTTCCCAGATGTGATTCAGCTGTTGTGGGTTAGCAAATATACATAACTCTCACATCAGTTCGTTTCCTGCATCTCAAGCGTGTTTCTACACCGCATTTAAGTGAAAAGCCAGGAAAAAAATAGAAAACAAAAAAAAAAAAAAAAAAAAAAGAAGAGGGGACTTTAAAAAAAAGTGAAGACAAACATAGAATATTACAATGCTAGGAATATCTTGGAAGTAAGTATATTCCAAACATATGAGAATCCTGCTATAGCTACCATTTTCATCTGCCCATTAAATAGGATCTACATTTTATATTGAAAGTATGGACTCATATAGAACTGAAAGGTTTGTTTATTCTGGAATTACCTATCTTATTTTTGAATTATCATTTTTAATCTAGCATATTTTCCATCTTCCCCAGAGATTTTGATCTCAAATGAAAATTCTTGCAATCAAAATTTCTTAAGATACAGCCCCTGAATAGTTTCCTTAAATTCATGGTTCTTATGTTCTATAGCTAATATATTTTTCCTCCAAGTCCTACAACAATTTATTCTTGCAATACTTGAAATTAATTATGATCTATTTACTTGTTCATTTGACCAATAAAACCTAGCACAGTATTTGCATCTTACCCATGATTAATTTATACAGTTTTCTACTGTTTCCTTTTCAATATTTTGACAGTAGTTATTGTGTTTATGTAGTAGTGTTTTGTGGTTATTTTAACGTATTTTTCAAACACAATCCCCATTACAAATAGGAAACTATATCCTTTCATTTTCTAATCAGAAAAAAAATTATTTATTCTCCATAACAGAATGGTTAATATTGCTATGCAGTGGTTTAGAAGAGAGGGTTTCACCATACAGCACCTATTGGCGTTTGTTGGCTATGTATTTTATGTACTTTATGTACTTTGCACGCACACTCTTCTCACAAATCTGTGTGGAATTTCTTCACAGCCATTTCCTTTTATCCCATGTATGGCCTAGGTAGCAACCAGACCTGGCTCAGGATTCCTTAACACCGTGAACAAAATTTTACTCATCTAAAACTGCTTCCTTCTGTATGTTTCACCAGTCTGGAGATGATGTAAAACCCCAGGCCATAAATGGAGGTTTATACGTGTACACAGCATAAAAAGAGCTGGAAGAGGCTGTGTGTAAGCACTGCCGCTCTGTATACTCCCTGTTTTGGCCTTGCAGAATTATGGGCGTAGAAGATAATAGTGTTTTACCTGCTTTTTGTTTTTCTGGACTACACAAAAGCTGAAACTTTTTCAGGCCCATTTTTTTCTTTCTGCAGAATGGAGGACTAGAATTATTTCTTACTAGATGCTGAGATTGTCATATGAACATATCTCTAGAAACTGAGACTTTAAAAATGCTAAAATTAAAAAAAACCTCCATCATGTACCCTGAGCTTCAGTGAAGAGGGAAAGTTTTTATGCAGCCGGGTGGAAAATCTAGACTTTTGAACAGATACAAAATCCTTTTAGCTAGATGCGTTTTTCTTTTTTTCTTATTTTGCTTTAAGAGTTTAATGAGGGAAGACAAAAGGTCTCAGAAAGGTCAAACCCCTTCAGTAAAGCAAGGAAGCACGATAGTGGTCTTTGCGCTGCAGTAACACTGAGTGAAGCAAAGGCTCCAGTCATGGCAACATCATAAACAACTTACGTTTTCTTCACACCAGAAGACAAATATTTGAAAGAAACATGAAGTTAAGGCCTTGCATAATTTCACAAGAATCAGAAGCTCAGATTATGATTAATGTAAAGGCAAAGGCAACTCATGTCTGGGTGGTTCATGTGACTGCAGGCGGTTCCACAGGGGCATGCACAGCACTCTTCCCTGACAGGGAGGTTCAGGGCCCCAGTGCTTGTGTAGTTTGAGAGAGATCTGAGCTGTCTGAGGACCCAGGGGCTCATGAGATTGCAATAAAATGTTCAGAGGAATATGAATTTAGGAAGAACAGCCTGAGCTACTGAATCTTACCCAGTTTCCTCAGGCGGTGATGTCATATAACCCCTCTTCCTCTTGTTGGCAATCCTTCTGGAATCTCACTGCTCTGATGGTTTGAAAATGTCTTCCAATTTCCAGCGTAAACCTACTTGTAAGTAGATTATATCTATTTGATTTTGTGCCAGCCCTAATTTAAATAGTTTTTTTTCCCTAGCCCTAGTGTCAGTTATCCCTTTCCCCTCCTCTCCTTGATGTATTTATAGCGAGAAATCATATGCCCTGACAGCTTTCATTGTGCCTGAATGCACAAACCAAGCTCATACAGAAGATGTCCATGCACTGCAGTGAAATTTGGTGCAGAAAATCCTGAGCTATTGCTGACTCCAGCTGATACCTGTTGTGCTTCAGCGAGACCAGCTCAGGGCCAGAAGCAGTTCATCCACTTTAATGCACTTTAAGATAATAAATGCAGCCCATCAGCACCACAATGTGATATACTGCTTCTAGAGCAGATAAAGACCATGGCAGCTCAGGGCTTTCAGCACTGCTCTTCATTGCCCAGTGCAGACATTCGCTAATCAGGCTCCCTGGCTTGTTTCCATACCATCCTAATGGGATGCAGTCTTACTCTAAATCTGTTCCGACTTTACTTTTTCCCCAGACTGACTACTTCTGCACCTTATCCCATTGTCCAGATACGATCTCCCTTATGTCCTGCCCTATGGCCATAATATTTGTCGCTGTCTGCGAAGACTGTGACTGGTAGCATGAGTTATGCGCCTGCATCATGCTGGTGACTCACAGGCATCCTGTGCAAAGCTAGTATATCATGGAGCTACTTGCTCTTCCAGTCGTGTGATCAGCTCTCAGCTCATCAGTAATGAGAATGGGATATAGGAACAGGTCAGTTTATCACCCAGAAGATAAACTAGGACTTTTTCTTCCCCCCTGCTACATTATGGGGAAGGAGAGACAGAGAGAAATGAACCATCATTTTAAGAGTTAGCTTTCCATGAGACAGCTCCAAGGGGTGGCAGGGCAAAAATGCAGATTTGGATGCAAATTCTTTTTCTGGAAGGCAGGTTAGAGGATTTATATGCCAGTTCTACCCTTTCCACATCTTTTGACTTCCAGCCATGACTGAATAGGAGAAAATAAAAAGCCCTGTAAAGGGTAAGGGAGAAAGAATGAAAGGCTCATAGAAAACCTTTTCTTTATGGTCTTCCAGAGGTAAAATATCTCCAGCATTTATCAAGTCGCGTTCCATCTTTGCAATCAGACAGTTTATTTCTGAGGGATTATTATTTCTCTCTCTCTTTTTTTTTTTAACCCCTGCAGTTGAATTATATTTCAATTGGGATAGAATGCCAATGACAAAATCAGCACTATATTCTATATCCTTCTTTCTGTTTGAGCTAGAGAAATCACATTTTTCAAAGCCCATTCTCACTTTCGGTGAGCAGAGCTTTTGGAACAAAAATAACACTATAAAGGGTTTTAAAAGCTTCAGTGGGTGGGTCACTATTACATTTTTTCTGTTTGTTCTGTTCTGTTTTCTTTTTACATGTGAACAGGTGAAGCTCAATGAATCAGTGGCATTTCCTTTTTTTATCCTGTGCATAAATGACTGTGAATCTATTTATTTTGATTTATGTGTGATCAGTTTCAAGGACTTTTAAAAATAGAAGTACAAATTAATACAAAATCAACAAAAAAATTATTTGCAAGCCTTAACCTCAGCTAGGGATTTGAGGAGTTATCTAAATTTATGAATAGCTAATGCAAAACAGCATTTGTTTTAATGAATGGGAACATTAAATTATATATATATATTTAGCATTAGCTTTTAAGTGTGAGATATGAGCTGTTTCTATAGAAAAAAAAAATAACTCCTGGTACATAAAATATCAGACTGCCTGATAGTAAATATATAAATTTGGCTAAACTTAAATCAAATCCAGTGTGGTGTCTGTATTGCAAGAAGATAGATGTCTGTTTAAATTGGTGTTATACCCCATGCCATTTTCTGCTGAGTGGTATTGCAGCTGAGCCCATGAGCAGGCTCACGAGAAGTCTATAGTCCCTTGGTACTAGCTGCTCAGAGGAGGGCTGTCCTGTTTCTCTGCCATTCAAAAAAGGTCTGTGTTAGTCTGATCCTTTCTAATCTCATTGAGAGAGGCTTCTGTTCTTCACTTTTCCTGGAGCAAAACACTGGCCTCACAAAACTGTGTAAAGATAAGAGACAACCATAGTGTCATAGGCAAGTTCAGGAGGATATTTTTTCCAAAATCCCATGCCCCTAGATGAGAGGATTTAGAGTATCATATCCATATTTTTTCTAATTCTAAAATTATTTTTAGGATTCTCCAACTTTTTATGATAGATAGTATTTACCTTGTGTTTAGGAATACTGTTGGTCTTCATTCATGGACAAGAGGGACATAAGAGGGTCTTTTTATAAATTCTTTGCTGTTAAATGCTAAGCTTTAATAATGTGATTTCTCTCTCTGTGACTTGAATTACGTATGCTGTGTTTTATTATGTGCCAATGTTTTAATTAGGTAATTTTATTTATTATATTACTATCATGATTCTTCTACATTTTTCTCCCATATATCTTTCAACTCTCAATTCTGTTTTACCACAGGCTTTATGGGATGGCTGCTGGAGTTTTAGAATTTCCATTTATTTTTT
This sequence comes from Grallaria varia, assembly GCA_013396735.1. Taxonomy (NCBI): domain Eukaryota; kingdom Metazoa; phylum Chordata; class Aves; order Passeriformes; family Formicariidae; genus Grallaria; species Grallaria varia. Next base: position 3,505 of record VWZG01013347.1, on the reverse strand, counting down.
TGAAAAAATGCTATATTCAGCTTAGATTGGTTTAGTTACACACTTGTTGTATTCTGAATAGTACTTGGAAAAGGGCAGGGAAAATAGAGTGTGTTTTAGCAAGGACAGATAAAATGATTGATATTCTCTGTAAAATTATAAATCACATTTCTTGGGTGTTTTACCTTATATAAAATTTAAAAGTGTTGCCAATGGGACTGTATTTTATTAGTTCTGATCCTTTTTTATATGTTAATTTTTTACCCTCAGGCTAGAAATATATTTATCTATTTATTTATTTATGTTTAATCAACCCTGCAAAGTATTGAACTGTATGTAAAATTTACTGAGGCTAAAGTATTATTCTGAGACTATGTGACAAACTGGGACCAAATGAAGCCATAAAATTATTGTGATTCACTTTATGTCTACTGCTTACTTTGTTTCAGTTATTAAATTTTGTGTGAACACATAATCAGAAAAATATATCTGGGATGTAAAAGAAAATTTAGCATGCTCTATTCCAAAAGCTGTGTGATTTGTTGTTTTGCTGAATTCCAGTACTGGAATGACCAGGCAAAACTCTCAAGTTCAGTAAGAAAAAATGCTTTCAGGTAATCTCTCTGTTTTGTGTGCACTCTCTCAAATAGTCCCTGGGCCCTAGAAATTAAGTTATTTTATTTTCATGAAAGCATTTTCCTACAGCTGTTTATACTGATTACACCATTTGCTAAGAATTTTTTCAACTGTAACTTTACCTGGAGCATGAACTTCTTTCAGCACTGAGTTGTTTGTTTTTCAGGGTGTTTTTTCCTGATGCCTTGCTCTTTTCAACTCTTTCATATCCAAGGATCTCAGAACAGGTAACCATTTCCACTGGAAAGAGGCGGCTTTACAAACAAAAAGGTATCTATAGCTAATATGTTGGTGATGTGTCAAAGCTTATACTCCAAAATCCCCTACTTAATCTTATCCACATGTTTAGAATTGATCTGTCAAGTAGCTTTGAGACAACAGAAAAAAAAAGATTTCCCAGATCTATTTCAGATAAAAGCCTTCACTGTTTTTATGAATAAAATCACTCAATAAGGAAGATGCTAAAGTATACATTTTCTTCTAACTCATACCCAGTGGCAAAAGGCATTGTGTACAAAACATCGTTCACTTTAAAACACTAAAAATAACTATTTCCCATTTTTTAAAAGAATAAACAGTTATATGATCGTCACAATTAAAAATAAACCTTTTGTTAACAGAATTCCCTAGTTATGACTTGCATTATTTTCAGACATTAACTGTATGGTATCTATTACCAACTGTTGACTTTTCTGTTAAATAACATTGTATGAATTCAATCCACTGGCTTCTTGGATGTCACCAGGGAGTGGTGGGATCTGGTATGGTGCTTTGTGAAAAGCCTCTCTGAAGTTCCTTATTCCTGTTTTTTATAATTTCATCCTCTTCCTTTTCTTCATTTGTTCTATTCTGTGACTATTGGCTTTTTTTCTGATTTCTTTTCCCTAAGTCTTTATGCCTTCTTAAGGAGGGCTTTGAGATTTTTATCAGTAAGACACCCAGTCCTAAGGAAAAGTAAACACAGGAAATAGGAAATGATATTTATAGATATTTAATATTTCTGCATCATCCAGAAGTACTGTGTTGGTGATGATGGAAGACATATTTGTGTCTTGTTTAATACTCTTTTTAGATTTGTTACATAATCTCTTTTAAATTTGCCAATATTGTCTGCTCCCAAAATCTCTTGTGACACTAAATTCCAGAAGCTCATTATTTGAAGAATTACCTAATATCAGTTTGATAAAAAGACTGTGTTTTAGCTCAGTTGTATTTCATGCTGAAATGAGCTTGTCTACCACCTCTATGATTTTGTAAACTTTAGTCATGCTCTCCACCCAGCATCTTCCTTTCCAAATTGAAGAGTCACAGCTTCTTCAGCCTCTTCTCATACAGAAGCTGCTCTATCCCCCTCATTGTTTTAAGTGATCTCCTCTGTATCTTATCTAAGTTGATTATGCAGTTTCTGAGATGTAGAGGCCAGAATTATACTCAATGATATGGCCTGGGACAGCAGGATTTAATTTAATAGCAAAGGTGACACCTACTGTCTTCCACTCTATCCATCCTGAGCATAATCCATTCCGATACCTTTTGTTTCTCTTATGGCAAGTGAAGCCCATTATCTAGCAAACTTTCAACCTTGATTCTTTCTCGAGTTCAGGTTCCAAATTCAGCCTCACAGAGCCAAAATTTAGACCATTTTTCCCTTAGATAAATTACTGCCTATCTTTATGTACACTGAAGCTCAACCTTTTAGTCCAAACAGTTATTTGGTGAGTCCTTTTTCAGCACCTTGTTCCTAATATGGCATTTGACTATTTGCAGGAGATCAATATGATCTACAAACTTATAGATGCACTGTATAGCTCCTTCATCATGTCCTGAAAAGTTGAATAAGACTGGTCACTGCAGAAATTCACTGCTGACTCTTCTCCACCAGACAAAATAATTACCAAGTTCTAGCCTTTGCTCTCCTACCTTTAATACATTCTTTCCTTTCCTCGATCCTGGTGACAGATCAGTTTCTTTAATAGACTTAGGTGTGGAACATATCAAAGTCTATTTTGAAGCCCATTTATACAGTTTCTATGGTCTCTCCTTTAAACATGGGCTAAGTGTCACTTTCATAGAAATCCAGGAGGTCAGTGAGATAGCATTTCCTTTCTCAGATTTTGTCTCTTTCTTGGCATACTATTATATACGTATACTCAGTAATGTCATTCTTCATCATAGACTCATCCACCTCAGCAGTGAGTGAGACTCAGTGGTCTATAGTTCCCAGGTTGCCTTCCAGTACCCTCTTTTGGAGACACAAACATGGCGAACTAGAGATGAGGTAAGTGCTGGTGTTTGTCTCAATGGCAATTTGTAATGGTATCCACCTTTACTATAGTCCTTCAGTCTTACAGCTGAGTTATTTTGGTGACATCTCCTTGGTTTCACACCTGCATATTTCTCTAAAATTGTTGTTCCTGCAACCTATCTGCTACCACTACCACATCGGGTGTGGGAGTCTTCCTCAATTTCCCAGACAGACTGAAAGAATTTATTGAGCTTCTCTCTTGCCCCTGGAAGCAGTTTTTATGTCCTTGTTGCTAATTGTTTGATGACAGTATTTTCTTAAGGGCAGACTAATTATGGACTTATTTTTTATGTCTATCACTACTTTACTTTTGACCACTGCCTGAAATGTTTCCTAACATTGCAATTACATGACTTCATGGAGCCAAAATATAGACCTTTTTAAGGTCATCCTTTTCATGAATACCCCAAACTGATGTTCACAGTGTTTTTGTAAGTGTGATGCTGGAAATATGGCCAGATAATGACAACAGAAGGATTGGTGCAGGATGAAGAGTGAACAAGATGGGTGAAATACCCTGTTAACTTTTATGTAAGTTGGAGGTCTTCTCCACGGACACTGTCTTCTCGTGGGGGAGAAGCTTGC
>VWZG01013346.1:24491-54038 GCA_013396735.1 Grallaria varia | reverse complement strand
ATGGATGGATGGATGGATGGATGGATGGATGGATGGATGGATGGATGGACGGAAGATGGACAGAGGTATGGATGGATGGATGAATGGATCAGTGGATGGACAGAAGAATGGATGCATGCATGCACGCATGCATGGATGGAGGCATGGATGGATGGATGGAGGCATGGATGGATGGAGGGAGGCATGGACGGATGGATGGACAGATGATGGACAGAGGGATGGACGGATGGATGGATGGATGGATGGATGGATGGATGGATGGATGGACAGAAGGATGGACGGGATGGACAGGGGGAGGTGCACAGAGGGATGGAGCTGTAGGCAGGGGTGAGCCAGCAGACCCCCTTGCTGGGGCAGACGGGGGTCCCAGAGGGGGCAGGCACACGGGCAGGGTCACCCCACCAGAGGCTGCTGTGGGTCCCTGGAGGGGCTCCTGCTGTGCCGATGTCCCCAGGCCGGCCCCGGGCAGGGGCTGTCATGGTGCCACCCCCGGCAGTGACAGCATCCCAGCCCTGATCCCGGCCCAGGGCTAATCCGCTTTGCCCACGGGGACCAGATGTCCCCGCTAAGTGGGTCAGGCGGGAGCAGGGACACTGGGCAGCACCAGCCCCGTGGCGCTGCCCACTAGCTACAGAACATAATCATCAAGTGAAACGAGGTGACAGAGGGGCCTGGACGTGGCACAGTTGGGGGGACACCACTCCTGGTGCCCAGACTGGCAGCAGGACAGGCCTTGGTGCCACTGTGGGGCATCCAGAGCATCCTGAGCTCCTGGTGTGCAGCCCCTGGGAGGAACTTGCCCATGGCAAAGGCTGGGGAGAGGCCAACTGGCCACATGGCAGGAGTCTGGCCTGCCTGTACTGCTGCCTGTACCTCTGTCTGCAGTGCTGCCTGTAGTGCTGCCCTCACCCCCTGCCCAGCCCATGCCAGGTTGTTTTCCCCTCCCCAGCCTGGCAAAGGACACCAGCTGTCCCCGAGCTGCTGTCCCTGTGTCCGTCCCCCTGTCCCCCTGCTCCACCAGCCCCCACTCTCCCCAGCAGCTGCACTGGTCCCACTGTCCGTGTGGACCCTCCCTGCCCCAGAGCCCCTTCCCAAACCAGCCCCAGCCCCTCCATTCACCACTGCAATGGGAGACAGGACCGCCAGGTCCCCCCTGGCTCCACTGCCATGGGGGGCACTGACACCCCATGGGCCCCCCGTGTTGCCACCACCTCCCACTCCCTGTCCCCTCTCTGCTGTGACACGGCTAAAACTAAATCCAACAATTTCTAGGGCAGTTCCTTGAAGAGCAGGAGCAGGATCCAGGAGGAGCAGGCAGGGTCCAGGGGAAGCAGCACCCTTTGGAGCAGAATGGGGGGGTCACCAAGCCCCTCCACATGGCCAGAGCCAGTCCTGGCCACCTGCAAATCCCACATAAATAGTTTTTTCCCATCCACTGCTGCCCAGAGCATCCAGCTGGGGAAAAAGGGGCACTGCAAGGGTTGCAAATCCCTGGTGAAATGTCTCCCCTTTGCTTAACCCAGAGTGGGGAAGGATGTCAGGGAGGTTGAGGCTTTGTCACTGATCCTGGGGACAAAGCACCTTGTTGCCCTGGCTAGGCAGGTGGGTCAGCCAGGGGTGGCAAATTTTTAGCAGATGAGGAAAGCTGAAATATCAACAGAGGTTATTTCTGCCCCCAAAACCTCTGTGGGACATCAGCCCCCTCCCTGCTGCTGCTCGGCCCCCAGCACATAATTGGGGACAGCTTTGCTGAGCCACTAAGCTCCCCTTTAAGCAGCTGAGCGCAAGTGGCCGCATTTCCAGCCAGTGCATCCCTCGGGCTGCTCATCCGGCCAGAAATCCCGGGTGGGGGGCCGGGTGCCACCGTGCCCGCGGGGGCACAGCCTCGCCACTGGCATTAGTGCCACCGTCAGCACAGATTAATTCTGCCCTGGGCACCGCAGCCGAGCGCGAGGCCACCCTGCACCGGTCACTGTTGTCCCTCGCCGCAGCACAGCAGCACAGCAGGAGCCTGGTCACATCCAGACCCCAAAGGGCATTTGCAGAGGGTGGGTTGGAGGTGGGTCTCCATGCCAGGACACATTGACTCTGCAGGAGATGTGGGTGCTCACCATCGTGCCGTGTCCAGCACCAGGCACTGCCGGAGCTGCCGGTGCTCTCAGTGCAGGGTCCACTCGGCCTCTCCCACTGCCAGGAAGGACTTGGAGAAAGAGGTGGGAGGAGATTTGGAGACAGGACCACTCCTGCTCCATGAGGCTCCCTCTTTAAAATGCTCCATCTTATTGCAGGGTGGCCGCCCTCTCAGCGAGCCCATCTCAACATCAGGCTGTTAGTGACATCCGTCCAGTTGCTCTTCCAGGCTGTGACTCTCCCAAGCCACTGCAGGGAGGGCTTTCTCCTCAGGTGACACTATTGCCCCTTTCCAAGCTCATGTACGTGGTGAACAGTGCCAGGACAGAGAGACCAGGCTGGAGGCAGATCTGTGTGAAATACTGGCGTGTTTATTGGTTGGCACTAGATTACAGCCCACATTCTTGGCAAACTGGCATCCATGAATTTTACTTTTGTATTTTTTTGACTCGACAGCCTCCCCCTTGCACACCAACAGAGGAAACCCCTCCCGACAGGACCCCAACCACCCTCTGACGGAGCGAGCGCAGAGTGGGCAGAGCCCTCTGGCCTTTCTGGAGACCCTGTGGATGAAAGATCAGAACCCCGTAGGCATGTGCTACACCTGCAAGTCAGGACCAAGCAGGAGAGCACCTGCGTTATCCAGAGGCTTCAACTGAGATCTGAGCCCTGAAGGAAATGGGATGTGTTTTCTACTGAACGCGTTTGACTTTGAGCAAAGGTGTCATAAAAATGAGTCAGTAAGAAAAAGTATCCAGTGAAATGCTCCGTTTCTAAAGTGCCCCTGCAGTTGCAAAGCATTTCTGCAAACTATTTCACCTTAATTCGTCATAACCCTCCCATGTGAACTTCACCAGGAGATCAGAAACACCAAGTGCTGGAGTGAAGAATGGAGACCTGCAGCCAGGAAAATAAACCCAGACATATGGGAATTACAAATCCAAAACCATCTCCAATTCACAGAGAATTGAGCATTTCACTTATGATTCACCGAAAACACTTGAAAAGCTCAGGCTTCTTTTCATTCCAATAAATTAGCACATTTATTCTCTACATCAGCTTTCTTCCTCCAAACCTGCTGACACTTCCCTGTGAAAGCCGAGTGGCAGGAGCAGCACAAGAACCCCCATGAGATATCCCAACCGACCCCACCACATCCCAACCAACCCCACACCCCAAGCAACTAAACATTCCAACCACCCCAGCATGTCACACACAGCAGGACACCCAGGGATCCCACTCCAGGCTCTGTGGCTGCCATCGGGTCCCCACCCTGTCCTGGACACTTGGGATGACTCCGAGCAGGATCTGCGAGGGATCAGAACCCCTTTTCCCTCTGGCTGCTCACACCTGTCAGTGCCCAGGTCAGTGTCAGTCCCACCCTCAGACATGAGACAAAGCCCCGCAGCTCTGACTGACTGTGGAGGTTCCTTGGCTCGAAATGGAGAAGGCTCAGGCAGAGACACTCACACCCTGCTCTGAAGGCTGCCAGGGAGCCCCAGGTACACACAGCTCATGGAAAGACTGAGCAGCAAATGCAAAATGATCGTTCCGGCCCTTGTGATATAATAAATATAAACTAGGACACACAGGAAGTTCAGCAAACTCTCTTGGACCTCCCCAGGTTCATTTCTGAGGCAATTCTAGAGCCAATTTCTCAAGTATAATTTCAAAATTCCCACCTTGCCACCAAAAAAAAAAAAAAAAGGAAAAAAAAAACCCTATGGACTAGCACCAAACAGAGATTTTATAAATATCCTAAATACAACTTCAATCCAGTTCAGTTTCTTTTTTAACACCTACACCTCTCTTGGTTATGTACAGACTCCTGACACTACCCCCAGTATAGCACTACAGGATCTGCCCAGAGCAGCTGGGTTAGTTCATTCCAAGGTTAGGAAGGTCAGGATCACGCCCTGTGTGTGTCAGGGGCTTGGGGACAAGCCCAGGGGTGCTCCAGCCACAGGGTCACCATGTCCCAGCAGGGCCACAGTCACCAGATGATGCTGTCACTGACCAAAACGGAGCCAGGGAGCAGGACCAGAGCAGGCACTGGGTCAGCGGGTGCTGCTGAGCATCTCTGTGGGATAAAAGCTCCTCACATGGCAACCCCATCACTGCTTGGGGCAGGTTTAGTTACAGAGACCCAGACCTCTGATCCTTCCCCAGCCACAGGGCTCAGCTCAGGAGAGTCAAACCCTCAAACCAACTCCCTCTCTGACTCCCAGTTATCCCCCTGTGCCCTCCCCAGCCACTGCCTCAGGCTGTGTGAAAGCAAGACACATCCATTTGGGATGAAACAGTGGCTCTGAGAACAAGCAGGACCATCTACAGCTGTTGTAACTGGGGTGCAGCCTCCAGGATTTCGCTCCCCAAGAGCGACCCACACAATGTGGAATGCTGGACGTGGTTTCTGCATGGAAAAGCTGAGGCAGAGGTCCAGAGCCTGTGCAGCATCCAGGAAGGGAACTGAGGATTCCTGACATTCCCTGCCCACATTTTTAGCCACTGAATACTTTGTGTCTGCACAAGGGAAAAAGCAACACTTGCAGATTCCAACCCCTTTTCATTTTTCCCTTTAGAGAGTTTGCTTTAAGGCACATTCCAGCTCGGGCTGAATGAGCTGCCTCCACGCTCCATGGAGAGCAGGGAAGAGCTCACAGCCCCTGCCTACCCAGGAATAGACCTAGCAGCTGCTGCACCCCAAGGGCAGCCTGGACACCCTCTGTGGGACCCACCTCACACCAGTGCCCCAGAGCAGAGCTGGGCCAAGGGCCAGCTAAGAACTGCTCCGAGGGGATGCTCCAGGGAAGGGTCAGGCCACTCACGACATGCTGACGTAAGAATGCCACTATCCAATGCTACCAGCTCAGAACAACACCAGTTCTAGTAAGGCTGGGAGCCCAAGACTCATCCCATGGGGTTCAGCACAGTCAGGACAGTGGTCTCAGTAGAGAGACCGAGCAGGACTGGCCTGGGCTGCAGAACCAGAGCACAGGACTGCCCTCCCAGCACGTCCCCTGTCCCTCACACAGGCAGAGACTGCCAGTCTCAAACCAAGTAAACACCAGTTTGGAGAAAACCACTCCAAGTTCAGGGTGTGCAGCTGGACCAGCTCTGGAGAGAACCCTGGATGCTGAGGGAGATGGGCATGGTGTGGTGCAGGGAGAGTTCAGGGGCTCAGGCCTGGTCTGAAATCTGCATCTCCTCAATCAAGACTATTCCTGCCCCAGGAACCATTTCCAGTTACAAGGCATAACATCAGCCACTCTGCAGTAACAGCATCAATTCATGCCACATTAAAACACTTTCTTGGCACAATTTATTTTTCTGACCCAAACAAATAAGCCATTAGCAAGTCATTAACAATATTCTACCCTAAACTGTCAGTTTAACAGCCCTGTAAAAACATTTTTAGTTTAAAAACAAAAGTGTGCATGCTGCTGATATTAAAACTGCAGTTACTCTTTCAGGAGTACCAGCTGTTTTGTTGCAAAGCATTTCCAACATACTAATCTGTACAGAAGAGACCAAGACTCCTTGAAGGCAGTAGATGGCTGTGTCAGGTGCCTCGCAGGGCACAGGGACAGCGACTGTTGGAATTTCCTGTACACTTTCCAGATGGAATATTCAAGCCCTTTGAGAGTTTGGTTCAGGCTGACCAGCACAGAGTGAGAAAGGATTGTACATTCGTCTCTAAGTTGAAGTGAGCTGAACTGGTGTAATTTAGGCTCAATTCCAGACACCCGGGTTTGAGCTACTCCTTGAATAATGGGCTGTTCCTTACACGTGGTTTTCCATGTCAGTGATTGCTGGCACTGCTTTTGGCCTTGCTACTCCACACCGATGAAAGCAGGGGAGAACAAGGAAAGCAACACAAGAGGATCTTAAAATGGACAGCTTCTTTGCCAAACCAGCAAGGATACCATTCCCCCTTGTCCCAGGCTCCATGGATATTTCTATCAGATTTTCATATTGTAAGCGCTTCTTGGGAAGAGAGAAAACTCCAGAACAGTGAGTGTTTATTATAATAGTTTTTTGTTAAATAAAGAGCAAGGAAAAAAAAGAAAAGGAAAAAAAAATAAAGAGTACTGCAGATTTAATTTCACATCTTGGCTCTGCTCTGACAAAGGAGAAGTTACTGAACTCAGCAACCACTTCTTGTCCCAAGCCAGGGATTAATTAATGCCCCTCCCAAAACTTGTACCTGTCCCAACCCACCCCCCAGCCCCAACCCTTCCCATTTTATTTCCCAACTAGACAACACTGTTGGCAAATCAAGACAGCATGAAACTTACAGCAATAAAACAACAAAACCCCGTGTGAAGTGTGCCAATGCATGGGGAGCGCTCCTGCGAGCCAGGTGTGCTCCCACGGGAATGCTGCCCACGGGAATGCTGCCGGGGGCAGCTGTACCTGTCACAGAGGGCACACTCGGAGCACGCTCCACGTGCGACTGTAAGTGCTGCAGAACCACAGGACGAGAGACTGAACACCTGAATGTTTCCCCCAGGACTTCTCTTCACGACACAGGCGGTTATCCGACCGCGGGCTCGCGCAGCAACGCTCGGTGCGTACGGTCCGATGCTTTAGCACAAATTCCAAGTCTCCAGTTCAGCACGGCGTAAGGCATGTGGACAAGAGAGACACGAGCAGGACGCAGCAGGATCGGGGAACAGCACTGGTGAGCAACACTCCAGTTTGCCTGTGTGACCCCCCTCCGCAGCCTCAACTCCCACCGCAGCCAACGCAGTCCGGGTTCTATCGTGGCGTTGCTGAGGCTGTTTGGCTTTGGCTGAGGGTTAAAGACCAACTCCTTGTGGTTTCATTCTGATGGAAATGCAGAAACACTGGCAGAAGCTGTCGGAGAAGCCACAGAGCCACAGGGATGTCTGCAGGTGATCCGAACTCTGCCCTCAACTGCACTAAATCGGGAGATACTGGATGGGGAGTAAACTGGCCCAGCCACTAGCACTGTCACAGAATGTGTATTTTTAAAAAAACAGAACAAAAGGCAAACAGATTAATTATGAACTCTTCTTTTCAGAAGCAGACCAGGATTAAAAAAACTCCTGCAAAATTAAAATGTTAGATCCTCCATCTAAAAAAAGTTTATACAGACGCACTGCAAGTGACCCCCACGTGGGTCTGAGCAGCGCTTTACAGTACAGACTAAGACTTGAAGAGCTGATCTCACATTGAAGTCTNAAAAAAAAAAAAAAAAGTGGCTCGGGCTGGGGTGACAGGAAGGGGACACTTGGGACACTTCAGAGCACAAGGCAGAGGCGGGGCTGGCAGCCTCCAGGCCATGGAGCGGAGTACCGGGAAAGGGGCACTTCATGCACAAAATGTATTTTACAAAATACAGATCCAAAAAAGCAAAAAAAGCCAACGAAAAAAAATCCCACCTTGCACTAAATCGCAGCACTCTGAACACTTGCTTTGCCCCAGGCGGCTGCCCATGCCTGGTGTGAGGGAGGAGGCATGGAAACGGGGAGGGAGGGAAATCCAGGTCTCAGTCTGGGTTTGGAAACAGCTCTCGCAGGGTCCTCATCAGTCATCTGATGTCAGACACGGAGCTCTCCGAGTACGGCGTGGTCATGACTGGGGTGCCGTTGTTGGCCAGACAGCCTTGCCTCAAGGTTTCAAAATACGAGGCCTGCACTGGTTTATGATATTGCAGAACTTTTATGGCATCTTCTATCTTAAACCATTCCCTTTTCCTTCCTGTGGGCAAAGAGAGAAATCAGTGGGTGGAACAGAACAACAACACTGTCCTTTCTAGTCAGAACATTCCTGCTCCTGAGCTGTCACTCTCTGTCACGGACACCCAGGCTGCAGGGGTCACGTCACTGTGAGCAAACTGGCAGTGCAAGGACACTGGGAAACTTTCTCGTGAGATTCTCAGATCTCCAGGGCTACCCACTCCAACCCCAGGACAAGTGTTTGTTTATGGCAGTATAACCCGTCTTGCACTTCCTAATTAAACCACATGCACACATTTACTTTGCTATTTCTGCAATTTCTATTCAAGCTAGACACTCATTTTAAGACAATCCATGACACATATCAACCACTACCATTTCTATCCGTTTGGAAGTGAACTTCAGTTTCCTGGGGATAGCTCTCTCCCCATAAATCCCTTCCATACACAGCAAAAGGAGAGTCACATTCCAAGCGCTGCAGTATAATCCCTCCTGCGAACAACAGGTTCATTTCTATTTGGGAATCTGATCTAAATGCAAAGATTTCAAAGATAACAGGGAATGATTACCCCACACTGCCCACATATATTTCCTCTATTCTCAGACAGGACAGCTCTTCAGGCTCTTTGCTTTGTACCTTCCAGCACAAGAATTAAACCCAAAATTGCTGCAGAGACAGCTGGACAATTATTTGGCTTCTCTTGGCCCACAGAGGTGACAAAAGCATCAATTTGAACACATTTTCTTTTCCCAACCAACCAAAGGACACACAATTACAACCCCTCCCGACCATTCTTGCAGGGACTCCAGACCCAGAGGATGCTGCGCTGATATGGTTTGTCTGCATCAGTTAATGGCATCAATACACAAAGCTTACCAATATTGACAGAGTCCTCCCAGTCCTCCAACACTTCGGTGACGGTAAGTACGTAAACATATGTCCTGTGCTTCCTGTCCCGGTTCTGGAATGCAAAGGGAACAGAGCAACAACAAACTTTTTTAGGCATGAGGGCACAGGGTGACTGCAAACTGCCCACCATGACCCTGTGGCACTTTGGATGCAGGTCCTCCCACATGACAGCTTGTTCTTAGCCACTAAAAACCACTGTCTTTTAAATGAGGGGGTCTGAAAATATTAATAGGGACTGGAGCCCTAAAGTATAGTTCCTGACCTGTGGGGAAGTGGTTGGTGGACTGATATTCTTATAAATCAGGGTAAAAAAACACGGGAAAGATTTGTATCTATTTCACACAACTCTGAAAGTCCAGAGTCGGTGACAGAACAAGGGTGGGAAGAGCTGTCTGGTACCTGCTGGCTGTGCACCTCCCCAGCACCCACCTGTGGCTGTGCACAGGAGCACACACTGCACCGGCCCTGCTGGGTGCTGCACAAAGAGGGACTCTGCTCCCTGGCTGGGGGTGGCCTTTGGCAGCAAGAAAGGTGTGAAGGCACAGAGAGTACTCACTGTTACACCAGTTATCACCAGTGATTTCAGCTGAAGTGCCATTGCAATGATCAGAATCACTGAACACATCCGCATGAGTTTTTATTTACAGGGGACTTTGAAGTTTCCCTCCAGACAAGCACCAGCTCACTTCACAACACACTTCCCAGCCATTGCTACTCCAAGACAATTTTTTGCAACAAAATTTCACAGCATCAATGACTGAAACTTACCTCAAAAATTCCCACTAATCTTCCTAACGTCCCTTTCACTCCAGCCTAGTGAAAGTTCAAAGAGAAAAGAAACAAGCTTTAACAAGAGCTCAGTACATGTTTCCTACTTGTTGTGCAGGACCAGTTCCTTAGGACAGGATGCAAACACTAAAATTCTGCTCATCTTCAAGCAGCGTAGTCACAAGACAAGCAACAGAAATGTATCCCGAGTTTGAAGCATCCATGCATTCCCAGGACTTATCTTGTTTTCCTAGATTCAAACAACTTTGAATTCAATCTGGAGAAAGAAGAAATATTTGAGGAGTTACTCCTTGCATACCAACACACTCCTCGTGACCAAAATCTCCTCTGCAGGTTATTACAGCCTGAGCACAGGGAACACTGGCTTTGGGGTTTAGCAGTTTTACCCCTTCAAAATTATAGCTTAAGAAAGTAACTTTAAAGTATGTGTAAGACATCCATTTACACCCTTCAGAGCAATGTGACAACTCCCAGGTATTTCAGGGGTGTCCTGTACACACCTGAAACCAGCCAGTAAAAACACACAACACTCCAATGCCTTGATGTGGCCCTGGCAGCAGGAACAAGGGGATTTTGGATAGAACACAAAGCATGCTGAAATAGGACTTTGGAATCAAGCAGAGACACAAATCAAGCCAAGGTCTAAGCAACAGTTTTGTCTATTTGAATACTACTGAGGATTCACCACTTCATCACATTTGGTGCCTCTTTTGGCACCTGCCTGCTCCCCTCACAGCCGTTCTCACCTCAGCTCTCCAGGGCTGCATTGTGCAAACCCCAGCCCACAATTCATAGTCCCTCCTTTTTGTGACTGTAAATGGTTGGAACTCAAGTGCTACAGACAAGATGAGATTTTGCTCCAGGTCTGAACCAGCCCACACAGCCTGGCACAGGATCCAGCCATCACTGGGAGGTAGAGTTGGCTCTGTCAGCAGCTGGAACACATCCTAGACAGCACAGGGAAATAGTGCCTCTTGCTTATGAGATACAGAGATCTGACTATGTCAGGCTTCTTTTTTAAAAAAAAAAAAAGTTTGGGTGATGTTAATGACAAGACAAATTCTCTGTCCTACTGACCAGCTGCTGCACAGTCACATGCCTTCACAAAGGAAGAACTTTCATTAACGAGAAGATATTCCTGGTTAAGTTCCAGCCAACTGAATGAACATACACAGGTACTAAACAATCCCGCCAGAGCACATCTCACTCCTGCTGCCAGTGGGAGCTGATGTGGAACTGCCCCAGGAGCAAAGGGTTTGTAGCTCCCCCACTACGATCAGTCACAGAAATACATAAATTCTTTTGGTAATGCACTCACTGAGCTCTGCTTCTGGGAAGGAGCTTTTCAACTGAAGATTTATGTTGGTTTTGGACACAAACTTTATTGTCTTATCTATATTCTAAGCCATGTCCATCGGCTAGGAATAACACAGGGAGGGACACGAGGCTTCCACCTTTACAACATTAAAGGTGAAGTGTAATCAAGTATTTCTTGTAAACAACTGTCTTAAGCCAGTTTTCTTCACTGGTTTTTGGAGAAAGCTGCTGAATTTCTGCTCTCCTTATTTACCTGTAGGCAACGAATCAAATGCCAGGGATGTTGTTGTGGTGAATTAGTGAACTCTCAAGCCTGACTAGAAATAAATTTATCTCCAGGCAACTAGCAAGCCTGGAAACTAAGGGTAAATCCTGCCCAACCAGCATCCCAGGCAGTTCATTCCCAGCCCTAGAGCTGGGCTTGAAGTAGCAGAGGCAGGTGGGGAGCTCTTCCTTCTGTGCTGGTAAAGGAAGGTGACAAAAATAGTGCAGTCTGCAAACCAGGATTCTCCTACTCTGTCCTGCCTGGTCTCATTCACCCAAAAAAGGCACAAAAAACAATTCCAAGACAAACATGTGCTGTAAGAAAATCATGTTGAATTATCATCAGACGACTCAAAAAAGTGCCAAGGTTTGTTTCATGTATGAACTTATCACATGCAGTTTAAATGGTGACAAATTAATGGTTTGATTCAAACAAACATTGGGCTGATATGACAAAGCAAGTCCCTGCCAAAGCCTACAAAGCACATCAGCCACTGCTGCTGGGGGCCAATGCCTCTCTCAGCCTGTTTTTCTGGTACAGAGGATTTTAAAGACAACATACAGGACACACAGCAACAGGAGAGTCTCTATACAATGGAGCAAACAGGCATGCAAGTGGAATTCAGTCTCACACAAGTTTCTAACACAAGACGCCCAAGACACCTGAGAAAATAATCTATAGCTGCTATCACTAACAAAGCAAGCTTGGTAACAAGCAACAGAACTGCCAGGCTCCTCCTTGGGCAAAATCCACATCTATTCCTTTCCTGTGGACCAACAGCATTTTCTTGGAGAGCTAAAGCCCAGTCACAGGCTCATCCAGGACTGCAGCAGGGTCTAAATCTTAATTTGCAGCAGATGACTCAGGAATTTTCTCTTCAACAGTAAATGGATTGTGAATCCTTCGCCCTCCTGGGCTCTGACAATGAGTGTGGCAGAGACAGCACAAAAGATTTGGGCACGTGTTCCCCCCATGCACTGGAAGTGCTGCACATGGAGCCCACGGTGCAATCGTCAAAGTACATGGAGGATGCCAGGAGGATGCCACTGAACCCACCAACAGGGGTAGGAGAGCACCAGCACCCCCCGTTCCATCTGCAGGTGTGGAAACAAAGCAAGGCAATCACAGGACAGGATTCCCCAGGAAGAGGCACACTCAGGCACAACAGAGGACACACAGAGCATTTTCCCTGCTCTGCTGATCCAAATCAGTGTCCAGGGGCTGGGGGAGTCCTTGCTGGAGGAAAAGGTGGCTCTGGCAAGAGCACATCAACCACAGCCAGAGCCCAGCCAGCTCCCTGAGCAGCACACACTTCAAACCACTGCTGCACCCAGCGGGGTGGGCTGGGCACTCAGGACAAGGAGCAAAAATCCCGAGGAAATGAAGCCCTACTAGTTCTGCTGCTCATGGAACAACTTGTTTTAATAAAGAAAAATTACTGAAGACATCCAAGAACAGCAGGTTCAGGTTTCAAAGCTGAAAATAAGTTGGGGTCAGATGCAAAAAGCAGCCTGCAGCAACACCATCTGTTCCTCGGGACAGCTTTTATTTCCTTCCATCTGAGCTAAGGAAAATGTGGGTTGGAATTTCAGCTATTTTACTTTGCTCTATTAGGCTCAAAGCCTGCATCTACTACAGATTACTGCTGGGCAAGAGGACTGTGGTGGAACACCCAAATCTTTGCTCTAAGACCTGCAGTACTGAGGGTGTAAATCCCACTCACGAGGACCGTGGGCTTAGACACGTTCAGAGGATGCAGATTACAGACCTACTCGGCAAACTGTGCTGTCACTGCTGTGTCTCAGGGAGGGTTAGACTCATTCATCTAATTCTGTACTGCATGACACCAGTATTTGCTGCTACACTTGTGAAATAGAAATGAAATACCGTGAGAGAGCGAGGAACATCCAGACACTGCACTCCTTTTCATCCAGTTTGAGTACACAGGGGAAGGAACAGTGACTTTGGGCCACCACTTGCACTGGGTATGACTAACTCTAGGAGGAGATCAGGGCCATCATCTCATCATTTATCCATGGGCCCTGCAGTATTTTCAAAAAGTGTTTGTACTCTAAATCACTAACAAAATACATGCAACAGGTATGTTTCAGAGGGAAAACAAAGGCCTAGTAACCAGATCAAAGTACAGTCATGATGGGACTCTTTCTGATATTGGCACCAATTGCCTGTTTGATCACAGGATGAAGAACAACTTATCTGGCTTTTGACTCCCATGAGGAAATCATGACTAGCAGTCCTACAATTTTATAAAATTTGATATTTACCAAGCATTTAAAGATCAGGATGTGAATGATGCTCTAACTGAAAAATGAAATGGGTTTCATAGATGTGTGTGCAGGCTTTTTTCAAAGTCACTCTGTAATAAGTTTAATTTAAGGCATCTATTTCTAAACCATGTTCTTCACCAATTGCTCACACCCATAAAACCCTCCTATTCCTAAGCAAAAAAATACACTCTATGAGCACCAACACCTATTTGGAAAGGGCACGCATTTTCTGGAGGGTGAAACTCAGAATGCACCTGGAGTTCCCAGCTCTAGAGGACTGATCACAGAACTTTTCAATAATCTGTCAGAAACAAGAGGTTTTGTTCTGAAAAGGGTGCTTTGACCCAGAGCTGGCATGTTGTCTACTGCCACAAACAATGCCCAAGAACTCCAGTCACTTCCAATTTCATGCAGACAACAGTGAGCATGACAAGTGTTGGTACCTGTCTACTTTAATACTTGTGCTGGTACAGATTAATATAGATAAGGACTATCTCAAACTAGGACAAGGACTTGAACTCAAACTGGGACAGAGTGATTATGGCCTTCACTCAGAATCAACATTTCTTTTTCAGAACAGTCTTCTAAAATTTGGAGTATCAGAAAAAGGGAGAAGCTAGATATTTTCAGAAGAAAATTATTCCAGTAATAACATGGATAAACTCAAACACATACAAGGTAAAATTAAAACAGTGGAGAAGTTAAAAGTCTAATTTAAGGAAGCATCTTTGAAAAGAAAATGCACACCACGCAAAAGAGAATGAATTGAGAAGAGACAGCCTATTGTCATCTTCAAAGGCCAGTCTTTACAGTTCTTCCAACTGGCTCTTATTACAAACTGGAAAAGGCATAACAAAGTCAGGGGAAGAAACTCCACACATTTCTTCCACATCTTTGAGCAGCATCCTAACCACCTTCTTTTAGAATAAAAATTACTGTGTGCTCATTGACGTGGAGGAAACTGGATTTTATCTCTCCCAAGAGGAGCAACAGACTGGACCTGTGTCCTCAAGACAGACACAGGTGAGCAGCAAAGACATCAAACCTGCTCAGAAACCAGCCTGAGCTCCAACCAGCCTGAAAACGCTCCTGGTGCTCCCAACTCCCACTGTTCCTGGGTTGGAGCAGTCGGGCAGAGGTGCCTCGCTGGGCATGACTCACCCTGCCAGGCTGCCATGGCTTGGGTTACACTCCCAGTGGGCACCAGTCCACGTGAACAGGGAACACCAGCCGAGCAGTGGATTATCCCAGCCAGCCCAAACCAGTTCCTGTGCTGCCAGGGCTGTGCCAAGGCTCCCTTCCAGCCAGGGCTGTTATGGGACGAGCGCGGCTCCCCCAGAGCGCTGCTGCCCCAATACACATTAATTTTAAGGATTGAGAGGTGAAGCCATGCACCTCCTGAATGAACCCTGGACTTCTGTATCAAATCACATCATTACTAATAACGCTTGGGCTGTAAAGCTGGAGTCTGCAGCTAAAAATACTCCTATTGTTCTGGTTACACTTACTTTGGCTTGTAATGTGGTTGAAAGGTTGCCGAGTTACTGGAAAAGCAGGAGCTGTGTTACAAGCTGGAAACAAAATTTGCAGGCAGCAATCCCCAGTACTAGAGGGACCTAAAGACACTTAAAAAAATACACTTCAACTGTATAATCTTTTGTATCTTTCTGTTAAACTGCCAGGTTATAAAAACATTCAAAGAGAAACACACAACTCTGGAGCTGCCACATTAGATGAGTCAAACAGCCCAAATATTCAGGATTTTGTTAGACAGAAGCAGGTACTTCCAAATACTTCAGAGAGAAACCTGCATATACCAGACAGCAACTACAGGAGAAGCTTCCTCCCAAGGCCCATCAATTAGCCCTTGATTTCTGCTCTGCACAGAGCACAAAGATTTATAACCTTCTCAAAAGCATTTTTAATCCTACCTTATGCAACCATGAACCTACTTGGTCATCCATCTATAATCATTTAATCGTTTATGAACATAAGCATCTCTCCAATTTGTTGATATTCAGAAGCAAACTCTAAAGACATGTTTTACGTAGAATGCAGTCAACTGCCATGTGCTGCCTTTACATTTCTTATGAAGAAAAAAATCTGCTCTTCCAGCTTCAAAAGAAAAATATGTCTTCTCCATACAGCCCATAGATCTGTGTTTGATCTACTGCTTGATCTCCTTCCCAAAACAGCTTCAAGTGAAAAAGAAAAACCAAGCCAACCAACCCATGCACGCTTCAGGAATTGTTGCTGGTAACTTAAAGCCAATTTCACTTATTCACATAAACATCACAATCTGTTCTAGACCAAAACGTACCAAGGCCCCTGCATTTGGAGTGTCTTCAGTGGCTCATAAGGGCTTTTTTCTACCTCCTACCCAAGTACTAGACAAAGTACTCCACAAAGGCACAGCTAAATTTTGAAGTTCTTCTAAGAAACTGTTCTTCATACAGAGAAAGCAGAGAATATCTTCATATGCAGTGAAGTGCCTAGAGCTGAATATTACCTATTTTCAGTTAAAGGTATTAAACAAGGACAAGT
The DNA here is from genome assembly GCA_013396735.1 of Grallaria varia. Taxonomy (NCBI): domain Eukaryota; kingdom Metazoa; phylum Chordata; class Aves; order Passeriformes; family Formicariidae; genus Grallaria; species Grallaria varia. The sequence continues at coordinate 38,090 of VWZG01013346.1, read as the reverse complement.
CCATTCCAGCTGAGAGGTTTAATTACATTCCCATGCTCTCTTTATTTAGGACTCCAGTTTCCTCCCATGTGTGATGGGGATACCCCCAGTGACCCCATATCCCCATTCACCCCAAGGAAAACAAGGAAGAGTGACGAAAGCAACCCCCCCGAGCCAGGGTGCCAATCCCTGCTGTCAGACACTCACCTCTTCACAGACCTCACGCACGGCAGCCACGCTGGGCTCCTCCTCGGGCTCCATTCCCCCACCGGGGACGATCCATCGGTCCGGGTGGCGGCTGCTGCTCACCAGCAGCACCTGCGGAGAGCAGGGCACAGGTGAGGGCACACGGCAGGGCTGGGCTCTGCAGCCCTCACACCCCCAAATTCGACTGCCCCAAGGCCAGTCCTTGAGGAGGTTGTTCAACAAGGTATAAGCAAAATAAAAGACCATATTAAACCACTTAAAATCCTCTAGGAAAGGGCTGCACAGAAGGACAGGCTTTTGTGAATGAGAAAAATGGTTCAAGCCTCTTCCCAGGATTTGCCATACTCATTTATTGTGGCAGTTTTTCTTGAACCACATTTTATTCCAGTGTAATTCTGCTCTGTACAAGTCCAGGTTTTGATTTGCCACCTTCCAGCAACACAAATGCTGACTGAACCTCTCAACTGGCTACACACTGTCCTCAAGAAGAGCAAGACACCGAGCTTATTAAATCTACTTGCAATACATCCATGAGCAAAGATGGAAACTAAAAACAAAACTAATACTGTTGCCCAGCTCTCTAAACAAAGCTCGTTCATTAGAGTCATCCTGTTGTACTTCATCATTTCACTGGCACAAAGCTTGGAGCCAAAGCAACTTGCTCCAGAAACTTTCCAGCATACCAGTCCAATTAGGTTCCAGGCCAGCTGTAACAGTGTCAGACATTTCCGAGTTACACTGCGGAGACACTGAAATCCCAGGCCTTACTGGGGAAACTGTGATTTGCCAGTAGGATATGAAAAGATTTGCACTAAATATCAACAGAAATCTACCTAGAGAATTCAAAATTAAACTTCTGAAACAAAAACAAGCACAAGATTTCCTGGGCTTCCCAGTTCTTTTATCTTGGAAAGTTTCATCTGCCAACCGACCACCCGGCAAAGTGATTTTTCATTTTCCAGGGCCACCCATTCCCACCGGCTCAGCACAGGGAAAAGAGGGGGGTCAACACACCTGAACACCAGAGTGAGCAGACATGGGTCAGCTGTGAGGGGCAAAACCCCAGCTCTCAGAGGAGGAGCAGCAGAGCTTTACAGCAGAAAACTGCAGAGGGGTCACATCAACACTGGCAGCTGCTGGGCCAACCTCTTCCAAGTCTGGATCTGACCTCAGTGCTCTCAAGTGTCAGCACTCCTGTTATCAGTTTTCTGTGGATCCCACCAAAATAAAGCCTCAAAGCCTCCCCTTCCTGCTTTAGCCAAGCCTGCTCCTCAACCGTGTAACACATGAAGCAGCATCATTTACCAAGCCACCCCACCTACATCCCTGAGCACTCCCCAATCCATGGGTTGAAACTCACACTGGAAATGAATGAGGCTGCATGGGCCCCCTCAGCTGCACAGTTCCAACTGGGATGGTCCCTGCCTGCCCAAGGCTGCGATGGAACCTGGTTTACTTTGTAGTGACATCCCAAGTATTCTGCCCTCTCCAAGAGGAAGGCAGAATTCCTTCCCCCAAGCATCCAGTCCATGTAAAATGCCATCAGTAAGCCATGCCTAAATAGGGAATGTAAACTCCATTCATCCTGAGAGCCCTCGAGGCTCAGGACAGCAGCCAGTCCTGGGTCACCACTGCAAGGCCATCCCCAGTGACCTCCGGTTTGCCATCGAACCTATGCCAAGTACAGCCCTTGACTTTTATTCCTCCTCACTCATCACCAGTGCTGTCCACAGGACAGCCTGGACTCCAATTCCTGACTCCAGGTCAGCCGGTGATTCTGAGGACAAAGTTAAAAGAAGGAGCAGCCATTTCAAGTGCACGTTTGCTGCCAGGTAGGGAAGCACCAGCTCTGCCACTTCCGATTGCAGTTCAGAGTTCCAGCTCAAAGGGAAAAAAGAGATTAAAAGAAGCTGCAGAACCACATCTTTGAAACTCACACAGTGCACTTCATGCCCCTGAACTCCTACCACCTTCCAGTCGTGAGAACAAGGCTCTGCTACAGAACCCTGGACACAGAGTGCTCCAGGAAACCTGCCCTGGCTGAGACAATACCTCAGCAACACACCAGGAGGAACTTTTGGGTGTAAACAACTGTTTGAAGCAAAGTAAATTAACTTCAGCTGCTCTGGCAGTTGAACATTTTCTGAATAGAATTAACATGAACAACCCTCGCCGGGAAGGAAAACCCTGTCATTCTCACACTTTTATGTAATCAGACTATTTCCTGTTTAATAAAAAGGAAATCCCATCAGGAGTGAGCAGGAACCAGCCCTACAAGGTCATTCTTTTAAAACAACTTCAAACAGGATATTGCTCTCCCAAGACAAAGGGGCCAAGTTCCAAAAGAGGGGGAGACACTGCTGTGCTGGAAAAAGCACACTGCCAACACCAGCCCTGTGTGTACATTCAATCCATTCAGCGGGATCAAGGAACAGGTTGTTACAATCCGAATCCCAGATGGTTTGGGTTGGAAGGGACCTTAAAGGCCATCTCATTCCACCCCCTGTCATGGGTAGGGGCACTTTCCACTGGACCAGCCCAGCGTACAGTTGGCTTTTTTGCTCATTCACTTCTTCACAACATAAAAGCTTTCATTTGAATACATTCTAAAGAAGTTAATTTAATCTAAGTAGTTCCCAAAATACATCAAAATTTATTTATTTTATTCCTTTAAATCAGGCCAGAACACAGGGGAAGGTTGGACATTTCCATTTTATTATTGCCAGGCAACTGTGTTTAAGATGGCTACTGAGATTCTTGGCCTACCAGGGATTTTGGAGTTGCATTCTGGAGCCAAGTCTTGCAGACTTTTTGGAAAAGCATTTGCAGGTACCATGTCACATGGCCAAGCTCTGTTTGCCAGGACTTGAACGACAATTATGTCATTTCAAAGCAGGGAAATGAGCAACATCAGCCTCTGTGGAAGGCAGGAGGTGGCCCTGCTGTGGTTCTCACACACAAACCCCCACACAAGAAAAAGATTAGAAAAACAAGCCAAGTCCGAAGTGTCGGCAGGGGCTCAGCCCAGAGCGGGGCTGCAGCCTCATGGCAAGAACCTTCAAAGCTGCACACAACAAACAAATCCAAACAAAATGAGCAGGAACAACTCTGTCTGGAGGAGACCGAAAACACACCGAGACATTTAAGGCTGCCTGGATTGCCACACGAAGCAAGGACCTCCAGGGGAAAAAGGGAAAAGAGTTTGTCCCCTGGATAGCTCTGGGCATCCCCAATACGTAATGCTGACCTTAAAACAACCTACTCACACACAAACCTGCTGGATCCACCTGGAAGGGTTTTTCTGGTTTTTCCCCAGGAATAATGGGGCTCTGTGAAGTGAAAACTGGGCAACCAGAATCAGGGAGAGATTTAACTCCCTGTTAGCAAAAGAGAGATAGAGGGATTCCCAGGTTCTTTCATGCTGTGGTGGATTTAAACAACCACCATCACCCATAAATAAAACAAGAGTGGCTACACTAAGGAACACGATTCCTCGAAAGAGGCTCTGCAGCAGCATTTCAGCAGACTGAAAGGTCCATAGCCTACTAGAAGCTGGGCCCCAGCATGAGTAGAAAATGAGCTGAGAACCTTCCAGACTTCCAGGAAAAGCCACTGCTATCCACCCGTGCCAGCCCAGGCCCGGCGAGCTGGCAGGCACCAAGGGAACAGCAGGCAAGATGTTAAATCTGGGGGTTTGGCCCAGCAGCCTCCTGCTGCCAGGAGCTGATCCATAGCTGCTGGCTCCTGACACAGTCCCTGCACTGCCTTTCACACTTTCCCTCAATATTTTCAGGCTTTCCCTCAATATTGTCATGCTTTCTATCAATATTTTCATGCTTTCTATCAACATTGAGCCATAAATCATGCTGTTTGCATAGGGACTAAAGCAAAAAGCCTCCCGACATTTAAAGTGATTTCCCACTTCAGCATCATTTATCAGAGCACAGACTGCAAGGGAATGCTGCCGCAGAGGCTGCGGGAGCTGGGAGGAGAAGATGGCTGACTGTGAGGTTTGCCTGTACAATCTGCCTTTGTTTGAAACTTTCAGTTTAGCACGAGCCTGTTGTCAGAGCTGAGCTGTGGGAGCACTGCTCTGATGTGCCCCATGGCCAGGCAGATCCCAGAGCCAGCGCCGTGTCCGGCATAACAAACGTCTTGGATGCTTTACTCAAAATTAACAAACATTCTCCCAATCCCCAGATACTATTACTGTATTAAATGCTTTTCTATCTGACAAAAGTGGGCTCTCCATTTAACCACACTGAACCACCTCTAAGCCCTGCGACCAGCACAGGCTGACAAGTGGAGCTCTGGAGGAGCACAAGAAGAAGGAGGACACTGGCATTAGCAGAGCTGTGCAAAATCAATCTCATTTCACCAGCAGTAACACAGCCTCGACTGCACTACAACAAATCACGTGTTTTGCCAAACTGCTAAGGCAGGACAGTCCCAGGGTGCACGCCAAGGCTCACAGGAGGGTTTCTCCCACCCCCTTGCTATTCTGGGCACATTCCAGGGTTTGCACATGGTAGAAGTACAGCCTGTGGTCAGCAGGGCCACACTGGCCCTGCACCAAACAGTGTCAGGAGCGGGGACCAGAACACAAACCCTCAACAGCCCCAGAAATCCCCCTCCTGACCAAAACAGCCTGTCCTCACAGGAGCATTCCCATTCCTCAACAGGTTATGTTTCCTTACACAAGTGTTATTTTCACACACACACACACACACCAGCACCAGGCTCCATGGGGCAACAGGATTTAACCCACAACGTGGTACCCACGAACTGGAGGCGGGAAATTCACGGCAGGAAGAGTGAAGGGGAAGGTATTCACACAACAGAACTTGACAAAAGTAAAGTACAAGTCTTGGAACAGGAGCAAGAGGTGAACTGGAAGAAGTTCAAGTAGTTTCAACCGTTTGGATCGCACCTACAGTCCTATAACCACAGAGGGAAAAATAAAGAAGATTCTGTTGGTTTTTAGGCTGCTGCTTAGAATAACAATAATAAATCACCATGTACTGCGCTGCTGCTCTGGCTTCAGAACACCACGAGTCGTGTTACTGTTACTACAGTGCTCCTGCAACTCCAGAGCCACTGCCTGCTCTTACGGGGCAGGAACACAATCCCAAGTGCTCCCCCTCCAGCAAAATTATGGTTTAGATAACCACAGAAATTATCTGCACCATACCTTCCCCAGCAGGCCAGGGCCCAGAGCAGCTGAACAACCTGCACAGCAGCCACTGCTCCCAGGGGCTGATAAGGGGCACACCCAGAGAGAGACCCCAAATCCTCAGAACCTATTCCTGTCAAAACCAGTTTGGTGACCACTCGGTCCTTACACGACGTGTCCAGGCACACCTCTTCCAGAAGGAATGCTAGCTTGTAGCTGCCTTTTTGAAAAAAGGAAGGGGTATTTGGGCTTTTTACAGAACCCGGGTGACTCTGGCTGTCAGCAGCTGTGTACACACACTGTTCTGGTTAACATAAAACACAGCACTCAAAACCTGATAGCCACCAAAACTCTTGAGAAGCTGCCCAAGCATAAGTAGTTCATTCTACACACAACATCAATACAGGTCACTTGCACACAGAAAGGTAACTGCCTGAGTCAATATGAATACAAATATCATTCAAATCATCTGAAACATCTTTAAAGAATGTTTAAAGAAATGGTGTTGCTGCTTCCCAACCACTGTACATCACATACAGCCAAGCCTAGCCATTGGAACAGGGGTTCTGAGACTATATTCCCTGGAAAGCAGGACAAACATATGATGCTGGGCTCACTTACATCCCAGCAGTGAAGCACTCCAAGTGTTTTTAGCTATTATTGGTTTATACTGGAGCAAAGGCACAAGGGATGGCCCAGGAGAGCCCCGTGACACCCAAGTACCCCGTGGTTCTAATCCAAGCCCTGCCATGTTATATCACAGCTGGAGTAAAACCAGCCCATGAGGGGCCGGAAGAAAAAGGTTTGTTTGCATTCCAAGGGCTTTCCCAGGGAGGCCATGGGGCCACTCCTGTGACCACTCCTGTGACCACAGGGCTTGGCAGGGCACTGGCCCCTGGGTGAAACTTCCCTTCTCTCCGCTCCATTCAGGCTTCATCTACAGCTCAGAAAAGATGAGTGATCCTGGATCCCATTTTTCTCAAGGCATTTCCTCCAAAAAGTCTTTAAAAATGCCCGTGGTTAAGGAGCAGCTTGTCCTTTCACAGACACAATGTGGGGTTGCTCCAACCTGCTGCTGCCAGGGGCCCGACGGTGCCTTTTATCCCTGTGGGATAGCCCAGGGAGCAGGGCTCCAGCTGCTGCTGCAAGGAAGGCATTAGGGGCGTTCTCCGGAACACTTCCGCGTGGAAACAGCTGGTCTACACAGAAAATACGTGTGCTATGTAAAAATAACACCCTGACAGCGATACTGAGAGGCAGGGACACCACAAGCAAGGCACTGAGTGGTTCCAGAGGTGACACGGGACTTGGGAGCTCTCCCTCTGCGCTCTCCTTCCCCACTTCTGCAAATATCCCAGGAGCTCACGCCACGTGAAGAGAAGGAAATAGCAGAGTCCTGGCGTTCAGCTGCCAAAAGGTCCTTTGAAGTCTGTTCCCAGTCTCTGAATGAATCCTGCCCAAGGAGATGGCTCCTGGTTTGGGAAACCACACACATTTTGGGGGCTGTTCATGGAGACCAAGTAAGAAATGTATTTTTCACTCAATTTGAGATTCATGTCGAAATGAATTCTCCCTGTGCTTGTTTTTTTTAAAAGAAATATGTAACAAAGGCATCTTTTCAGCCAATACTTGATCTTCAAAAAACGTTCCAGAGCTTCTTTCATGACCAAAAGTAGCAGCTTCCAAACGCAATACAGAGACAATGTGCGACCTCCAGCAGCATAAGGAAAAAATAAATCACTTAAAAACTAAAAAAGAAACAAAGTATTTTTCTGTTAAGACTATTTGCAAATGTATCACCAAACCAAGGACATGCTGCTTTAGTAATCTCCAGGGATTGCTGAAATTTCAAAGAAAAATACATCTGTGAACTGAAGAGTCAGGGAGCAAACAGCTAAACAGAAGAAAGCAGCCTCCTCTGTAAGCATAAACAGAATTTCTCTTATTTCTTCTTGTTCATTGACAAACTTTTTTAATTCAAGAACTAATTAGGGGCCCAAAACAGGAGAAAACTGGGTGTTTCAAATTTATAGCAGGAAAATAAGAAGAACAGCAAGTGCAAAGTTCTTCTACTTCCTAAGCCACTTAAAAGAAACAGCAACCAGAAACAGCCAGTCCTATGAAAAAAATCCAACCGTAATACAATAAGTTTAATTTATTTATCAAAACGTGGTTCTTTTCTTTTCTCTTCTTTTCAAACAGTAAGCTTTTAATAGATCTTTAATGTACATACTTTGGCTCTGGCTCTTTCTCCACTCCCTGGAGAGACCTTTTAAATAGATCTCAATTCCCATTTAAATAGAAGCAATCAATAATAAAATAAGTCAGCATAAAAAAGTATTATTCTCCAAGAGCAGACCAAGAAATCTTATACAGCCCTGTTAAACTATCTACTTAAATTTGTACAGGTAACACCCTGCTTGGCATCAAAAAATGCAAGCAGCAGTGAGTCCACACAAGTCACCTTCTGTCAAAGTTTACTTAAATGCCAACAAATAAACTTAAAAAATAATCAGAAAGATAAATTAATAAAAATCAAGGTGTCATGTTTGCTGATTTCAACCACTGATACACGTTGGACTTAAATTGTTTCTCAGCATTTTGGCCAAGGCCAAGTGTGGGATCTGTGAGCCGAGTCCATCCCGGTGGGACTGGATAAGAACTTTCCCAAATGTACTTGTGACAATCCCACTTCCTGGGCAGCTCCCACAGCAGGGTGAGAGGAGAGGATGCAGTTCCAGCCTGGAGTTCAATTCACAGGTACCACACACCAACGTGGCAGTCAAAAGGCAGTGCAAAGTCCTCAGGAACATTCGGAACAGAACAGAACTGTCCTTCCCTGCTGCACTCCTGCCATGGCTCCTCACCAACAGCACACACAGGGCACATCCCAAGGAAATCCCCCCAGCCCAGGCTGCAGCACTGGCACAGCACACAGGGTGTCCCAGGGCAGCACAGCCACCACCTGATGTCACCAGAGATGTGGTGACGACACCACACACGCCCAGTGACCACAGCTCCAGGGATGACACGAGGTTTGCCCAGAACCTCCACTGCCCTGTACACAGAAACCTCCCCAGAGCTGCACCTGCAGCCTCCCAGACCCCTGGGAAGGGCCCAGCACAACCAGCACAGGGAGCCAATCCCCCAACTCCTGCCTGTGAAACCAGGAATGGATTGTTCTACTCTAGCTCTTACCTAGAAACTACAGCCTGAAATTGGACCAGTTAAAATTAAATTAGAGATTTCAATCTACCTAAGGTTGCTGCAGACCACAGCGGAGACACAACTAATACAGAAACGGTTTCAAAGCTCAGCCTTACATAGACCTGACAGCTGAGCCTGCTGAAAGCACCTGTCCCACACCAGCTGCCTCTGGAATGAGTCCTCCTGGACTTTCCTTTTGGATCAGCACCTGGACACTGCCACACTCGGTGTCCAGCACTGTGAGGGCTCTGACACCAGCCCTTGACACACCTGAAGGCTCTGCCAGCAGCTCCCACAGGCCACAGGAGCTGGAGGGATCTGCTCCTGAGGTGTGCTAAAATAAAACTCACAACCAAAGGCTGTTAAAAGTACATTTCTACCCTCAACCGCACTGCAATCAGACACGGCCAGGCCTCCACCTCTTGAGAGGAATCTCCAAACTGCCTCAGCCAGTGTGTGAAATGGCACGAGGACACTCCAACACCCGCGCTGAGCACTCCAGGGCTGTCACACGATACAATTATGTTCTGCTTCACAGGTAGTTCAAAGTACCATAAATTTCCTGAAAGTCGGGGGGAAGGACCAGCTGCTCTGAAGCTGCACTGCACACACTGTTGTCCTTTCAGACCATTTCTGCTGAAATGCTGACACTCCTCACTACGCCAGCACAGCTACAAAGGGCTTGTGCAGCCTCCTTCACGTTAAATAATAACTGGATGTATGCTAATTGCCTTTCCTCCAGTGAACTGTCTGCATTCCCTCCAGATTTCCTGTAGCTACAAATACGATAATCAGGAGAACAAAGACTTTAGCGCAGCGAACGCAGTGGAGTGTGCACGCCTGGCTCCCGCAGCAGCAGGAGGGAGAGCGGCCACCTCGCTGCTCTGGGCACCCCGAGCTCACCTTTAGAAAGTATTAATAAAGAAAAGTGCACAATTGCACATCAGAGCGCGGTCTCTCCGTGTAACCCCGCGGACAAAGCAGTCCCTTAGCAACGCGGCCGCTCTGGAACCAACCAATCCACCTTTAATTCCCACTTCCTCCCGAGCTCTCTGGACAGCAACTTCTGGCACTCCATCAGTCCCCTTTTATCCCAGTTTCTTTTTATAAATCCAAGGTCAGGTTTCCTCTCCCATCTCATGTGATGTGCTGCACTGAAGTTGTGCCAGCGAGGTCGGGCCCCTCGGCTGCCAAACCCCCTCCGGCGCTGTCCCCGCCTGTCCCAGCGCCCCCCGGCTCTAACCGGCAGGAATAACCCAGGGGGGAAGCACCAGCTTCCCCAGTCACGCTGAATTACGCTTATTAAAAACACCCCCCTGCTCGGCCCGAGCGCCCCCCGGACGGCCCGGGGGTCCCGGCCCGGCCCTCACCTCCTCCTCGCTCTCGCTGCGGAAGCACAGGCAGGCCGCCCGCTTCTTGTAGCCGTCCCCGTCGTAGGTGCGCGTCTGGTTGGACTTGAGCTTCATCATCCTCCGCTCCGGGGGCGGCGGGGCCGGAGGACGCGCGGCCCACAGGGCGGGGGAGGGCGGGCCCCGCCGGGNGCCACGCAAACGGCGCAGCGCGGCTTCCAGAATCGCCGCCCCGTGCGCAGGCGGCGCCGCTGCCACGCCCCCGCCGCGCGCCCTGCGCCAGCGGCGTCCGGGAATAGCGCGGGGGGCCGAGCTACGCAAACGGCGCAGCGGCCGCGCGCGGGGAGGGCAGAGTTAAGCAAACGGCGTAGCGGCCGCGCGCACATGGCCCCGCCGGGACAGCGGCGGCCCTGGGGGTGTCCGTACCACGGGACACCCGGGTGTGTTCGTCCACCCCGGGTGTATATCTGTCCCCTCTGCCCCGCTGACACACCCGCTCCGTGTCCGTCCCCCCCGCCCCTTACCGATCACCGGCACCGGCTCCCGAGTGACACCTGGCGGCGGGCGGCGAGCACTGCTCCGCCCGGCCCCTCCCCTGGTACCGCCCCGCGCTGCGGGACACGCTGTGCCCCCCATGGCATCGCTGGGCATCAGCACCGTCCTAGGCAGAGGGAACACAGCTCCACATTCCCCCAGGAATCACCTCCACACCTGTCAGGAACCACCAAACCTACCACATTCCTCTCCCATACCCTGTTCTCTAATCACAAGTTACTTCCCACTGCTGTTCCATGTGCCAAAGATCTGAGTCAGTCTGTTTATGCCCTTCAGTGAGACACAGGGATGGACCCAGTGGCATTTTCACCTCTTTTATTATACACAAAACATGAGCAGGGGGTTCTACTGTGGCGGCTGCCCACGGCCACGGCCGAATCCACCTCTCTGCAACAGGAAAGGGAGAGCATTAGAAATCACTGGGTGAAGCAAGTGAGAGCAGCAAACACACAGCACAGAAACAAACACAATCAAAGCTCTGTCCTCAGCTAACAGCCTAATGCTGACCTGGTTTGAGACTCACTACCTGGCACAGGTTAAGCAGCTGAGCAATACCAACACCAACCCACCCCAGCCAGCTCTGTGCATCACACCTAAAACTCTTATTTTTGAAGCATAAAGTCATGGATCTCTAGAGAACCCAGCGTGCTCTCAAACTTGTTGCTGGTCTCTGTGCCAGCAGCGGGGCTACCATGTCCTTTTCCCCCAGAGAGAGCTGGGTGGGAAGGGTGACAGTTTCCAGCCTCTCTTACACCCTCAGGGCCCCACAGTGAGGCACACACGGGTAGGACCTTCCAGCTCCTCCCATCAAAGCCTCAGCAAAGGAAGCAAATCACAAAAGCAAATACTCACAAACTGGAATTCCGTGGCTGCTCCAGCACCAGCCTCAGCTTTCTTGTCAGCACCAGCTGCAGAGAGAGGAGCAGTCAGTGCCCAGCACAACGCTGCTGCCTGGGATCAAAGCTTTACCCTCCCACAGGAGGGCTGGACACAGGGCAGAGGGAGAGGGGCACTCACGTGGCACAGCGCTGCGGCGATACGTGTCCCGGTCAGCCTCGCCCCGCGTGAGCCGCGCCGGCCGCTCGCCCTCCAGACCTGCAACAACACCACCACCCTCAAACCCTGCCCAGCCTGGGCTCAAACAGCCCCCTCAAGCACCCCAGCGTGGACAGCAGCCTTGGATCTGCCAGCACTGCCACACCTGAAGCAGCTCAGGGAGGATAAACCTAAAGAAAACAGTGATTTAATACAGAACACTGGGTGGAAGTTAAATATTATGTGAGAAATGGATTGACATCATCGTCTCAACAGTCTTCTGGCTGCCAAACAACAGCCAAACAATACTGATGGTAAAACCCCTGGAAGTACAGAAAATCTGCCATGTCCACCAAGCCTGTCCATAGCCAAGGCACAAACTGCACAACATTCAGACCCTAACCTTAAACAGCCACACTGTCAATACTCAAATCCCCTGGATGCAACAGGTTCAGAACAGTAAGTGCAGATGAATTCTGGAATCTCAGAATAATACCACACACAACGCCTGCAGGAAGGACCAGCTCTGTGGGACTACCAGCCCCTGTGCTGCTCTCAGGGGCTGGAACACTCCCAGCTCAGGTCAGGGCCTGCCCACCCATGCAGGACCCGCTCAGGACCAGCTGTGCCTGGCACACCTCAGTGTGCTCCTGCACAACCACAGGCCTGACAGTGGCAGTGGGTTTCCCATAAAAAAGCCAGTTCTTACAGTAACTCTTCTATTACCAAGAGAAGCACACCACACTGAGGATGAACTTCTCCTGCAGGTGCTTCCTGTCCTGCCTCCCCGCCAGGCCAAACCCCTACAGCACATCCCCTGCCCACTGATGAATAGTTTTGAACTTCATTTCTGTCCATCCTTAATGCACAGACATTCAATGACACCTGTGACAGAGATGCAAATCCCAAAGATCAACCCCTCCAGTTCTCTGGAATCTGCCCCAGTCCGTATTCCCATGTTTGCTCCAGGCCTCACTGGAGAGCTGGCAGCAAACAGGGAAGTACCAGAAAAGGCCCCAACACCCCAAGAGCCCAGGCTGGACCCCTGAGTTTGGTTCTGCACCCCCACCCACACACTGCTCTGTGTCTCCCAGGCTGCTGCAGCCTCAGGTAGGTGATCCACAGGGAAGGAGAGCTCTGGTACAGCCCTCCCAGGAATCCCTGCCTGATGGGGCTGAACAAGGGTTCTGGCACCACTACAAGGCTGTGACTGAACAGACCCCAGTCAGGAGCTGCCACCCGCCCCTCCCAGCAGGGATGCTGATGATCCCTGGATAAGCACAACATCTGAAGAACAAATCTGAGAACATCCAAAGCAGCTCAGAGATCAAAGAAACCATCATCTTCCCAGTCTCAGTGCAATTCCTCCCTCTGAAGCGGGGGATGCTCCCTTTTTGCTCAGCTGAGACAGGAGCTGGAGGTGAACTCCCAGCACGCCCTGCAGGCAGACCCAGTCCTCACACCGGGTGTCTCAAAAGCAGAAAGCACAACCCCTGTGGGCACCCGAGGCAGAGCAGGAGTGGCTGCACTACCAGCACCTCCTGCCCTCGGGGTGTGAAACCCACCCATGGAGACCCAGAGCCGCAGAACTGCTGGGGCTGGAAGGGGTGCCCCTGGAGATGACCCAGTCCAAGCCCTCTGCCCAGGCAGGGTCACCCAGAACAGGACTGTGTGCCGAGGGGGAGGCACCCCCCCTGTGCCCCCCAACTCACCCTTGGGCCGGGGCCGGCCGGTCTCGGGGCGGCTGCGGCGCAGCGTGGCCGGGACGATCTCGGGGGGCAGGTGCAGGTAATCCCGCAGGTACTGGATGCCCTCGTTGGTCAGGTACCAGTAGAAGTGTCTCCAGGCAAACTGCTCCTTCACGTACCCCCGCGACTTGAGGGACTGCGGGGAGAGCTCCCAGTTACTCCCAGTCACTCCCAGTCAGGGCTGAGCCCCACCAGTGCCCCCAGCAGGTGTTTTGTGGGCACTGAAGCTGCACAGGGCAGTGTGGAACGGGGATGTGGGAATAGCCCACATGGACAGGACAGAATAGCACCATGGACGCCCCTCACGGGGAAATACAGGAACCAACCCCACGCTGTGCCCCCAGAC
>VWZG01013346.1:6675-21224 GCA_013396735.1 Grallaria varia | reverse complement strand
CCCCCGTGTCCCCGCTGGTGTCACCCCCGCAGTGCCCTCTGCCGGGCGGGCCCAGGGGCAGAACGTCCTCCCCGGGCAAAGGGAGCTCCGGGAGGCTCCGCCGGGCCGGGTCGGGCCTGGGACCCCCCGGGCACGGTGTGAGGGGGGCACCAGGGCCGGGACCCCCCCCGGGGCTCTGGTTCCTCCACGGCACCCCCAGAGCATCCCGGGCGGGGACAGCGGAGGGCACGGGAGGGGATCCCGCCGCCCCCGGGCTCTGTCCCCGTCGCCGTCCCCTGGGCGCTCCGCTGTCACCTGGCGCGGCCGCGGGGCCGGGGATTGGCCGGCTAAAAATGCCGCCCTAATCTCCGGGCTGATCTTTACCCCCTCCCTCCGCCCCATCTGCCGCCACCCGCCCGCGATGCGCAGCGCCCGCCCCGGCACGGGCTCCGCCGCCGCCCCGAGGTACCGGGAACCGGGGGGACCGGGGATACCGGGGGGGACCGGCGGGACCGCGGTACAAGGGGACCGGGGAGACCAGCGGGGGTATCGGGATAGCGGGGGGACCAGAGGGGACCGGGGTACCGGGGCTCGGTGACAGCGCTGTCACAGCCCGGTCCGTGTCCCTGCGCTCCCGACCCGTTCTCAGGGATTCCCAGCTCGTGCCGGGAGGGGCCGAGGGATGCGCCGCGCCCCTGGACCCGCCCGGTGCTACCGGGGGTGCAGGGACAGAGCTGGGCTGAGGCTCCCACGGGGTGACCCCCGGGATGCTGCGACAATGGCAGCAACCCCCGGATCGTTGTGGGAAGCAGGAGCTGCCTCTGCCCCTGTCCCTTCCCCTGCCCCTGTCCCTTCCCCTGCCCATGTTCCTGCCCCTATCCCTGCCCCTTTCCCTGTCCCTGCCCCTGTCCCTGTCCCTTCCCCTGCCCCATCCCTGTCCCTTCCCCTCTCCCTGTCCCTGCCTCTGCCCGTGTTCCTGCCCCTGTCCCTGTCGCAGTTCCCGCTCACGGCTCCTGCGCCTGCCTTGGAAATGGCAAAGCAAGTGCTTTGCTAACCCGATTAGGGGTTTCCCAGCAGCCTCCCCGGCCACCCCCACTCCCTCAGCCCCCGCTCACCCTTCCCCAGCAAACCCCATCCCTGAACCAAGTCAGGGCTGGGCCGTGGCCGTGGCACAGCCAGCCCAGCACTGGGCACTGCAGGTCCCACCACACCTGACCCCAGAACCCCGGCTGAGGGTCCCCACCAGCTCCTGGGGGTTCATGTTCCCTTGTCAGGAGTGCAGAGAAAACCAGGGAATGCAGCGGGCCAGGGTGCTGCTCTGTGCTGGGGTCTGCCCTGAGCGGTGACCCCCTGGCAGTGCTGCTCCTTCCCTCCCCTTCCTCCCCCTCCTTCCCTTGCCAGAGGGGCTGCAGCAGAACAGGAGCTGGATTTACCCGGGACAGGCCTGGGGAGGTGAGCCCGGGTGGTGGCAGGGCCTGGCCGTGATGTGCCCAGGGCAGGACAAGCAGGGAAGGGACACCAGTAAAGTGTGTCACCACCAACCGGGGCCTCATCCCGGGCACAAAGCCCGGGCCCAGCTCTGTGTGGGATCCCCCTCGCTGGGAATGCCGTGTCCCCAGCCCTGCTGGTACCCTGGCTGTGCCAGGACACAACCCTGCCAGGTCAGGATGGCACAGGATGGAACTGGGCCCCCGACGCACAGCCCTGGCACAACTCCCCAGGGACAGACTTTGTCCTGGGGTGCCAACCTGAATGGCGTTTGTGCAACACCTCGAAGGCAAACTCGGACCTGCCAAGCTGCTGTAGGTGATCCTGGAGGAGGAGAAGCTGCATCCAGCCACCAGCTTCCCCGAGAGGCCCCGCTGGTGTCTGGCTGCCCCCGGGGTGGCACAGCATGGGGGAAGGGGGCAGCGAGCCCTGGCACCGCCGTGGCCGTGGGCAATACGTACGGGCTCCTCGGGCAGCTGCTGCCCAGGAAAAATGGGGCCTTTATGTCCCAGCCCCGGCCCCTTCCCCGGAAGGGCTCGGGGGGTGCCCCGGCCGGTCCCAGGCAGACAAGAGGGGGATTGTTTGGGTGGGATCTGGGGTTCTGGGAGCACCTGCCCCACGTGGGCCCTCCACAATAGCTGCCTGTCTGCGTAACCGCCACAGAGCCACCAATTATCCTCCGCAGCTAATTAGAGATGCAAAGTAGCGCTTACGTTCTTCCAGCGCCCCAGAGGGCTCCTGGGGCCGGTGGCACATCCGCAGTGGGGACTGGGATGCAGCCTGGGCGTGGGTTGAACATGAGGGCTCTGGCCCCATCCAGCCCTGTGACCCACAGCTCCCACTCTGCTCTGCCTGGTATGGGATGGGCAGGGGCAGGGATGGGCTCGAATGCCAGGCCCCCTCCCTGCTTTCCCTGGAGTGCCCATGAGCTGGGGGTTCTCCCATCGCTCCCAGCAGCAGCTGAGCCCCCGTAACCAGGGGTTCTGTCAGGATTTAGGAAACACATTTTCCTTTCCTTGCTGGGGAGGCAGGCAGGAACCAACTGTGCCTGAAACCCCCTCCAGTCGGGTGCAGGCGGGCTCTCCTGGCAGGGTGATGGGCAGGCCGCTGATTGCTGGTGGCATCCCTTCATTCCTGCCCACTCCAGCTCCTGCAGCCACAGGAGCACAGTGTGGGCTCCTCTGCTCCACTCACAGAGCTGTAATTCCAGAGAGACAAGCTCCCCATAAATCAAGGCTTATTTCCTGCCAATACTGTCCACTGCTTCCCACAAGGAAACTCATTCACAGGAGGGGAAATAACTACCACGGGGAACAGTAAGCAGTGGGATGGCAGAGCCAGGATGAAGTTTGTTGTGTCTGAGTTTTGGGTGAAAGGACCAGCTGGACATGGCAGGAGTCTCATGCCAGGGAGGCAGAACTCCCACCTGCTCCCTGCACTGGAGTGAGTCAGTCCTACCTGAGAGACCACAAAGCTGATGACAATGGCTCTTTGCACTGGGGTACGCCCCCCAAGTCACTGAGGTCCCCCTGTCACCCTCCTGGAGAGCATTTGTCACCCAATGCTTAATGCCAAGGACATTGTCCGCTCTGGAGCGGGAATGCTGTCAGGGCAGATGGTGGCTGGGACAGTGACCCAGCTCTCTGCATGTGAGGATGATGCCCGGCTGTTCAGCACCCTCTGGTTCCTTGCCCTGGAACACCAACAGGCAAAGATGCCCCGGCTCCTGCAAGAACCACCATCCATCCCACTCGGGAGCGGGGGCAGCAGATCTCTGGGGTCTCACACGCTGCTGCCCACCTGCAGCCGGGCAGGGAACATGCCGGGGGGCCCTTCTGTCTGGCCCTGAGGTGGGAGGACACGCTCGGATGGTACAGAGCTACAAGGAGCCGGAAGGCAGGGGGGCTGCAGAGCCCCACCGAGCTTCATTAGGCAGGCGAAGGCGCTTGTTAGGGGAAAGCTGAGCCGGCGCCGGAGGCCGGCGGAGCCCCCCGGGACCAGGTCACATTCTCCGGGCAACCCGATCCCGGCGGCAGCGGCCCGGCAGCCTCATTACTGCAGCTTCTGCGGCGGCTTCGGTTACTCGCCTGGGCGCTCTCGTCTCCTGCTGGCTTTTAATTTCCCTGACATCCCCCGAGAGCGCAGTGCGGGGGGAGCCCGATGCCACCCCCACCCACCTCCCCCCTGCTCCCCAGCTAACTCGAGGACCCCCATCCTGGGATAAGCCCCGGTGACCCCGGGCAGGAGGAGGTGGATGGACAGACTGCGGTGAGAGGGAGCTGACCTGCTCCTCTCCAAGGAGCCTTAGGGGTGCAGCCCCCTCGCCCCCTTCCCCATCCCTGCTGGGGGGAAAGACTGTTCCTGCTTGTCCCGCCAGGCTGTTCCCAGCTGGCGCATTTGGCAGGGAGGCGGCACCGGCTGCCTCTCCGAAGGCGTTTTGGGGTGTTTATTCCTGCAAAAGCTGTGGCTCAGCCCCAAAACCCTCCTGCGGCCCCTTCCCGGGCCGGGGGCTGACAGAGCAGCGGGGCAGTAGCAGAGAGGGTGCATGGCTTTGTCCCCTGCCGTGCAGGAGGGACAAGGACCCCCGGGGTCGCAGGACCAGGAGCCCCGGAGGGGGTTCCCCAAAGAGTGCCCCCGCAGCACGGCCGGGGAATAGGGGATGCGGGATGCGGACCCGGGATGGGGGATGCGGACCCGGGGATGGGGCATGCGGACCCAGGGATGGGGGATGCGGACCCAGGGATGGGGGCTGTGGACCTGGGGATGGGGGATGCGGACCCGGACCCGGGTTTGGGGGATTCGGACCCGGGTTTGGGGATGCGGGATGTGGACCTGGGGATGCGGACCCGGGGATGGGGGATCCGTGCCCTCTCCGCTCCCCCCGGATGGTTTCGCAGCAGCGGCACCATCGCGGTTGCCATGGCANGTGCGGGATGCCCGGTGCCTTCCGGGGATGCGGTGCGGGATGACCCGTACCTCGCGGGGGTGCAGTGCGGGATGCCCGGTGCCTTCCGGGGATGCGGTGCGGGATGACCCGTACCTCGCGGGGGTGCAGTGCGGGATGCCCGGTGCCTTCCGGGGATGCGGTGCGGGATGACCCGTACCTCGCGGGGGTGCAGTGCGGGATGCCCGGTGCCTTCCGGGGATGCGGTGCGGGATGACCCGTACCTCGCGGGGGTGCAGTGCGGGATGCCCGGTGCCTTCCGGGGATGCGGTGCGGGATGACCCGTACCTCGCGGGGGTGCAGTGCGGGATGCCCGGTGCCTCCCGGGGATGCGGTGCGGGATGGCCGGTACCTCCCGGGGATGGGGGGAGAGCGAGGGGGATGATGTGCAAGGATCAGTTTGCACCCCCCGGCAGGACACAGTGTCCCCTGATCTCTTCTGCAAGGCAGGGAAGCTGGGGGGACGTGACCTTCACCCCCTCCGTGTGTCCGATGGGGTGCTGGGGTAAGGGATGCCCCTCCTGCAATGCTGCTGCACTCCCGGGCTTGTGCCTCAGTTTCCCCAGCTGCAAATAATAGAGGGGACTTGTGCTGTCCCTGTCATCGCCGGCCCCCCTCATGCCATCACTGAGCCCTCCCATTTCAGTGTTGTCACCCCACTTTCCCCCTCGCTACCGCCCTGATTTCCCTGTGTCCTCCCGCTCCCAGTCTCCTGCCCCACCACGGACCACTGAATTCCTGCTGTCCCTCCACCTCTCCTGCTCCCGGCAGCCCCATTCGCCTTCTGTCACCACCAGCCACTGGTCCATCCCACCATGGCTCCGTGCCCCCTCCCTGATGTGGAAGCGGGGGGATGGCACCGCCGTGTCCTCCACCACCCTCATTTGCCACTTCGGGGTTTAATTGCAAACCTCGTCTTTGGATTTCTGCCTAAACCCGACTCTTGGGACTGCACAAATCCCTGCTCGGTGTCCACGCAGCCTTGTTTACCGCGGCGAGCCGAGGCAGCAGGACGGCACAGGGCAGAGCTGGGGGGACAGTGGAACTCCCCATCTGGGGCTGAGCCCCATCTCCCTTCCCCAGGCCTGGGCACACACAGGGGGTTGGCAATCCTGCTGCTGCCCATCCCGGGATGCCCATCCACATTCCCATCTGCATTCCCAGCACAGCCACTGTCCCTGAGCTGGGCTGCAGGCTCCCCGGCAGAGAGACGCTTGTGTTATCTGCAAATGCCAAGCATGTTTCCAGAAATCATTGCACAAGGCTCCTCAAATCCCTACAAGACTGATGGGTGCCCCAAGCAGGGCGGCTTTGGGAGTGCAGTGGCAGAGGAAGGTCCTTGCAGAGCCCACATGAGCTGTGAAGCTGGTCACTGCCAAGGCTTGCAGTGTCTCCCCTGGCTCCTGCAGCCTGGCAGCACCTGGCCCCCGGCGGGCTCCCATCTGTGCACGGGACATGTGGCTCCTGGTACTGCTCCTGCATCACTGAACCTCCTTGGCAAAGGCTCTGCTCTTGGGGAGCCCACAGGCCCTGACGTGGCAGGGTCCAGCAGGTCCCCAGATCCCCCTGTCAATGCAAACCAAGAGGCTGCCATAGGTGCATTTTGCCCAGGATTCATTGGAAAAGTGGCTCATAGAAGTTTCCCATGGTTACCTACCTGCCCCCTCCAGGGTCCTGCTGCCCCTGCAGTCATTTCATTCACTGCTTGAGTACCAGGTCCCAGACAGCCCCTTGGTGCTGCTCTGGCTGAAATCTCACCAGGAAGCACCCACCATACTGGGAACACCCATCCCTTCTCTCTGGCCAGGGTTTGGCTGTTTGCCCCAGGGCTCCAGGCCTGCTTGTATTGCAGCTAGAGGGGGTTTGCCCAGGGATGCAGGAGGGATCTTGACACGAGCCTGCTCCCATGGACACAGTGCCTGGGAGGGACCCAGGCTCACCTCCCACCTGGCCTTGGGTTTGGTTTGATGAGGAGGAGGCAGGACCGGGGTTCAGGCTGCTCAGCCCTGAGCCCTGGGCTCTGCTGGAGTGGAGCTGCCAGTGTGAATCAGCAGCACCCACTTAACCACTTCCTTGCAGTGTCCGTGTCAGCTCCAGAGGGGGACACAGTTCAGCTGTGCCACAGGCAAACCCCTCCAGACCCCCTTGCTCCCTGAGCTTTGACCCTCACCAGCCCCCAGGAATGTTTTCCTGCCACAGCCCCAAGGGATCCGTGGGGCCGGGTGCTGCTGGCGACAGGGCAGCCCTGGAGTGTGGTGGGAGATGCTGCTGCCAGGCTCCCCTGGGCTCCCTCGGCTGTTTCTAGTCCATTTGTCTTTGCCACGAGTGGTTTCATGTGGCCACAGCAGTGGTGTGTCTTGGTGGCCTTTGGTGCTGCAACCCCCAGTGGACCCTCAAGCAACTCTGTGCCAAGATCAGGGAGAGCAAATGACCTTTCCTATGGTGAAAGGCCCAAAGCCCAGCCCGCTTCCTGGGATTCCCACAGACCAGCACAGCTCCCAGCATGGCCTCCCCCTGCCCTGGATGCTCTCAGGAACAGCCACTCGCCCCCTGCCCTCCCAGCAATGGGGCTCACACCTGGCATGAACCTGCTGCCTGGGGACAGGATGGGGACAGGATGGGGACAGGGATGGGGACACTGGCTCACTGGGTGCTCTGCTCCCCTCCATGCAGCGCAGCCACCACCACCTTGCCTTGGCCAGGGGCTCTTTGTAGCAGAGCAACCTGCACTGAAGGCTCTGCAGCCCCTCCTGCCCCTTGGTCCCCACTGGGATGCCCTCCAGACCTGAGAGAGCAACCTGGGGGCAGAGGACAGCAGGACCAGACTGTCCCCCCTACCTGGGGACAGGGCTCTACTAGCCCAGGCTGTGGCCGCAGTGGCACGGGCAGCTGCCCATGCCCTGCCTGCAGCATCGGCAGCACCAACCTCTGCATTGCAGCAGCCTCCTGCCTGCACAGGGTCACTGGCTGTGTCTCGGCCCCCACAGGGAGCAGAGACCCCCCTACTGCAGCACCGGGGCAGCCAGAGCTGCCTGGTGGGTGAGATGAGCCCTGTCGGTGCTCAGTGCCGAGCAGGCTGACAGGAGAGACGGACAGGGGGCAGCTGCTGCAGTAGCAGCCCAAGGGCACCCGGGGCAGGAGCTGGGACAAACTCTACTGTCACTGGATGCCAAATGCTCTATGGCTTCTCCCCAGCAGCTCCGTGGAAATGCGGGGCTGAAGTGGAGCCCCCCGGACGGAGCGTACCCAAGCAGCAGTGCGTGGCTGGGCTGGCAGCTCTCCATGCCACAGCTCAGCCGCCGGCTCTGTAGGCGCCAGCCATCACTGCCAGCCGCCCTGATGTGAGGTGATGGGCTGTGCCAGCAGGGCCGGGGGCTGGCAGGGGGCTGGCACGTGCTTCACAGGCGGCCGAGGCAGCCCGGCCTGGTGGGGGCACAGGCACGTGTGTGGGCACATGAGGATGGTCGCGCGTGGGGTGCGTGGCAGGAGTGGCAACGAGGAGGCAGCGTTAGCTGGGAAGTGATGCAGAGCCAAAAATAACCCCCGGGCTGCGGCTCGGACCAGGTAGTGGCTCAGAGTGGGAGCTGCAGCAGCCACGTCCGCAGAGCCCCCCAGGCATCCAGCCAGGGGGGCAGCTGGGGCTGGCACATGTGCCCCTGCGCCCCAGGGTACACCCAGCCATGGGTGTGCTCCGGCCCTGGGGTCCCATCCTGGCCCCGGCCACGCTGGGTCTGTCGCCCTGAGGATGCCCTTGCTGTGCCAGCTCAGCCTCTGCAGCAAAACCCAGAGCCAGAGAGCAGGGGCAGAGGCAGAGGCTCCAGTGCTGGGCACTGTGCTGGGCACTGCGCCGTGCCCATGTCCGGGGGGGGGCACGGTAAACACGGCACCCTGCAGGGTCCCTCGGGGGCTGTGCCACCAGGAGCTCTGCCACCACTGTGGGTGCACCAGGGCAGCCCGTGGGGCTTGGATGGGGAGGGCAGTGGCAGTGCCATGGGTGCCAGGCAGGGGCAGTTGTGGTGCCGTGAGTGCCAGGCAGGGGCAGTGGTGGTGCCGTGAGTGCCAGGCAGGGGCAGTGGCGGTGCCGTGGGTGCCAGGCAGGGACAGTGGCAGGATGTGGGTGCCAGGCAGGGGCAGTGGCAGGATGTGGGTGCCAGGCAGGGGCAGTGGTGGTGCCATGGGTGCCAGGCAGGGGCAGTGGTGGTGTCGTGGGTGCCAGGCAGGGGCAGTGGCGGGCTGTGGGTGCCAGGCAGGGGCAGTGGCGGTGATGTGGGTGCCAGGCAGGCGTTGGCGCCGTGTGCTGNGGCTGTGGGTGCCAGGCAGGGGCAGTGGCAGTGCTGTGGGTGCCAGGCAGGCGTTGGCGCCGTGTGCTGCCGCTGCAGGGGGATGCTGCAGCCCCCCATCCATCTGCGTCTCGGCGGCTGAGCGAGGGACAGTCATGCGTTTATTTTTAACTGTCTGGGGAGGGCGGTGGGGATTGGTGCCTCCCTGGTTATATCACTAAATCCCTGCCAGGCTCTGTTAGTTCCAGCACAGTGAGCCCTGTGCCACACTCCCGTAACTGTTTCGGGCCCCCATCCTCCTGGGGCCATGCCCGGCCCTGGCCCATGGGTGCCTCGGTGCCAGCTGTGCACACAGCTGGACACTGTGGGCACCCACCAGTGCTCCCCACTGCACCCCCAGCCCTGCCCTCCCACCCCATTGCCCTCTCCCAGGTGCAGGGTAGGGCACAGGCAGCCAGGTCACCCTCTGCCCACTCCACTGCCCCAGGGAAGGGATGGTGTGTGAGGATCATGGTCACATCCTGCTCCTGCAGGCCTTTTGTGGACAAGGCAGGAGGGAATTGGGCTGTTCATGGCCACTTTGTCCCCATTCCAGTGGCAGATACAGGCAGGACAGGCTCAGTGCTTTCCTGTGGGAGCACTGTCCGGATCCAGGTCAGGATGGAGAGGATGAGGATGCTCATGGCCACCACAGTGCCTCCTCCAATCAACCCCGATGCCAACCAACCCCAGCCCCCTCCCAGCTCTCAGCAAAGCAGCAAAGGGTTAAGCCATGCAGCGAGGCCACGTGACGCTCTGGGGATGCCGTTTTTCTGAAGATCAGGACGGATTAGGATGGAATATCAGGATGAGAATTTCTTGGGTGGTGCATCCCCCTGGCCCTGCCACAGCCTCTCACCCGGTGGCTCCCAGGGATGCCGGTGCTGAGCCAGGCTCTGGCTGGTGAGCGTCCGCTGTGCTGCTCCCCATGATTCCCTCTGGGCACAACCAGCTCCAGGGCACTTGGATGGCACCAAGTGGGTGGTGGGCACTGCAGGAGTCTGTGGGTCTGGAGCTGGCATGGGCACCGTCCCCATGCCCTTCCCCTGTGGGTGGATGCCTGTCTGGCAGGGCTGCTGACAGGAAGGATGGGGATCCCCTGCTCACCCCGTGGTGACTCCCTTCTCCTCTGCCCTCAGTGCATGAGGCTGGTGCTTGCCCAGGAGCCACCCGGTGCCCGCTCTGACGCCCAAGACAGCGCCAGGAGCCATGTCGGGTTCCTACGACGAGTCGGCAGCAGCTGCAGAGGAAACAACTGACAGCTTTTGGGAGGTGAGTCCCGGCCATCCTCTCCTCCCACAGAGTCCTGACGCCACTGTGGCTGCACCCCAGGGTCTCCCCTGGGCTGTGGGGGACAGGGATGCCCTCCCCTCCCTGCCTGAGAGCATCCCTGCTCTGCCAGAAGTCTCAACCTCAGCTGTCCCTGAGGGGCACAGAGTGACAGAGGGGACTGTAAGGAGCTGATTTGAGCCGCCCCAAACCAAAGCTCCCTCCCTGCACCCCCAAATTTCTGGTGCTTTTTCCACGCCCTCCCCTGCCCAGCTGGGGTTGAGCCAGGCAGCCCATCCACAGCTCCCACACCTGCCTGTCCCTGTGCCCTTCCCAGGTGGGGAACTACAAGCGCACGGTGAAGCGGATCGACGATGGGCACCGGCTCTGCAATGACCTCATGAACTGTGTGCACGAGCGGGCCAAGATCGAGAAGTCCTATGCCCAGCAGCTCACGGACTGGTCCAAGAGGTGGAGGCAGCTCATTGAGAAAGGTACCGTGGCTTCCCCAGTGAAAAGCTCCCCCTGGGTCACCTGGGTGCCTTGTGCACCATCCCAGCTCCACCTGGCAGAGGTGGAGGGGTGAGGGCTGTGGAGTGACCCCCAGCTGTCCCCTCGGCCCCCAGGTCCCCAGTATGGCAGCCTGGAGAGGGCCTGGGCAGCCATCATGACGGAGGCAGACAAGGTGAGTGAGCTGCACCAGGAGGTGAAGAACAGCCTGCTGAACGATGACTTCGAGAAGGTCAAGAACTGGCAGAAGGATGCCTACCATAAGCAGATCATGGGGGGCTTCAAGGAGGCCAAGGAGGCTGAGGATGGCTTCCGGAAAGCCCAGAAGCCCTGGGCCAAGAAGCTCAAGGAGGTAAGAGAAGTGCAGCATGTTCTGGGGCAAATCCCATCTCTGGGGATGTGCCTGCATCTCCCAGGTCTGGCTCTGCATGCCTGGTCCAGGCTGGGAGAGACAGATATCACCTCCCTGAAGGTAGAGGGATGGGAGGAGGGCTGTGACTGTGTCTCTGATGTCCCTTCCCTCTCCTCCCCACAGCTGGAGACAGCCAAGAAAGCCTATCACCTGCCAGGCAAGGAGGAGAAGCTGGCCATGACCCGGGAAGCCAACAGCAAGGCAGATCAGTCCAACACCCCAGAGCAGCAGAAGAAGCTCCAGGACAAAGTGGAAAAGTGCAAGCAAGATGTGCAAAAGGTGCGAGCCACTGCCCTCCACTGGGCTCTCGAGGAAACCAGTGGAAATGGCCACCACACCCCTTTGTCTACCATCCGTTCCCATTTTCCCATCCCCACGCTCCTGTAAAAGGGTGAGGACTTGGAAGCAGTGCTCAGGGAAGCGTGAGCAGGACAGGCATTTATCCCTCTTACTGGGGCAAAATCTCCCCAGCAACAAGGCTGCTTCCACCCACAGAGGCTCTTGTCTCAATCTGGGCTCCCCAGCCTTGTGACCTCCAAACCAGATCTCTCAGCACCCAGAAATGGCCTCTGAGGTGCTTGAGGTACAAACAAGGTCACTCCTGCACCTTTGCAGACCCAGGAGAAGTACGAGAAGGTGCTGGACGAGCTGAACAAGTGCACCCCGCAGTACATCGAGAGCATGGAGCAGGTCTTTGAGCAGTGCCAGCAGTTTGAGGAGCAGAGGTTCAACTTCCTTAAGGAAATGCTCCTGGATATCAAGAGGCACCTGAACCTGGCCGAGAGCAGCAGGTTGGGAGGGGGGGTTCTGGCCAACACGATGGTCACCAAGAGGTACCAGAGTGGCTGGAGGCTGTGTGGGGCTCTGGTGCCCACCAGTGCCTCAGAGGAGGCGACACAACGTGCCCCCCACCCCACAGCCCCCTGACCCACATCTCTCCCTGCAGCTACGCCAACGTCTACCGGGAGCTGGAGCAGACCATCCGCCTCTCGGACGCGCAGGAGGATCTCCGGTGGTTCCGCAGCTCCAGTGGCCCCGGCATGCCCATGAACTGGCCCCAGTTCGAGGTGAGCCCAGGCACCCCAGGTGGGCACCGGCGGCCCCGCGGGGCAGGCGGGCGGGTGCTCAGGGGCCGGGTGCTCTGCGCTTGCAGGAGTGGAACCCCGACCTGACACACACGATAACGCGGAAGGAGAAGCAGAAGAAGGGCGAGGGTGTGACCCTGACCAACGCCAGCAGCGCCAGCGAGTCGGGGGCTCCGGCGGGCGAGCGTGGGAGGTGAGGGCCAGCACGGCCAGGGGGTGCCACGGGAGAGGCACAGCCCTGACAGGGTTTGGGGGTGCAGGGCCCCTCGGTGACAGCCACCTCCCCCCTCCTCCCCCACCCAGCGTGAGCAGCCACGACCGTGGGCAGACCTACAGCGCAGAGTGGTCCGACGACGAGGGCAGCAACTCCTTCAACACCAGTGAGGCCAACGGTGGCACCAACCCCTTCGACGAGGAGGCGGCGGGGAAGGGCGTGCGGGTGCGGGCTCTGTACGACTACGACGGGCAGGAGCAGGATGAGCTCAGCTTCAAAGCAGGTACGGCCCGTCGCCGGTGCCACCTCCGATGGGGCTCCTCTGCTGGGGCTGGGGGTCCCCCACATTTTAGTGTGAAATCCCTCAACTAATTTCTGAGTTAGCCCAGCCCTTCAGAACTTTGCCCTGTCAGAACGGAGAAAGCAGAAGCTGAGGCCAAACGTGGGTGGGACCAGAGCAATGGTGGGACAGGACACGTGAGGTCTCATGGGTCACTCCTTGTTTTTCTACCTTACAAACCGGTGTGCTCAGGATCACTCCTAGTAACCCCCAGCAGCTCCATCCCAGGGAGAAATGGGGTAAGAGAATCTCCAGCACCCGCAATGAGCTCTTCCCTTCCACCTTCCTCTCCAGGTGATGAACTAACCAAACTCGGTGAGGAAGACGAGCAGGGATGGTGCAAAGGGCGCTTGGACAACGGGCAGTTAGGGCTGTACCCCGCCAACTACGTGGAGGCAATCTAAGTCTTGTGGTGTGCTCCTCGTCACCATCAGCAGATAAATCCACCCTCCGTTGTCTCCATCTCTCCACCAGCCAACCAGCCATTCTGCCGTCTGGTCCTCCACTCCTCACCTTTAGAGATTCAGACATATTTTCCGACCAAGCTTTTATTTTTTTAAGAGTTGTCTCCGAAGAGTATTTTGCATAGTTGCTTTCTTCTAAGATAAGGTGAAGCGAAAGATGACGTCGTCTGTTCGTCTACGTTAGCTGATTTTTTTCCGAGCGAAAAGCTGATACCTCAAGATCTTAAAGCCCAACCAGTGAGAGCTCCTGATTGGTTGGTTTTTAAAGATACTGAAATCATGAGCCGCCTTCTGATTGGCTGGAACTGTTCTGAAACGCAGGGCACCGAAGCTCCTGGGACCAACCAAATTCATCCCAGAAAACTCAGAGGGATTGGAGTCTGACTCCGGTTTTTTTTTTGGTGTTTCCATGTTCTCCCCAGTTCATCATCCCACCCCTAGGAAGGGGATGAATGTCCCTCTTCAGCCCCACGGCCATCCTTGAGATGCCCAGGTGAGGTTGGACCAGCCCCTTCGTGGAGATTGGTGGCATCTCCTCAGCTTCCTCCTCCTCCTCCTGGCTGGGCTGTCAGCACACCTGAGTGGGCAGAGGCTCCTGAGTCAGTCCCTGGCTGTGCTGCAGGGAGCAGCACTGCCCTTTGGGAGGGCAGGTGTCCAGCACACACCAGATTCAGCTGACACGGCCCTAAAATCCAGTGTTGTCCGGAGAAGGACAGTCCACTGCTGCTGGAAGCACCAGCACGCCCAGCCCGGGATAGTGAGGACTGGCTTGGACACTGCTGGGGATGGTCCCTTCCTGAAGAGAGGCTGGAGCAGAGGAGGGAGAGGGGATGAGAATCATCCAACCTTGCTGGACACTGGCAGGAGCTGGAACTGGTGGAGGAGGAAGAGGAAGAGGAAGAGAAGGAGGAGAAGGAAGAGAAGAAGGAGGAGGAGGGCTGAGCAGACCCAGCCCAGACAGAGCAGCTGCCTGGCAAAGACAGGCAAAAACAAGACACACCAAGGCAGGGGAATGGCCACGGCCTTCACCCTTTGCTTGTCCCCAAGGGGCTCTGTCCCTTCTCCCCTGGACTCGGCCACCGGCCTTGGAGCCACCGACACGGGCACCCCAACCCCTCTGCCCCGGGTGCATTTATCATCCTGAGCTCCTCCCTAGAGATCACCTCTCATTTTTTTCCATACCATCCCCCTTAGCAGCAGCGATGCCATTGGCTTCCTGCACGCTCCTCCTGCTCCTCTCCCACCCCCTCCTTTGGTCCGTGAATTTTTTGGCCCCAGGGATCCAGTGTTCTCGTGGAAGCACCGTGTGCTGGGCATGGTGGGCAGGAGCTCCCCGGCCCCGCCAGGTACCAGAAAACAAACACAAAGTCAGAAAAGACCCAACCAACCACCTGTCTCAGCAATGCACCCCGGTTTTTGTACATCGATTGTGTAATTTAAGAAGTATATATATAATATATATATATATATTGTGATTGTATTTCAGTGGATACAACAACAAAAAGCAGCAAGAGAAAATAACCAA
>VWZG01013345.1:26886-45207 GCA_013396735.1 Grallaria varia | reverse complement strand
TTATCTTGAAATGTAAGAAAAATGTAACTTTCCCAAATTATCTCATTTATTCCTACACTAGCTACAGCTTATTCAATACTACCAATAGTAGGCAAGAAAATTAAATGCTTCTGTAAATTTTAAGTAATCAGAAATTCAAGGTTCAGAGGGTCTATAATAGAATCCTACGTGATTTGAAGCCATAAACATAGCTGACCAGCTAATGCAAATATCTTCATATTAACAATAAACATAATCTTCTTGCAATCCTACTGTTTTGCAAATACCTTTTCCAAATTGCTTCAAGGATAAAAGTAATTATTTTTTTAAGCTATAGGAGGTGTATGTTGAAAAAGCACAGGAAATAGATGGGAGCCCACATTACCAGTTTAGCTGCAGACATTTTGGAACTGATGTTTTTTTTCTTGCTTGCTTGCCAAGTTAAGTGTAATTTTGCAAGGGTATTGAGTAACATTGGTGTCAAGAGATACTATATACTTATTCATGGTGTTCAGTATGTCAGTATGGTAGGAACCTTTCAGGGTGTCTAAAATATGTGCTTGTGAATTGAAATGGTAGGAACCAAAACAGGGAAATGAGATTTGGGCAGCTAGAAAGCAAATGACCTAGGTAATGTGAGCAGGGCTTCACACTGGCTAGAGTCTTGCTAATTCTACTTTTATCTTTTTATTGAATTTCTGTAGACCTTGAGGAAAGATTACAATTTTGTAGATAAAGAGAGAGATTGTGACTGAGGTATTAGTGGGAAAGAAGATATACATAAATGTCTTTCTAAATGAAATCCTAGTTTTATAATCAAATTCACCAGTAATGAACACCAAAAGCGGAAGTGGCAAAGAGCTCTGAACACCATAGATTTCTTCTTCTTTGGTACCTGGCTTGTATTATGGGTTTTCAGATTCAGGGTATTTTCCACACATTTCTTCTACATCACAGTCATCAACTGGTCCCATTTTTATCTTAAGCCACAGTTACTCTACAGGTGTTGAGTGGGTGTTCCTGATATTATGTCTATTGTCTGTATCACTGCATAGCACGTAACTTGACACAAAAGTTACAGGGCAGTGCTGTCATTAATAAACAGATAATTGCACTGTAATGCAGTTGGAAACTTGTTTGAAATCAAACACAAAAAACTGTACACTCTCAGAGACAAAAAAAACAGGGAGAGGAAATCACTTTGACGATGTTTATATGTATGGAGATACTGCTCCAGTAACCCTATGGAGGCTTGAACTCAGATTATGGTGCAGACTCAGAGACAAAGACTTGCTAAATAAATTTGAGACTGATTTTATCTGCTCTATCTTGGAATTAATAATTTTACACAGCTCTGCTTTCAACATCCATTTCCAATCTCTGGGTTGATTGATTTGTCATTGTTCCAGTCCCAACAAGATTGTTCATGTAGGAAGTATATTTCCCAGCAGTAAGCACAGCTTCAGGCATGTATGAAATGAAGCACCTCTCCCCGAGGAATATGAGAGAAGAGAACTCCTGTCAGTACCGTAAGAGAAATAAAAAGCCCATATTACAAAGCCCAAGTAAGCATTCCTAGTTTAGAACACTGCAGTGTCCCACCATACCATGCCGATGAGGGCAAAGTAATTAAAATGGCAGCACGTGCAGTAGAGGCCCTTGTAGAGGAAAATCCTGTGGTAATATTGAATGTTTCCCTTAAATGTTATTAAACCAACAGGTCGTTGTGTCCATAGTTATAACTTTATTTCAGAGCTGTGGCTCATCAAAGAGGCACGCTGCTTGCTGACATTTTGGATGCTTCTTTTTTTCAGATGCCCTGCTTTCCTGCACTAACATAAGGCATGACACTGCGTTCAGGCTGTGAGTTCTGTTTTAGGGTGTTCAGATGGAAAATTGTGTGTTGAATATGGGAAAAATAAAAAGACCATCTTTCTTTCTTTTTCATGCCTGTCCTGTAATGTCTATATGAATATTTTTACATTCTTCTTTGTGGGTGGAAAAGATTTGTACTAAGGAAGTGTGGAGTGATTCTTCGTATCATTATTTCTAGTTCAACCCAAACGCTCTTTAACAATATAGAAAAAGAATTATTTTAAGGTTAATGTCCTCTTATTACTAACACATGGTAGTAGATATGAAAAGGTCAGAATAATAGGTGAAATAGAAATACACAGGCTCCAGAGTAAGGAGGTGACCCAGCTGCACTGTGGAGCCAAGTGGTACAATGCCAGGAGGAGGAGGAGGAGGGAAGCTGCTTGTAACAGAAGCATGAGAAGAGTCACAGACAACATTACCCATTGCTGCAGTTATTGGTGTGTGTCTGTTAAAGTGATGGTTCCTTCAGGTGTATGCTTTTGATGCTTCAGTAAATACCTGGACTAGGATCAGGCTGTCAAGATGCAGTGCAGTAAGCACTGGCATGTGACACAAAGAATGTTTAGATTGTACCCTTGGTCAGGCCACATCAGCAGTGGAAAAGCTGAAGAATTATGAGCTGCAGATAGGACTTCAAATGGCTGCTTCATTTAAGATGAGCTCATGTACAGAGAGTACGCAGCTGAAAATGTTTTTTGATACAGGAGCGGTATGTCCTTTGCTGTGGAGTCTGGACAGGCTGTACAGTAAGGGAAGTGAAGGGAAAGGAGCCTCTTGCAGATGGAACTGCAATAGAGATGTGGCTGTTTCAGCCTTTGCTACAGGGACCTAGATTACATTTTTCACAGATGATTGGCACCTGTTCCCTGTGCTTGACAGAGACCTTTAAATTGCAGGAGGATCCGTGAGCTGTGCTTTCAAAATGAAACTCTATAGAACACTAAGTACTTTCTGAAATGAGGTTTCAGTTGTCTTATATTGAACATTTACACAAAATGGAACATTCTGACCTTGCTATTTCAGTAAGAGGAGAAATGCAGTACCAGTCACCTCACTGTACTGAGGTGTTCCAGAAATATGTTGATTACTGTTTTCAAACTATTTAGCAACCAAAAAAATCTGGACAATAAATGCACACATGTTGAATTGTAAATTGTATTTTATTGTATATTTGTAACTGTGTTGTAGTGAGTCTGTGGCTGTATTTGAACATTCAGGGTGCTCATATAAAATTCTCTAAAAGAAATCCTTTCTTTCAAAACACTTATTTTATAAACAGATATACCATGACTTTGCGATAAAAGATTCTGCTCTTAATACACTATAAAATCAGCTATTCCCAGAGACTGCTGAACCTTCTCATTACCTTGTTTAAATTAAGCATTCCTTTGCAACTAGAATATGTGGGTTTTTTGAAGGGGAGATTCACTAAAACTATACAATACAGCTTAATTATTCTGTAAAGCTCCCAGAGAAAATCACTCCTTCTAACTGCCCTATCATGAAGATTAGAGACTGAAACATCTTCCTTCCTGAAGGTTCTCAAGATAAAAATAAATCTGTAAGCTTTAAATCTTTCATTTTTATTTCCATTCAGTTTTACTGATTGAGCACAAACTGTAGGAACACCCAGTGTGTGCACACAAATGAAAAAATGAAGTACCTTTTTATAAGCCTCAGAAGCTTCAGAGGAACTGTATTAATTTTACTCAGCAAAAACTACTTAAAAAAAAAAAAAAAAAGAAGATAGAACTGCATTTGATAGCTGCTGAAAGAAGGAATAATCCAGACACAGACATTATGGCACAACATGCCATGCAGTTTCAATCTGCTACACTTCAGTAGCACATCAGTCACAATGAGCCCATTGTGAAAGGTTTTCTCCGATTTGTATAACTTTTAGCAGACCCCCGGAGGCAGTGGGAAATATGTATATTTTTGTCTGTGGGAGCACAAGAAAACATGTCTTTGCAATAATCGGAATTTTTTTGATTGATAATTCTTATATGGATCCCAAAATTGAGATTTCCCAGCTGTGCTTGATGAGACTTAATGTCTCATCTAACACCTATAGCTCCCCAAAGACTGTTCCAAATCTCATCAGTCCTGAAACATGAGATGGGTGGAGTGGACCATAGCAAGTGCACACTTCACAGAGCCCCCATTCAGGCATTGTGTGTCAACATTTGCCAGCAGACAGCAGTTGGAGGCAAGTCAGAGACAGACAATAACAGATTTAGCATCTTGCTCCAGTTGTAAAGGCAGCCCAGTGCACATGCACAGACTTGTAGTATGAGGAGCATGCCAAGGAGCTGCCAGCGCCTCCCTGCTACAAACAGCACCTGTGCTGCCAAATGGTGGTGCTACTCCATGGCCAGATCCTTCCATGGTGCCTCCAATTTATGAAGCCAATTCCCAGGGCCTTACTCCCTTTTCTCTGGGGGTGAGTGGGTGGCAGAATTAAAAATTAAGATCCCAGTTTCCCCTCTCATTTGAGCAATCACTTGCCCATATGAATGTTTTCTCAAGTAAGGTATCTGCTCAGTCAATAAAGGCCATTTCAGTCAAGTAGTGTGACTAAGAGCACACTGTTGTGTGGATCAGCCTCCAGAATCTGGCTTACCTGGAGGTTCAGCTTAAACATTTCTCTAGCCTTATCTGTCTGCTACTCTGAATTGCCTTCAATCAAATCTTGTCAGTGATGCAGGACTGAGAAGTTGATCACATCCCTTAAGTGCAAAGACTTTTATTTTTCTCATGTCACATTTTTCTAAGATCAAGTCAAACTTATTTGCAAACAACAGATTCTTTTCTCCTCATCTTGCCAAACTCACTTCTTCTTAATGTTCTGCATAAATATTAGGTTAATTTCCAAGGGTTGCAGTTATGTGAGATGTTCTGTGCTATTTTCTCTATCCTTAGAGGTAACAGACAAGAAACGACAACGGGAATTCTATTTCCATCCCACACTGCTGTGGGACAAAATGCTCATTAAAAAAAAAGCCTACCAACACCGCCCTTATGCCAGCTGAAGCTGTTGATACAGCCTTCCCAAGACACTGTGTACTGCCTTCCCAGTCGAAGTGTGACTATGAACTTCAAGTTGGTCTTTGCATGTGGTTTTACTGTGTACTAGAAGTCTATTAAAATTTCACATCCAGAAACAGGACTCCAGCTGTGAGTAAACCAAGCCCCCAGGCCTCCAATCACTTAAAAATAAACTACTGTTTCAAGAAAACTGTAAGGGGAAAAC
Source organism: Grallaria varia (assembly GCA_013396735.1). NCBI lineage: Eukaryota > Metazoa > Chordata > Aves > Passeriformes > Formicariidae > Grallaria > Grallaria varia. The sequence goes on along the minus strand of VWZG01013345.1, from coordinate 40,097 downwards.
CCCTATGCAAAATATTGTGTATGTGTTTTGTACTTTGCTGGCTTATAGTGCCATTAAGAGAAAAGTAAGTGGGAAAGTGGGTTAGAAAATGCCAAAGTGGTGGTTGTCTGGGGAACTTGAATTCAGCTCTTTTTTCAGTACGTCTATGTCAGTCGTTCAGCACACTAATGGATTCTGTTATTTTATTTATTTAGTTAGTTTCAGCATGGACAAAGCAATTGATCTTTTACTGCTATTCTCTACTCAGAAAAAATGACTGGCCATTCTGGAGCTGAAACTAAACTTTAGAAATTACATAGAAAATTTCACCCTAAACAGGTTAAAACAAAGTTTTAAGCAGCTAGAAGGGGAGCTCTATAATGAAAAGTCCTGGGTGACCTTAATGAATGAGAATACTGTGAATTATTTTACTAAAAATAATGAGAAAATTACAGAATCTTTCAGATTTTATCCGCCTTTTTTTTCTTTAGTGCCTCATATATGGTTTTGTTCTTGATCATAATATAGAAAAAGTACTGATACTGAAAACCAAAGGATTGGTATTTCATAGTTTAGAAGAGTCAGCATCTGAAAACCTACCACAATGTATCTGAAATATGGTATTGGCCTGAAGTACGAGAGAAGATGTGCTTGAAGTCTCTGCTGAACTCACTATAATTTAATCTGCAGAAAGGCTATGCATAATGTAAACCCAATCACCTTCTCTAGTCCTCATGCAGGCATGTATCTCTGGGAGGATAATCTATTGATTTTGTGACAGTGACCATTGTAAGCCTGCAAAAATGTTTCTGCTAGAATTGCACCCTCACAGTTTGCCTTTTATTTTTGGTGCCATTTCCTGTCTTTGTATCCTGAACGCAGCTCTGTTTGCCCCTCAGATCTCCCAGACACTTTGGTCAGGACACCACAGAGGTCACTTATTTCTTCAGCTTCAAGGGTAGTGCCCCAGACAAGCAGGAGGAATCCAAAAAAGGACGCACCCAAGACAGATGTATTCTTTCAAGTAAATAAATGATCAACAACATTACCACATCTCATTTTATATTAATCTTAAATGTAAAACCATGTCTTTGCATCAATGAGCTACATTAGATTGGTGAAATAAAGTGCTGAATTTTGTGAAAGTCAAGATCACTCCATCCTGCCTGTCTACCTATGTACAAGACATAAGTGTCCTGGGCTACAAAAAATTCTGGGATCCCCTTTTCTTTTCTTTTCTTTTTTTCCCCCAGATAGGCTTTTTTTTTTTTTTTTGCTTTTTGGTGTTTTGCCTTATGTAAAGAGACTGAACTGCTAGTGATTAATGACTCAAACATTTGACCACCTGCAGTGACTGCTCAGGCTCTGTGAGAGACTGCACTATTGGTGCCCAGGGCTCAATGAGCAACTTTGCTGACAATGTGCAGAGTGGCCACCCAGGCCAGGGGCTGAAGGTGTGCACATCCAACCCCTCAGCCTACAGGCTGGGTGTTAAACAAGATAAGAAAGGAGGCAAACCCTGCAAGGTGGGGTATTGTTTCTTTTTCCTTGCACAGGTGACTCATCTGTGATAACTGCCCAGAATATTCACACCCAGCCTGAAGGTAACTCTTCTCTTGTCGATGAGCTATAGTGGCCCATAATGGACTCAGCTGCACGGACCTTAGAGGCAGCTGCAACATCTTAGAAGGTGTCAAAGACTCCCAGAGTATTCTGTGACTCACAGTATTACATTATTCAATGTAAAGTTCCCTGCCCCAGGGAAGGTACTGGAGGTTCCTACCTGAACCTGAGTAGACATAACTCAGAGTTTTGGGGTTTTCCTCCCTACCCAGGGCTTCCACCACCACCTTAACTGATCTGGACTGTGATCCACCACATTGATCAATGAACAATGAAATTGCAACAGCCAAGTCTCACCGTTGGATCCCATGGGGGTCTTGCAAGTCCTTCCAGCCTGGGGGTCTGCAGCCCTTTCTCCGATTGCCTGTACCAGCCCTGCAGCCTCACTCCAGCCCCACTCAAATGTTTACCGGTATCGAATCCCAGCTATCTGCCATTTCCTGGCAATGCTGACTCTCCAACCATACCTGCCTGGCTTCCTGGGGAAGGGAAATCACTCGGAAGGGCAGCCCATCCTGTCCCTGCCCTGTGGCCACGTGTGTGTTTTTCCCATGGGAAAGTCTGTCTGCCCCCTCAATTTGGTCTGCTGGGTGGAGCTTGGGAAGTCCTCCTCATCAGTTTAACCCAGTTTTAGCAGTATTGTTATTAACATTTTTCATCGGTGAAGAGTTATTTCTTTCCACTTGCACCTGGGCATGTTTGGTCTGTCTCTGTATTGGAGAAACTAGGGGTATTTAACCCAATGGAGAAGACTTCTGTCCAAGGTCTCAGCTACTCCAAATTGTCTCAAACTGAGACAATATGTTATAATGGTTAGAAAAACACCCAGCTCATTTTGCTTTTGGTTTTTTCCCCCACTACTTATGTGTACACAGGGTCTGTTGAACCCCACTATTCTGCTTTTATCACCGAACAGAAATAACTGTGCAGCAGTGTGTAACATCTTTCCAAGAACAATCTCCCAGAGAGTCTGTGTGGGTAGGTGAAATATTTTTTGATACATTTTCTGGTGGCTGTGTTCTGCCAGCTGTCTTATCTTTAAAATTATTTTCAACGTATTTCTCAATTCAAGGTTCATTATTTTTAAAAGTCAAAAAGGTCATGTGTGTCGCATGACAGGACCTTATTTACTGGCCTGAAAAACACTGGTCTTTTATTACGAGTCACAGTAAAGGACTTGATAGAAATACTTTTTCAAAAAGGAAAAAAAGACTTTTTATGAAGAAGGGTACTTCTGTTTGCTATCCAGAGCACATCTGTGATGAGCTGCTCCAGGTTGCCTCTCTAAGTAGACAATGTCTTTGTTTATGGCATGTCCTATTCAGACATCTGGTGTTTTCAAGATACTTTCGGAGACAAGTAGCTCTCTTTTCCTGTGCTCAGAAATCATGAGGACTTTCTCTCCTAGTGAAAGCTGTAATCCTGGTTGTTCTGCACAAGCAAAAGATCAAGTCAGACAACTTTTGCCTATATGGCATAAAGCCAAGTGCAGCAAAATAATGGTGCTGTGTCCTGTGGGCCAATCACGGAACTGTGCCTGCCCTGGCTCTGAAACTCTGTAGTAGACCTTGCAAGAATTTTCCTTATAAACCTTTACTTATTCCTCTGCCTTCAGTTTTAATAATACTCTTACAGCACCAGTTTCATGTTTAAAAAACCCCCTCTGAGTACTTCTTTGTGGGAGACCATTTCACAGGTCCAGGTGTTTAGTGTCCCCTGTGTGGCACCTGAATGCCCTTTATTAACTACAATCATGTCTTAATACATTATCTAACAGGCAGCAAATAGTGTTTGCTCCCATGAGGCTGTTACATTCAGCCAGCTTGTATGTAATGAACAAGGTGGCCATTAGCTTAGGATTCTGCTCATTGCTCTATGATGACGAATACAAACTTCGCCTCTTGGGGAACCAAGAGCATTGCAATTGTTTCAGAATTGTACATTGTTTATGTGAGGTATTGTTGTAAAACCTAAAGATGACAACATATGAAGTCATTTGGGATTTTTTTTTATTTTTTACCAGCCAGGCCAGTGAGCTGCTGAAATTAGCGGGAAAAGATAAAATGAGGAAAAAGAAAGGGCAAGCTGGAGCAAAAGTATTACCTCCTTTGGTGCAGATAGTTTTATGACTATGGCTGTCTAAGCTTGGTCTTTGTTCATTTTTACCTTTGTGTTGCTTTCATAGTCATGAAAGGCAAAAATTAGCTCTTAAATCAAGAAAGAATCCTACTTTAGAATGTTTCATAAGACTAGGTTTATGTGCAATTTTTTCAAAAGAGCTGAAACTTATTTTTTACACACAAATAAATATGTAAGTTGGGCTCTCAATTGAACTGATCTTAAGCATTTGTTAAACCATGTTCAGTAATTCATAGCTAGTCATTGGCCCAGGCTATGCACCAATATCATTAAAATTACCTAGGTCATATGGTTGGTCACACTCAGACTATTCAGTGAGCAAACTGGTATTATGTGCAAAGGGAAGAAGAAATAAATTTGACAAGGAAAAAGAATTTCACTCTTTGGTTATGAATTATATATAAAAACAGGTCCGTTAATTCCTGTATTTGACAACCAGAAGACCATGCTCTTACTTTGATAATTTTGGTGTCAAGGTCACTTCCAGCTTTTGTAGTGACTTCTGAACTGTTATTGCTATAAAGCAGCTTCATATCAACCTTGTACGAGAAGCAGCTGCTTATTTATGCAAGCTGAGGTAGGAAAATATTTGTGGTCTTCCTCATTTTTTATAGGAGGTTGTCAGTATGAGAGAGAGGTTCTTCTTTGTTTTCAAGGTTTAACAGTAAAATTCATGGTGTTTACATGAAGGAATTGATTATTAAAGCGTGGATTTGTTTACCTTCACCGGAGGCCAAATCCCAGATCTCTTAGGACAGATGTGTGTGTGTGTGTGCGTGCGCGCGTGTGTGTACATGCAGAGAACAATCTGAATACTTCACTTGTTACTGTTCTGTCCTTATTGATTCCATCTATGACTTTTGTGAGGAATTATTTCTAAAAGTGATTAAAAGTCGATAAAGTTTTGCTGTTTGACCTCAAGACAGCTGTGAAGAGTTTAAAATTACACCTTGTCTTAATGTGTGTATTAATACCATATAATCCCAACTAATAGACTCCCAGGTTTATTTTGTCATGGCTTCTGAAGTGGTTACTTTCTTGTCTACTGCACAATCTCAGGGTCTGAATCTGCAGCCTTCATAAACCACTGCTGCCTGAGCGAGTAATGCAGTCCTGCACGCTTGACATGGTTTGCTCTGGGCATGCTGTGAAGAAAGCCCGGGGAATACCACGTGCTGCACAAGTGCCTCCTCACTGTGCCATGCCTGCTGGGCACTTCAGCCTACTCACATTTGCAGTTCACAATTGTTATTTCAGAAGTGTCCTTTAAAAAAATGTCACACGTAATCAGGAATAAAAGTGAATTTTGGAATGCATCCAGCCACCCTGCACAAAGAAGACACATTTTAAGTAAAAAAAAAAGCTTAAAGAAACCCCTGAATATAATAGTCTTTTAATTTTTGTATCTATGTATATATATATTTAGTAACTGTGGTGGCATCTTTATATATATGCATATGTGCGTATATGCTTTTTATATATATATGTATCACTATGTATGGGTGTATCTTCATGTGAATATTTGAGAAAGAACAAAATGGGGGATATTAAAGTAGTCGAAAAGCAGTTAAAGACCAAATATCTTTGTTCAAGTGTTGTTTGCAGTTTTCTATTTTGGCTGTTTGTTGTTAACTTTGTTAATTAGTTTATGCCTCTCAACTTTTAGATGGCTTTTTAGTGATCATCATGGGAGAAACCATTAGGGAGAAGAATATAGAGGCGCCAGGAACTATATTTAAATTGATCTATATAGGCTAAAAAACTATGTAACAAAATATTCCTATTAAATGCTAAGTAAAAGGAAACATTGAAGGAAAAAGAAAGGGAAAGAAACGGCCCAAAGCAGGTTGGTTGAGTGCTTTCCTAATTTTCCTTATCTACTCTGAGCATTTGTGAACCTTTTGCTTTGTTAAGTACCACTTTACAGCATAATAACACAATTCCACATATTGGTTTTGCTGACTGGGGACTCCATTGCTGCAGTGTCTGCCCAGCTGACTCTGTCTAGGGGTTTTGTTTTATCATAGTGTTTCCCAAAGCATTTTCATTTCTCAATATGAATGTGTAGAGCATCTCATTCCACAACAGGTTTGACATCTTTAATACTGACAGTGCCTTTGGAGTCACCTTGTAGTAAATTTTGGGAACTCATTTACCATTACATTAATCCGTGGAATAACAGGAATAGGAATAGTATGTTAAAGAGAGGATGTTACCAGTATCTAGAAGGTAACTTAAGATGGAAGAGTGATCATTTCCTATGAGGCAATAGGCCAAGAAGTGGTAAATCAGCACCTTATCCATTAAATATTTTAGCTAGGTGTTTTATGATAGTGGGAAACCTGTTATGTGCAATTTCTGCAATGGAAAACTCAATCCCAGATGCAAATAAAAAGGACACTTCTTCAGTGGTACCTGGATGAGTGTTAGTTGTAGAAGCGGTGAGTTGGATGAAGTTCCACGCTTTCTCATAGTCCTGCATTAGACTGAATGAATTTCTCAGTGCTGTTCACTTAGCTCTTGTTGGCTCATTTATTATGGAGGCTATGGAAACTGTCAATGGAGACCTCACTGATGGTGTAAAATAGCCCTGAATACAGGAACAGCACGTTTCAGCTGGTGCTTTATACTGCTTTACTAGTGTTTGTTAGCTTTGACATATCAACAAATGTATTCAGGTTTGGATCTTTGTGTGGCTGGCTGAGTTTTTTGCCTTGTGGGTAATTATGAAAACTCTGAAAATTCCCTTGTGTAATAGTGCAAAAATATTTAGAGTGGTCATGAAAATGTGAATGCTTTCAAGAAATTGCATTCCAAAAAGACATCCATATGAACTACAGCTCAAACAGCATCAAACTCATCTAATCTTGATGCTATTTTTATTCACAATTAGTGCAATTTGTTCTGTGAATCTGACTGAAAGTGTCACTTCATTCAGGGAAATAGAAAAACTAATTGAAGATACTTTCAAACAGCCTTCTGCAGACTATCTTCCAGTTAACAAGACAAAACAGTCGGATGAGGAAGAGGGAGCTATTTTAGGTTGACTGATGAAGTGCTTGAATATTTATTCCTTAATGTGTCCCCATATTAAGCCAGTGGGGCAAATAATCAGCATTCACTTATGACAAAGAGGACAAGGAAAAAGAATGAGAAGACCAGACTGCAGCCAGAGCTAGTAGGTAATGTCAAAAAGCTTGTTAATTTAGATTTCTCTGAGGTGGCTTACCACCTTCAAAATTATTTTTGAGGAAGAAACAAAGGATAATGCAAAGCCTTTTGAAGTCAAATTCCCTTTTTTCTTCTAGTAATGAAGTCTGACAGACTGTCTTTGATCTTTGAAACAATCTACAAACTTGTATAGCTTTGATTGCTAGCATAATGGATATGCTGTTATTTTCTGTGTATGTTAAAAGTGGGTCTTAACCAGCCTAGTTAGTATGGGTGCTAATTGAGATACAAAGAAGCCTTACCTTGAGCATGGAAGCAAGGTCTTGCCAATAGAAGACACACTTGTATTTATGTCCTGTCTGTTCAGGAGTGAAAAACTGCAATGGAGAAACACAGACTGCAAAGCTCCGTAGTGCTGCCTCCTCTTGACATTTACGTGTACTTTTACAGGATTAACACAAGTAGGTTATGTTTATGCCTCTCAGTTTGTATAAGCTTTTCCTTGCTGTGTCTTATTTCTGAGGAGACTAATGACACTTGCGAGCAAACACTCCATCATACAGGAACATGGCAGAATTCCCTTTCTCTCAGTGGAGCACTGCAGTGAGCACCGGAAGACGCAGGAATGGTGTCTGGGGAGAGCTGCTGCTTCTTGCTGGCCTGACGCTGCAATTCAATGAACTGTTTCTGAAAGAAAGGTGTGGAAATTATATAGCTTCATGGCCTGTACTGGATGAAATAGGCTCAAATGTCCTGCAATGGGTTCACATTGATTTAATTATGTTTTAATTATGGAAATTAGCTGCTGGTATCGTCAGTTGTTTTAATTTAGAAGGCAAATTTTTTTCAGTCCTATTTATGAGAGCATTTTAAATGATGGCCCTCGTCTGAAAGGACAAAATAGAGGAAGACTGGGGAAGGAGGTTGAATACAATGCAGCTGCCTTTGGCAGTGGACACTTACAAGTTTGAATGTACAAGTAAACCATTCTTGCTGGTGAGTCATGCTATTATACAGTGACAAGTATGACAAGAGAAAATGGGATAGCAAAAAGTTTGTGGAATTAAGACTATGACAAGTTTTATGAAACTGTTTTTGAACCACCATATTCTGAGAGGAATAACCGAGATCACACTAAAATGATTTGCTTGTGAATATGTCAGGCTCATGTTTAAAGCAAACATGCACAGGTTCAGGACTTATTGAAGGCCATTGCTTTCAAAAGAATCCGTCTAGTGTGACTAATCTATAGAGAAATAAATGTCCCTTGAAAGTTCCCAATAGGAACACAGACTGAGACTTAAGAAGAGTCATGACCCTGTATGCAAGGATATCAAGGTTTGGTCCTTCTATAAACTCCTTGTGTTCTTGTAGAGTGTCATAGCACAGGGTATTTTGAATGCTGCTGGTACTATATGGACTGCAAAGGTCCGCTGTGGACCACACAGTCATCAGGTCTAGTCTTGTCAATTATAAGCAGCCCTGGAAATGTAGGCCTTCAGTTTAGCCATCAATACCAAGGGAAGGAAGAATGTTTTTATAAATCTCTGAGTTTCCTGTACTACCAAGGCTACTGATCTGGCTGAAATATTTCAGAAGAGTGTTTTCTGTAAACTGGCTTCTTCTGTTCTTGGGTGGGCTCAGCTGTCAGCAAGGCCTAAGCTTAATGCCTCTGTGTTGAACTTAATTACTGTATGCACTTTCATCACCAAAGGGATCCCATGCTCAGCTCTATGACAGGGAAGACCAGCTACAGAGGAGATGTCAGGGAGATGCAAGCACAATCGTTCTCCAGAATTTGCTTTAGCAAAGTTCTGTTAGTCTATCTGGACAGCAACTACAACTAGCTTGGCTTCGGTTGGCTTAGCTAATATAAGGTTTTTTTAATGCTTTTAATTCTTTTTCTGGTTATTCCTGGATGCAGGCGTTTAAGTTTATTTTTTTAATATTTTTTCAATAAGTTTGTAAGGCCTGAGGTATTTAGTAGTGAGAAACAAAAATTATCAATATCGTCATAGTCTTTACATTTATTATTCATTAAAATGTCAATATTCTTGCCGTCTAAAGGAAGCTGAATTTCAGCTGCGGAAAAAGAAGTATTTTTTCATCTTTAGCCCTCACTTACCTGCTACGTTGGTTGAATTTGATCCTGAATAATTAGGCATGTACCTATTATAAAGCAGGAGTAATGACAGAGCTCTGAAGGACAATTCATGTAGGTGCTATAGATCTCAAAAGCAATGAAGTGCTGCAGAAAATAATGGAAACCACAAACGTCATCATAGGGAAGGGCATTAATGCAAATAATGTGCAGGAGAGATGATTGACTCACATCATGTGAAACTGAGGTGACTGTAGAGTGAAGCAGCAGTGGTACTTCGCTGATCTTGCAACAGATGTCTTGTTACATTATGGGGCCTTGAACAAGGGATGCATCCAAAATCATAGGTGGGATTTTTTTGTGTTATAAAATGGATGAATTTATGAAACGGTGCAGGGTACCATCTTTTATTACATTAGAACAGACTGAATAAAACATGGATAAGCTGCTCCGTTGTACATGGTAGGTTAATGCAGCTGAGAGATTTCAAGTCTTTTTCCTCTGACTGCCCCCACTACCTTCTGTTTTGTCCAGGAAGCTGTAGGTTCAGGAGCTGTAGTCTGTGCATGGTCCCTGCCAGAGCAGTGTTTGGAGGGCAATCTGCCTGTGTTGGTGTGGCTGTTACCCCAGGACAGCACTCCAGAATGTTTATGAGGCACCCGGACTAGCAGCTCTACTGTACTCTACTGTATGGAATGCTGTGTGGGGGCAGAAACCAGCAACAAGGAGCCTGGCCACGGTATCTGCAAAGCCGTGGGCAAATACCAAAGGCAGGAAGCCTCCCAAGGACGATAAGAGTTAATCCACTCTGCAGACACCAGCCCATCTCCAGACCTCCAAAGACTATTTGCATTTGACAAGATTTGTAGTTTCTGTGTATTGCCTGCTCTGTACCCAAAACCTGTTTGGCTATTGTCCCCCTCTACCTCGTGTCCATGAATAATGGATGAATGTCTCCAGCCTTATTTCCCCTTAGTTAACATAATGTATTCTCTTGCTTAGCTTAGTACATCCTTTCTTTAGCGTAACCCAACCTCCTAATTACACCAAACCTATATTACACTGAAATACTTTTGAATAAATTGTCTTTGTTTTACCCCTGAGACAGCGTCCCTGTAATTACTGACCGTAACAATGCTGTACTCTAAGGACGGAGCCCCAGAGAGTAAGGCAGTGAAATACTCTCTAGGAGGAGGCAAGGTTCTTTTCAGGACCTCACTTAGCAAAGATGTAATATTTAATTGTCCCCTGCCTGGTTTTAAGTTGAGATTTCTAAACACTCCAGCCACCATCTGATATGCTTAAAATGGATGATCTCTCTACTGGTTTTCATCTTGAAATTGTAATTCCATCCTACCCCACAAAATCTTGTCTTCTAGACATCAGCCAGATTCTTGTCTTGTTCTTTGGGATTTTGAGATGTGTCTGAGTTCTGTCAAGCTGTGCTCTTGGATCATATCCTGTATCAGAACACCTTCTAGTTTTTCTTTGCTATAGAGGAATATTATACAAAGTCGGAGTTAGGAAAGAAAAACCAAAAAAGCGAAAAGCAAACTGCACACACATAAAACCCCCACAACTCAGGAAAGAAACATATCAGTTTTTTTTTTTTTAGTTTGTTTGCTTGGTTTTTGTTTTTGTCTTTTTGTTAGAGGGCCTCTATCCTCCAGTAAGTATATCTGGTTGCTTATTAAAATGTATGTGGGTTTTACTTAAAAATTTACCAGGAGATTCTCCTTGCTTTCCTGTTGGGTGGCACACTGTTAAGTGGTTGAGTATTAAAAAAGAAAAGCTACAGAGGTAAGATTTTCAGTTATAATGTAAGGTTCGAATCAGCAGCATCAGAGACAAAACTGGATTAATATAAATCCTTTAAGGGATAAAACACATTTTTAGATTAACCCTGACCTCTGCTTAAAAACTCCCTAACTCTCTGCTCTGTATTGATTTATCTAAATAAGGCTACCTGGCTGCATACAATGAAATATATCCTCTGCAGGTCAATTAGCAAGCACCTGGATGAGATTCAGGCTTCTCTTAGGCACAGAAAATCCCATTAGATGCTAATACAGGTGGTTGCTGTATGTTTGTTACCAATATGGATATTGTATTTAGAAATGTGGAGTAGATGGTATGAAAAACCTGACAGATATAAATCTTGTATTTGAAGTGGATGGCTTTATTGACTGCTGCTGTCTCTGAGATGGATAAAAGAGGAAATCTGTTCTAGCTTTTTGATTTAAAATGAGAGAGAACTATTTAGAGATGATTGATGTTTGAAAAGTGACTTACCAAGTACTCCTCATGATTATATCACCCTAGATAATAAGTTAAACAGGAAAGAGGAGCTTCTGAATTTAAAGGCACTAAACAACATTTTATCGCAAATGAGAAAAATCAGTGCAAATATGACATGGATGTATTCATTTATATTCTAGACCAAACTAAAAGATCATTCTATAAATTATTAATTCCAGTTTAGATGTGTGACAACCTGAACTATTGTATGTATCATGCTACTTTTCATAATTTTTCACATCTTGCAAAGAGGCATTTTGAGTCCATTTTGAAGCTGTTTCATGTCCACTCACCCCAAAAATTTAATGTTGCCATAGAAAAAACTGAGATTATATCGACCAGTTCACTACCGTATGTTGAGTTACATCTGTCTTGTACCCAGTGGAGTTGTAATTGGGAAGGTCACCAGGTTTTTTTTTTTTTTAATGTCAGGAAATTTCTTACAAATTGAGGATATAATTATGTCTCTGTAGAAGCAAAGAACAAAAATTCTTTTGCTTTTTGTGGAGCTAGCATTTTACTTGAACTTTTCCACATGTCTACATTTAGGTTATGCTCCAAAGCACACAGAGAACAGATGGGAAAATCATTCAACCTGCCTGTATCTCAGGTTTCCAATCTATAGAACCAGATGGATAACATACACATTAGTTATATTAAGAGTTATTAATGGTAAACCATTTGACAACTTTGAATTGAGATATAATCAATATGAAGATATTAGGCATTTTATTATTAATAAAGATTTATAAGCAAAGAGTTGTATTGTGTTATTTACCATAAACATGTCTTTTAACTAGAATTTGTCAAGTAAATATTGCTAATGGAGGATTCCCAGTGCTCAGATGGTGAAAGGTCCTTTTATTGAAATATATTGAGGATTCAACTGACTGCAAGATTTGACTGCATAGCTGCAAGGCCCAGATGCTTTTTAAATGCCTGTAGTCGAGCAGGAGTTAGGACTTGAAGAAGTTCAAGTGTGTTGTGTAGTTTTCACTAAATGTGAGAACCTTTTACCATCTTTTATTGCTATTGAGCTTTCAATGTTATTTATTTAGAATTTTTGACAATACACCATTTCTATGCATCTATCAAACATACACTACTTTTGTACTTTGAACTTGCTATTGACATTGTACAAGCAAAGTGTTTTGATACTTACTACAGTCTTACTACTTTTATGAAATGAGATTCCGCAACATCCCAAAACCNNNAACATACTGTTTATGGATTGTTTAGACCATTCCCAGGTTACACTTGCTGTCTGGCTTATAGAGTGAAGGAGGATGTAATAAGTTATACACATGAAGTAAGTAGGCACAAAATGTGAGTATAGGTTTTTTGTACGTGTTTTGTCAGGGGATGAGGTTCAGCATAAAAGACACAGACACCAGTTTTAAAGAAAAAGAGTATAAATTTACTGTAGTGCAAAATAGCAAAGAATTATAAAAGGATAAACTTAGAACTTAAACAAACAAGCTGACATCACTTATTTAGTGCAGAAAATATCTGGCTTTCTTCTCTCCTTGGTTTTCACTCAAAGCCTGGCCAGGGTTCAGGGGAAAATCAGGGAGGCAATCTGGACCAAGAACTGCCGAATAAAGATCGATATGTTCATATCAAATACGGCCAGCTGTCTACCTCCATGGCCTTTTCCTAGTCTCTAAATATATAAAGATAGATACATTCAAACAAATACACTAATTAAGTGGAATTTTGACTAATAAGCAGATACATGGCTAAATATAACATTAGGTTGGAAGGGTTTTGGAAGGTTTCNTATATATGCAATATAGAGCCTTTTTTGTCTATGTGTTTTCTGAGTTAGCTTTACAGTTCAGTAAAAGTAGCTTAATAAAGTATTTTTTAGTATAACATACTGTTTATGGATTGTTTAGAC
>VWZG01013345.1:0-26817 GCA_013396735.1 Grallaria varia | reverse complement strand
ATATCAAATACGGCCAGCTGTCTACCTCCATGGCCTTTTCCTAGTCTCTAAATATATAAAGATAGATACATTCAAACAAATACACTAATTAAGTGGAATTTTGACTAATAAGCAGATACATGGCTAAATATAACATTAGGTTGGAAGGGTTTTGGAAGGTTTCTCTAGAGGTCAACTCTGGCTCAGGGCCTGTTGTTCAGACCTCAGCACTTCAGTATGAGAAAGAAGAATTCACTTTCTGGCAATCTGACCTGTCCAACAGTGCATTTCAAAGGTTTATTGGATGTCTTGGGTGTTGATAAGGCACAGAGCCAGCAAGGGTAGTAATCCCTTCAGGAAAAAGGTTGTTTTTTGTTAAAAACAGTAAGCTATTGCTATTACAGCACAGGAACTGTGAATGTTGCTGACTAATAAAAGCCTTGGGGCCAGTTTCCTCAGAGGTGGAAGCATAGGCTCAGCACACCTGACTTGTTCTCTATATCTTTATAAAAATAGTAGCAGTAAAAATGATGCCAAATAGTAAGTCACCGAGACTTTCACTGAATTCCTTTGACTGTGAGAAGTGTTAACTTTTGCTGTGGTTTTAACATTCAAAAAATTATGAAGGGTACATTCATTCATTTATTCATCTTGAAGTAACAGGGAGAAAGCAGAATCATGAGGCAAGATTTTTGGAAATGAGTGCAGTGGTATCCTGGACCTCTTAAGTGCTGTAAGGAAAGCTTGGAGATATATGGCTTGCTCTAAAATAAATGAAAACTATTAATTTTAACTAGTGAACATAAAAAAGAATTATTTTAGCTGAAAATTGAAAAAGAATTGATTTCCTAGGGAAAGTCAAATTTCTGGAAAAAAGTAGGAGAAATCTTTGCTCTTCACTAAGCCCCTCTTTTTACCAGACTGGCAGCACCCATAGCATCTTCTGAGGCAGAGTACATCTGTAACGGTGTATCTTCTTGATGAGCTACAAAACCAATAGAAATCTAATGGATATGTCAAGTAAATTTTATTTCTTCACTGTTTTCATGAATTTAGTGAGTACTTTATGGTTTTTTATCGCACACTAATGTCTATATCCACAGACAGCTAACATTCATATATCATTGCAACAGAGGATAGTAGGAAGACAAATAAAATAACAATTTGATTAAGATTGTTTAGGGTTTTTTTTTTTTGGTTGTGTGGTTTTTTTAAATTTTTTAAAATGCTTTCTTGGTTAACATTTCTCTCTAAAGCGTACGTACTACAACTGTTAAAAATTAATGTCTATTAGTTCCTTACATAAAAATATTACTTTCACTACAATGCTTCAAATACTTGGTAGTATCAAAGTATCTGAATTATTTTGTGTCTCTGTAAGAAAAACCAGTTAGGGGTTTTTGCATGAATTTATTCTAAACTCTGTTAATGTAAACAATTTATTAGATAAATTTCTATCCCAATGTTATTTTCTTTGAAATGATTTTCAATCTAATGCTTGCATTTGTATATTTACATGTGTTTACATCTGCATATTATTTCAGGGTTATGAAACGTCATCCTGAAAGAGCTCTTTCTAGTTACAGTGCTCAGTTGGCAGGGCACTTTGGAAAACCCAAGTACTTCACTATGACATTGTTGCTCTGTCGCCATCCAGGACTTCTCTCAGGAACAATAGAGTAAATAAGTTTTTCAAGGAGGTAGGAAGGCTCTTCCATTAAAATATGCTAGTCTTTCTGCAGAACATTCCTTTCGTTCTTCAGTTGTGCCATGATGTCGGGGAATATTACATATTATTGTAGACCTCTTTTTATTTTGTTATCATCATAGCTTGAATGACACGGCCATGACCAGAAGTGTACCTTAATCTTGGATATTCATGCACAGTCGTGTTGACTGACAGCCAGGAGTCCTCTGTAATCTCCAGTGTTGAATAGTTGCGATAAATAGATGGCATGAGATAATCTATGGAATAATATTCTCTTCTGTTTGAAATGTGTGTGTTCTGCTTGCCTGACCAGGGTGATGTGAACCACTGCCAGCTTTTGTATTAATAGGACTGCACCCCTTCATACCAGTTCAGGATTCTGAGAGGGGTCTAAAAAAACAATGGTGAGATAAACTGTCGTGGTTAGGACGGACATACGACACAACATCCGAGAAAGTAAAGTGCAGGTTCCGTAGATTCCGTTTATTTTTAGCACCACCACCTTATATATCACCTCTAAGTACGTGCATTAACATTATTGGTGCTTATTACATACAAACAATCACTCATTGGCCACCACGGCAACTTTCTGTTGCTGTACTGATTTATACATCTCATTATTCCTTATCTTGTAGCCTTCTGAGTTCTCACATCACTTGGAAGTTGTTTACAATTTTACTAGCTCAGGGCTGGAACTTCTATGGGTACACAATTATCTTGTGAAGGTCAACTTCTTCTTGCTCTGCCAAGAGGCCTGCAGACTTGCTGCAGTATCCCACAATAAACATTCATTTACATATCAAAATTAGTTTTTCTGGCTGCATTTGACAAAACAAGGTTTTTTATAGGTTCCTGTAATGAACATTCACTGCTGAATGTCAGCATTTGTGTTTCTGTTGTATTTGCTCTCTATAAATATTAGTGCGAGATTGTGGACAAAAAACTTATTTCAAGTGGAGTATAGATTTACTGAAGATTGTGGAGTTTACATATATTATCAGCAACCAACTCCACAGCAGAAATTTGAAGTTGTAGGACTTTCATTGATTCAGTCAGGGATCAAAAACATTTGGTTCTTTTAATCAGAGAAGAATGTCAGAGCCTAAAGTTCAGATTTTAAATAGGCAGCCATAGGAAAATAAAATACAGTAAATATTTCAATGAGGATTTAAAAAAACCCAAACCCACGTATTTGAAGAAAACCCTGAGTGAGAACTTTCTAAGGAAGAAAAAGTAGCACTCAAGGCAATTTATGATTCCTGACTTATAAAACAGCTAAATGGTGCTTCCTGTTTTCAGCAAAAGTGAATTTTAGTAAGACCCTAAGGAACATGAATATTGCATAGCATACTTTTGAAAAATAACTTCAAAAATGCACTGTAAGCTCTTAAATATTTTAGGAAATTTTTTAAGGTTTTCTCATTTTAAGTAATTTCTCAGCTGATGGAGGCAAAGAGTGGTTTTAGCTGTTTAACCCCAAAGGTATTTGGCTAAATTATGGCATTGAAAAATGTCATAGGTGGTTGAATCTAATCAAAAGCACATTTAACCTACAGTCTTGTCTGCAACCTTGGCCAGTGCTGGATGCTTATGGGGAGGACATGCATTGAAATACAGAGCTTAAAGCCCAGACCAGGATAAGTGTGAGATGTTTTCTGGTCCAAAACAATGTCATTCTCCATTTAATCTTTATTAAATACATGGATAACTACCTCTTTAATCTGGTGTACATTAATTCTTTTAAATCCGCTATTGGTTTCATTGATGAGACAGTTTTATTTCCATCAGCATGAGCAGCACAATAAAGGAGACATTTATGTGGCAACTGATAACCAAAATGAGATCAAAGTAATTGTGTTTCAGTATTGTCAAAAGTCCTTCACTTACTGTGTAGGCCCAGCATAATTGTGCTCAATTTGTCTCTGTTTCTCCATTGTCAAACTTTGCAGTGCCACGCTCTGTCATACTGCATAGCATGTGCAAGCATGAGATTTCATGAACCAGCATCTATCCAAGGTCGTGTGAATTTGAGTCATAAAATATTCCTACAGATGATTCTCATTTGGTGGGGAAGGAAAACAGTAAGACCATTAGAAAATTGGGACTGGATAGTCGCTTTTTTTTTCCAGGTTTCTTTTTTGACCCTCATTTTTTTACTGGACATTTACAGATTTGCTGACTAATAGTCATCTGTTCTGATGCTGGATCCCAGAAGGTATTTATCTGCTACTGTAGTTTTTTCATCAGTTATTTCTTTATAGGCATATCTCTTCTTATAGGATAAGTCAGCTGGTTGGGTTTTGATTTTTCTTTTTTTTTATATTGATCTTGCTGTGAAGATGCTGTCTAAGAAGACAGTTCACCAAGTTTGGTAAGTGATCTGTAGTTTGAATGTCAAGAATCCAGTTTCTCAAAGTGGAAGTAGATGCTGAAACTGGCAATGAAAAGTAGTCTGGATCATATCTTATCACTGACAGCACTGTACTTGTAAAAACCTTTTACCGGCAGACTATGCTGACCAAGAGAGCTATCCAGCCCAGAAGCCAACTGTGTCCTGGCCTTCATCAAAAGAAGAGTGGCCAAAAAGTTGAGGGAGGTGATTCTTCCCCTCTACTTTGTCCTGGCAAGACTCCACCTGTAGTGCTGTGTCCAGGTCTGGGGCCTCCATAGAAAGAAATACATGGACTCATTAGACCGGGTCCAGAGGAGGGACACAAAGACGATGCAACGCTCCTGCTATGAAGACTGGATGATGGGTGGGATTTTCAGCCTGTAGAAAGGAAGGCTACAAGGAGACCTTATTGCAACCTTTCAATACATAATGGGGGCTTATAAGGAAGAGGAAGGGAGACTTTATAAAAGGGCACATAGTGACAGGCCAAGGGGGAGTGTTTTTTTAAATGGAAAGAAGGGATTTAGATTAGATGTTAAGAAGAAATTTTTTACTGTGAGGATGGTGAGGCACAGGAGCAGGTTGCCCAGAGAAGTTGTGGATTCCTCTAAGTGTTCAAGGCCAGGTTGTATGGGATCCTGAGGAACCTGAGCCTAGTGGATGACGTGCCTGCCTGGGGGGTGGGGGTGAGGGGGAGGCGCAGGGGGGAATGGTTGGTGCTGGATGAGCTTTCCCTTCCAACCCAGTCCATTCTGTGATTCTATGAGTGTCAAATATAGAGTAGAAATGGGAAAAATTGTGTGTGAAAATGTCTGTTTCTGGAGCTGATTTAATAAATTGGGTTAAATATTCACTTGCTGCTGGAAAATAATGTCTACACTATACCCTTTTTTATTTCTAGTGAAGATAGAAGTGTATTATTCCCCATAGATGCACACCTGTAAGGTAAGAGGTAAGAGATAACTGCTTTCTAAGTACACTTGTGCCCTTGAACCTCTGAGTGCATTTTGCCTGGCTGGTGAATGGATGCTGAAAATGTATGCTGTGCCCAGAAGGGTTCTTTGCAGTATACTTAATGTGGAGTGACATGAGTTGAAAGAATGTGTTGGGCTGCAACATTGAGGGGGAAGCAAGCAAAGACCTGTAGTTTGTAGTTCAGTTATTTTTTCTACATATTTCCATTGAGGTTTCTTTTCAGATAGAAAAAGCCAGATGATCCCATGATCCCTAAAGAAACTGAATTATGAGAATGTTACTTCATGAAGCTGAGCTTCTTGACAAGGTATGCCCATTTCACTCATACTCTCGGGGAATTTTAAGCAGTCCATTCCTCTCAGAAGAGAAGGAGCAATTTACACCAAAGGGTTATTTGCTCATCTTCTCCTTTCTCCTCCCTTTAAAGGCAAAGCCTGGGGAAGTTGCTCACCCACAGATGATATGAGCATTCTGTGTTTTTATTTAAGAAACAGCTGTGGTGAGCAGACACATATGCTGATGATCAGCAAGCAGCCAGCTTCTGTCCAGAAATGTGTAAAAATCAGTGTGTAGTTGTGTGACTTCAGAGGCAGCAGAAATGGCCATGGGTTTCAGTAAACAAAAGCATCCCGGCATTAAGC
Organism: Grallaria varia; assembly: GCA_013396735.1. Lineage (NCBI taxonomy): Eukaryota > Metazoa > Chordata > Aves > Passeriformes > Formicariidae > Grallaria > Grallaria varia. The sequence goes on along the minus strand of VWZG01013345.1, from coordinate 21,122 downwards.
TCTTGTCTGCTGACCAACAAGGGTATCTTTCTTCAGAGACAAGAAGGAAAGTGTATATAAATGCAGAATTAGGGAGTAGTATTGTATTTCCAAGGTTTTGCAAAAATGTGCGAGGAATACATCTTTAACTGGGAGGCCATTTTCAGGAAAGATCATATGAGAGTAAAAGGGGAGATTGAAAGAGAACGGACTCATTTCACAGTTACTAAGGCTGTGGTAGTGCATTCTGAGAAAAATCAAACAAGTTTTGAAGTTTGTTTACTAAAAACCCAGAATAGGTATGGAAATTATATTTTCTCTAAGTTATCTGGAAGAAATGATTCAGTAAAGAAACAAAACAAACTTTCAGTGTGGGAATTGAGCAACAGTTTTAGCAATACCTGGAACCTGTCTCTCTTATGATCATATCTCTCTCCAATGTAATTGAAAAATTCATTAATAGTAGATTTAATTAATATTAACAATTAAATAATTAATTTAAATAAATATTTAAATTATATGTGTTAGACTGGATTTACAGCAATGTGAAAAATTTAATTTAGTTTTAGATGCATGAAAAGTCATTGAACTTGCCTTAAAATGAATTTTTGCAAAGCAGGTTTAACTCACAAAATATACTTGCATAATTTTCCAACCTCATTTTCTTGAACAGCAGGTATGTTGCTGAGGCATCCTTTGATTTAGGTATCTATTATGTTTCTCACTCATTCTCTGAAGTATCATCTCTGGAAGATGGTACTCTTGGGTATTACAGTCAACTTGGGGAATGCAGATTTATGGGTACTGCCATCCCTCATATTCTCAGGAGTCCATATGCCAGATGATAACATCACGGTGCTTATGCTAAGGAACCAGGTTTGCCTTGTGACTAACTTGGTAGAGATCCATGTGTGTACTTTGTTACTAACCTGTATCCCAGGAGAGAAACTGCGGCATAACTCTCAGACCTTCCAAATCTGTTATTTAGAAAGACAAGTATAAGTATTAGGAAATATGCTTATTAAGAAAGGCATCAGTGTAATTTGCACTCCTTCAGGAAGAGACTACTCCAGTGTGGATTTCCCGTGGGGTCACAAGTCCTGCCAACAAACTTGTTCCAGTGTGGGCTCCTCTCTCCACTGGTCCTGAGAGAAGCCTGCTCCAGCGTGGGTGCCCCACAGAATCAACCTCCTTTGGGCATTCACACACTCCAGTGTGGGGTCCTCCACAGGCTGCAGGTGGATTCCCTCTCCATCATGGACCCCCCACAGGATATGAGGGAACAGACCGCAGGGGATTGTCTGTGCCTGGAGCACCTCCTCTCAATCTTCCACTGACCTTGGTGTCTGCAGGGCTGTTTCTTTCACATGTATTTACTTCTCTCTTCTCTGGCTGCAATTGCTGCTGAGCAATAACCTTCCCCTCTCCTTAAATCTGTTATCGCTGAGATAGTACCTCCATCCTTAATGGGCTCAGCCTCGGCCAGTGGCAGCTCCACCTTGGAGCCAGCTGGCACCTGCTCTGTTGGACACAGGGGAAGCTTCTGTCAGCTTCTCAAAGAAGCCACCCCTGTAGCCCTACTTGCTATCAAAGTCCTGCAAAACACAATACAAGGATTCAGCAAGTGTAAACCAGTGTAGCTTGCACTTGAATCGTATGAGCAGCAATACTCAGGACTTTAATACTATGTTGTAGAAGGAAAATACAGCCTATTAAGTGTACATTATAGGCACCAAAATTGAGATCCCACAAATCCTTTAATCATTACTTTTCAGTTAGTAGAACACAAGAGAAAAGGACAATGTAATTGAGCTATCACTCCGTGGCTTTGAATTGAAAGATTTTTATTGTATTACCTGGCAGGGGGACACCATCTTCCCCAAAGAATAGTGAATCTTTTAGGCCCATTATACCCTTCCAGTTCAATGGTATTTAATCTCTATTGCCATTTAACTGCTTCTAAGGTTGCCAGCCAAAATAACACATTGCCCTGAACTTCTGCCTTGGGATTTATGTTGGTTAAATCCCTCAAAATTTTTGTTCCCTTGTTCAAATTCAGGGTTTACAAAATGTTTGGAGTACAATTAATCTCATCTTTCTCGTACTCTTGTGGTTTGATTTAGCAGAGACAGAAAGCCACTAACCCAGATTTTTGCTATAAATGTGTATGGAATGTGCAGCATATGAGGAAACAAGGGAACTGTGGAGCAAATATTTGATCTAACTGTTGAGTAGAGCAATGATTGGTTTTATATTCTTGTTTAGTTGGTATCGTTCAGGCAATGATTAAAATTTTATTAATGTGCAAGACCTTTTGTTAGGTATTCAGTTAATCTGGGTGATGAACTCTTGACCCATTTTTTCTCAATTATTCAATTGAGAGTAATTGCAGGAGAGATAAGGAAGAGATGCCTGTATTAGAATGTTCTTCTGACTCTACTTTTGCCACTTCTGTAATATAAAACAAAATTTTGAAAAGCCCCATGTCCCAAACTTTGTGAAAGTGCTTTGAAAGCTTCATGTATAAAAAAATTTTGGATTGAAATTTGTTAGACTTGCTCACATCCTTTGTGGGAGTATGTTCTCAGACTTACTTTGAACTGAATCTTTATTTTACTTTTTCTTCTAAATACTTTATGGTATAAAAAGTAATTTATGACGAATCTACAGCTGACTAGTTTGAATTAAAAGGTTAAAGTCTGAAAATTATGGATGATATCAAGCACTGTAAAAGACAACTTTGTAGTAGACGTAATGGTGATGGCCAAAAAAAAAGTAAAGTGTGTTCTGAATTAAGTTTTTGCAGCCATCATTGAGCAAAGAAAGACCTAAGGAAGTTGACCAACACTTGGTTTAGGAAACTTGGACCATTTGAGAACCCCTAGAACTCTGCTTTTATTACAGTGTGATTATTAGTTGTCTGTTTGTTTCATATTAGTAATTTCTATTACTTGTTCTTGGAATTACAGTTATAGAAATCTTACTGCTATCAGAGACTTTTATTTTGATTTTTTTTTTTTAGATAAGAAGACTAAAACCAAGCAAAATTCAAGTAAAGCTGAAGAATGTCCCCACCTTCAACCTTCTAACATCATCTTATATTGTGTTTAAAATTGTCAGACGCAGATGCTCTTTCGTGATATGACTCTGCAACCAACACAGTTTTTAGGAAAGGGGAAGTATAGAGGTAGCTGATAAGATTGTAAAGGAATTGTGTCTCCAACTCAAAGTGTGGAATAGCATATTTACTTCATCCTGCTCTGGCTGAGATGGGCTTAGGGCATATGCTCCTGCTACTTGGTCTGCAGCACTACCAGACAGCAGAAGGACACTAAAAGTCTTTCTGATGGACCTTCCAGAGCAATGCGGAGTTGGTCAATCTTATGTTCTGGATTTCCACACCCCCCCCACCCCGGATATCTTTATCTGATAAAAGAATAAGCTTCGAGTATGATCTCTCCCTGTAACGGAGAAGGTTTGTTTGAAGCTTGGACTTTGAGAAGTTAGTGCCTTTGATCTGAGTTGTGTTAGGAATGTTGATGACTAAGCAGTTTATGCAATATTCCCAGTGACTGCCTGAGATAGCCATCTATTTTTTAAAAAATAATTTTATAAGAAAAGGCAGATGGTATTCAAAACAAGGTTTATACCTTACTTAGACTTTGTTATTTTCTCTGTTCAAAAATATGTCTGTTCTTTTTGGACTTCACATTGACATTTTAGTGGGTTCAGTACAGATTACTTCAAAAGAAAAAAGGATTAATGTGAAGCTTAGTGCAGGGCCTTTCAGATGAGACCTTTAAAAAGGATCATTGTTCTGCCAGATGACTGAAATTCTCATCACACTCTGAAATCATTACATTTTCATGGCTCTAGTAAAACATTCAGAATCTGGAGTAGAAAAATGAATCATTTTGAGGGTCACCCTCTTCTTCAAGTTATTTTCTGCTTTAGACTATATGTATATATATTATTTTCTAAGCTCAGGGAAGTACCATCTACAGTGAAGTTAGAACGGTGTGTATATGTTTGAGGGGAAAACCATAGATTTGTGCCTTAATAAACATATGATCCCTATACTTTTCCCTAGTTTAGATTCCAGGATGCAAATTCTTTCATTAAGTGTTTCCTACACCCCACCAAAAATTGCAAAAACTACCAAGACCAAAACTGAAAAAGTATCTCCTATGACTCTCTTTTCCCTTAACCTTTGTCAGGTGTGATATACTCTTTTAATATAGAAAGGTATGTGGTGTGTTGCTTCTGGACACTTCAGCAATTTCCTTCAGGGCTACCGCCAAGTTTCTATCTCTTTTTATTTATACTTTGTATTCTTGTTAATATCTACTTAATCAAATATTGATGTCACTAGTTCTGCTCTATTTGTTTCATACCATTGGCTAAACACACAGGTTTCCACAAGTATTAATTTTATAAAGTTTCCTCATGTGCTTTGTGCACACTTTAGTAGTGACTTTACTTTTTTGTCCTCTAATTTTTTTTCGTTCTCTTTTCTGTCACGGAGGAAACTGTTCCTACTCTTTACACTTGGAAAATAAACAACCATCAAGTAATGTTTCTGCAGCCATTTTATGAACATTTTGAAAATGTGGTATTTGGGCAGTCAGAGACATGATGTCTGGGGAGAACTGGTGGTTCTAACTGAGTTAGTCTTGATGTAAATTTCATTTTGACCTCACAGGAATCGCTAAGGGTTGGTAGGGACTGCATGATTATTCTCAATGTGCTTTCTCTCCTCCGCACCATTTTTCTGGCAGTGCAGCAGTCATGCAATAGAGCAACATGGAATTTGTCTATAGAAAAATATTATAACAAATGGAGGGCACCTGATAATCCTAATTATGATCCACACAATATTCAATACTGGGCAGCAAATTACTGTGAGTGTCAGGGATTAAAGAAGGTATCACTCTGCCTGACACTCTAAGTTTTGCTGCTGTTTAAGCTTCCAACTTCTTTGAGATAGACAAGGAAAACACATGAGGAGATATTTTGATATTTAGCAAATTGCCTGCTTGGGATTAACTGACCTTTCCTATAAATCAGAATTCAAGTTGCCAGCTGGGTACTTTGTCATACGCAGGCAGCAGAAAATGAGTGTAAGAGCTCTCTGAAGCAAAACATTACACATATATTTTTCTCACCCCATTATTCTACCATTTACACTACACTAATGCAAAAGCTGTTCAGGATGGTAAATCAGAAAATGTGTTTCAGTCCATTATCAGTTCATCCTTTCACAGAAAGTGCGACAATTACGCACAAATTCATATTAATGATTATTTATTTTCAAAGAAAGCTGCTCCTTGACTGTCAAAAAGGTGAAAGCATGAACTGACATGGCATATTAAATGCTATTATGTCATATTTTTAGCTACGTTGCTAGACCAGCAAAAATACATGAAAATTACTTTAACAATTTATATTGATGAGATATATGTGGCTAAGTCTGTTTGATTCAAAACATCTCCCATGCAAGTTGATCCAACTTAGAACAGTTTAACAGCTGACTTGTTGAGCTGCTATGTGTCATAATGATTCTTCCTTCATGTGTCAGAACAAACCCACTATCTTTACTGGTATTGTTCCTGTGCAAAACTGAGATAAGTGACAACAAAATCTGTTCCAAGTTACAGGAATAGTACCTTTTGTACAAGGCTGACAACATCCAGGCTCAAGGCGACGAAGTTCCAACAAGTGCTATCACACTGCCACATGTGAAAACTTCACATTTAGCTGGGAAAGAAACTTAATCTTTCTGCTGCACAACATTTCTCTGGAACTGCACCTGTAAGGAGCTCTGCATGATCAATTTTTAATGAATATCTTCACAAACAGTGCCCATATGCAGAAGAGATTTTTTTTTTCTGTAGGCTCAGCAAAGTCTGAGTGGTTAAATCTATGCAAAACACATAAAAAAATGTGATGTTGAGAAAACGTGCTTTATTTTCCACTAACTAAATTCATTTAGGAAGCAGCAGGTCTTGTTCTAATCTCAGCAGGGTTACTCATGTTCTGCACACTGTCTGTTCATACTCAGGCAACAGTTTCAATCTGGGCTGCGCTTCAAAGAAATGAAAAAGTACACATTGTACTTTATTTCACCAGAGATAATGAGTGCGGGAAAGGCTCCTTGAGCGTTATAAGCGGAACACCGGGTTGTTCAATAAACTGCTGAGTGAAAGGCAGCATGATGCAGCTTTATCTTCATACCAATCACCTTATGTTTGAATCTACATGTACCAATTTTGAGTTATTGTCGTCTCTATAGAGGATTTGAAGTCTCCATGAACACATGGCTATCTCAGACTCTCTCCCATAGAGTCTCCATCATACTTTGCTGTGTTGCACACAAAGGCAGGTTCCAGCCCTGATTTTTCAGGAGACAGGCTGTTTCTTACTGCCAATATATCTGTTGTTTTTCTCCAGCTTCCCATGGCACTGTCTCAGGATAGCCAGATTTCCCCAGGTCCTCTATATATTTGTTCTATGTAATATGGGCGGGTACAGCAACAAAGACAGCTGAATGCCATGTGTTCCCCCAGAGTCTGAGTGTATCTAGGTCCTTTCCTGTGGCTGGCTGAGAATATGGAGAGCTTGGTCTGAGTCACATTGTCAACTGAACTACTTGAACTGGGCTGTTTCATGTAAAGGTCATCAGACATTCTGCAAATGTCTGACCAAGCTTAATATATGTATTTTGGGTTAAAAATCTGTCTCATGACTCCAGCTTTTCTGTTTTGGTTGTAAGAGCTGGCTTCATCCTTATCTCCAACCACAGACATTAATGAATTTACATGAGTTGTTCCACTTTTCTCTGGGTTTTGGCATATTCACCAGTGAAGTGGCTGTAGAAGTAGTTATGTTGTAGACATGGACCAGACTCCAAAAATCTTTTGACCCACTGTGAGTCTTTCTACAACAGAGAACTTCTCTGCTAGACCTTATGCCCTACTATGCATATAAATTCATGTGTATTTCANTTTTATTTATTAATTTTTATCACTGCTGTTTGTCAGCATTGGCAGGGGTAGGTAATGGAATAGTATGCATATTTAATCTTCAAGAAAATACAGTTAGAATATCACAGTTGATAGCTTTAGGATTTGTCTTCAACCCTTAACCCCTCATTTTATTGAATTTTTAATTTATTTTGGGCAAGTTGAGAGCAGTGAACAGTCATGGTACTTTTCCAAATTGCACACAACCTCAAAATTACCCATCTGGATTACCAGCTGAGTAGACCTCTGCAAGTCTGTTTCTCACCTACTGTCACACTAATGATTGTAATGATAGCTCGGTATGAAGTTAATATCCTCTTGCTTCATCCTTTTTATTACTCAGGAAACTACTCAAGGATAATTTTATCTGTGTTAGCTACTCTGATCAAGAGCATTGAGCACAGTGATATTATGGTTAAAATTATTTGGAAGGTTCATTTCCTGTTAGAATAAATAACTGTAGTGATCCAACTCGTAATAGAAGAACATGCAAGAAGCTGGATAGAATGACTCAGGGTGTGCTGAGAGAAGAGCTAGTGAATTAAAAATAAACTTTCCTGAAAAAGAAATGTGGGACAAATGTCTATTAATACAGGATTTTGTAAGTTACTGGCAGAAAGTGCAGTGTATATAATCTTGTAATATCATGGAAGGATATAACAGGGGATGATCTGAATTGATTTTTGTAGTTCTGTGACACAAAACTGCTCATGGCTGCATTCTGGGCTTCTGAACAAAAATATTGTGGTGCTTTTCATTTTATTTCTGTTTGTTTGTTTGTTTTGTTTTTGATTTTTGTTTGTTTTTTTGTTTTGTTTTCTTGTTTTGTTGGCATTTTGTTTTGGTTTGTTCTGGTTTGTTAAGATTTATTGATTATCCCTTATTTCTGTGAAAAAAGTCTTAAAAGTATAAATCAGATATCCAAACTGAAAGTTGCTGAAGACTGTGAGTAGTCTTACATGTTGTCTGGAAAATAAATGTGATTGCTATCTACTGCTTCCCCACTGCTCTGTTCTGCTAGCCCAGAGGGTGCTCTTTGTCGCCAGTATGTTGAGTACACATCTCAGTTTCACCTGTCCTAGCCTTACTGTGTATGAGAATGGGAAATGTGAGAGAGGAAGAAGGAGATGTCTGTGAACTATGTGTGAGGAAAAAAGAATAAGAAATAGAATTTTGCTTTTGCATTGCTTACCAAAGTTTTTTCCTGGTTCATAGCCCTGCACACTTCAAATGAAGATTACAATCCACAGCATATATTCTTTAGTGTACACAATTTCAATTACAGAATTCTCGTTTAGATGCTTAGCTCATAGAGGAAATTCTGTAACACCTTTCGTCCTGTTGCTTTTCTAGATAAATATTGTGAAAAATTGTTGTTCCAGATTTGCAACATGCAAAATAATAAAAGGATAAGACAGGATGGTGGTGCATTAATGGACAACATATACATACCTGAAGTACACTGTGTATGTAAGACTGAAGGCTAAGGGCTTTGAGTCACCCAAAATGATTCTTGAGGATCCATTAGGATGTAACTAGGAGTATATATGATTTCTGTGCTAATAACAATAAATACAGTCACCATAATCTTTGGGAAAAGAAAAATGTATTAAGGCAAAGCTATTACATAAAGAAAGAAAGAATAAAGAAGCAATAACTCTGAATGTTTCTGCACATTTTCTAATGTACTTGCTATTTGCAGGAGGCCTAATATAGGCCTTGTTTTTCAGTGTCTACCTTTTCACTTTCTGCGCAGATTTATTACACATTGTCCTTCCTGTATTTCCATTCATCTGCTGGAAGTGCCTGAAGTTGCAGCTAAGGGCTTTTCTCTACCATGACACACAAAATGGAACACACATCATCCACACTGAATGACTAATAAAACACTTCATGCTAATTTACTATGATTTGGCATTCAGAAGATTAACATACCACTGTTATGGATGGAATTTATGGCTGCCAGTACATTAAGTGAGCAGATTAAATTTACATCTGCAGTGGTTGATTCCTCTGGAGCACTAGAGATCTTCAGATGTCCCTTTACTTTTATAGTTCTGGGGTTTTAATGCTATGTAAGGTGCTCAACGAAAAACCATACATGGAGGTGGCAACTGGAGACAGAAAATCATTAACATAGGAAATATAATGATCTGTTGAATACGGTTTAACAGGACAATGTGTGACATTAACATGTCAGTGTGAACTAAGTAGAGCAATTAATTAATTTAAAAAAAAGATTTTTCTTATGTGGAAGCTGAAATAGAAAATTAAGACCTGATTTGGTCAATGTTGAACAGTTAAATTTATTTAACAGTCGTTCACCCATATCCTAATGGATATAGGATTATTAATCCATGTATTTATCTCAGTTTCCAAAAGGTTGCATTTGAAAAGCCTACATGTTCATGATAGAAGAAACCTTTCATGTTATACTATAAATTAAAATGAGAGAAAAATATGAAATTATTGTTCAGTTAGGAGGCAATCATTAGGCTGGCTTTGCAAAGGTGTTCTACTATCTATGTGTATTTAATAGTTGAAAAGGAAATTAATCTGTCAAACTCTCTAGGCCACTACCTAGCTAATGGGTCTACACTGGAGTGCATGGGAGGCAAGGGAGCTCAGACTGCAGCTAAGAAAAAGATTAACATTTTCATTATTTGAAAGAAATGCTTTTGTTCAGCTGAACTGAATATGGCAAAAGCAGGAAACTTGTGAACCAGGATAATATTACACTGGAATTTTGCTTAAATACATTATCCCTTCCTGCACTGCCAAGCTCTGCACTTTCCAGGCATACCCTGTTTGTGCAGACAATTCAAATGGTTTTATAAGGTCTCTCACAATGCTGAGAAATGTGTACTTTGAAAGAAGTACAAATAGGCAGAAACAAGCAGCTGAAGGTGAGGTCTTGGTACACTGGAAGTGTCTTTGCAATCTGCAATGAGTCCATCTGAGTGCTGTGGGTAAATGCACTTTCAGCCCAGGGACAGAAAACCCCTTCTCTGACCCCTGTCCCTGTGAAGGTGCACTGTCTTTCACTTTGGATATAAAAGAGTTTTCTATTAGTGAAATTTCTGCACACATAGCAATACTGTTCTTGATGCAAGAGGCATGGCAACACTTTTTGTGTTGGCCTGATCAGTTGCATGTCTATTTATAATTTGAATTTAGGAATAATGTAATTATGTGTTGTGACTGGTAAATAGTTATTTTTGTTTTGCATTTCATCTCACAGCAGTGTGTAGTGTAGAGACACAGCATTTTCTTTTGTTGATAGTCTTTCTATTTCAGACCAAGAAGTAAGTATTCGAAATAACTGTATTCCAACTTCATATTTGGGAACTAGAGCAACTTAATTTTAAGCATTTTTTTGTTTTCGTATATTACTGTGATTTTCTTTATATAACCCGCAGGAAAATTATGTCTGGAAGACATATTACTTAACACCCTGACTCATTTCTATGCTTGGCACTAACAGTCTGTGCCTACTTTGGCCATTCTCTAAAAGTTAAAACAGCATCAGACAAGAAAAAAAAATAGGATGTGTACACTGCATTTCAGCCAACTGAAACTCTGTATAGTGTGCCTGAATGACTTTTGAAACAGCTGAACATGATGTGTGTGACGAGATATAGCAGATGGTGTTGTCCTAACCCTCTCTGCTCTCATCTGATAACTGCCTGGGTTATTTTTTTTCTCTATTTGACACTATCATTTGGGAAATCCCTTTTTATCTATGACAAGTTTTTAAGCCAGTACACTGCTGTTAAGGATCTAGTGCATGTACCTTTCCAATGTTAAGATAAGAAGAAGAATGTTGCTGTAATCTTGGCCTAAGTTATTGCTCTTAAGCTGTCTGTGCACTGAGAAGTAGGCGAAATGTTTTGACAAAAAAAATATGTGTTGTCAGCTCTGCTTTATCCATGGCTGAGGAGGGAAATGGAAACTATACTTCAGCAGGGTTCAGACACTGACGGCTAATATGATCTCCTGCTAAAACAAATTGGAAAAAGACTGTTGTACTTTATGCCTCATTCTTTTTCTAGTGAAATGCACAACTAAATGAATTGCTTGTGTATTGGAAAGAAATCTTTAGAAGAATGTAAGTAGTGACCATGAAAGAAGCACCACTTGCATCATAAAATGGCAAAGTAGAGAGTGAACTGTTTCTCTAATGGTGTGTCAGTCATTTAAATGTGCATGAGATATAGTTTCTTTGAGTTGCAATTAATTTCAGTGTTCAGTGTAACTGTGGTAGTGATTGGGTTAGGGTTAGATCTCAGTAGCTTCCAATGTGAAGTGAAAGAAGGCACTCTTGTCCACTCTTCCTTGGGTCCCTGTCAGTATGAGAGAGAGGGGACTATTACATGGCTTGTTTTTACTATACTCGCTTTCTCTGCTCGTCGCCTTCTGACTTATGAATCAAGAATTCACTCCACCGTCAAGTCCTGCTGTACTGATCATATTACCTGCAAACTCTGTTTAGCTCAGAGCTAACCTAAACGTTTGTAAGAAAATTGCCTTAAATAGCAGGTGTTGACGGTCATGTCTTGAGGTGTCTTTCCAACAGTTCTGCTGTTGATGTCCTCCTGTGACACTCAGCTTCTAACATGGAACAGAGTAATTCTCAGAGATGAAGTTGTAGTCCTGTATTTTGGAATCAACCAGATATTTGTTAGGACATGTATGATGCAAGCCCTTTGCCACACCTTTTCTGGTTTCTCAAAGCTTTTCTGGACCAGGGGTGAGGGATTCCCAAAGCAAATGTATTTTTTTGGATGCAGTCTTAGCCATGCTGCGTATGGGAAGTTAACTTCCCTTACATCTGCTGACCACTGCCACATGTAAAACAAGTCACTAGTTCGTCATGCAGAGAAAACGAAGACAGAAATTAACCACAGAAGTATGAGTTGAGGCATGAAGTATCAGATTCTAGGTTCAGATGCTAAAGTGGCAGAAATATATTTTGCTTCAATGCTAGCAGATGCAAATTCATATACATTTTGATATCTAAAATCAGGTGCTTTTTATAAGAAACCTGCTTGCACCTAATATCAGATCTACCTGCCAGAGGCGCTTTGTAGTACTTCTAATTATTTCACACAGTTAAGTTTTAGGATCATGTAAATTTTCTTTAATTTTTCCCTTGTTAATACATAAAACCTATAAATTCAAATGGGAAATGCCTCTGAATATTTAGTGTGTGTTTGAGTCTCATATATGAATATTAATTTGTTTTTCTCTATAACTGAACTAGTATACGTAGGAGTATATGAGCAGTAGTTTATCCTCCTCTTGAGTGACATGGCTTTTAGATAATCTCTGTATGTCCTATCATTCTTGCTTATCATTGATTTGCTTTTGCTGAACTTCTTCAGAAAAGTAAAGCATTAGCTTTTCACTCTGAATGCAAGTAAATAATGAATTTTCCCTCAGAAGCAAGCAGTAGTTGCTGTATTTTGAAAGACTATAAAATACTAATGTTCAATTCCAGTACCTGCCCTCAAGTACTGAGAAGCTCCATGCTCTCAGGGCTGAGAATACTCTCATTAATGGTGCCTCATGCTTTTCAACAGTCACTAATTGATGCCAACACTTCATTTATGACAGGTTCTCTTGATATTTTCAATTTCTTCAAAACTTTCATTTTTTTGGAGTTGTATATTTGTCAGTTATAATGGTGTAGTTTACATTATCATAATACATTTAGAAAACAAACTCACAAGACTAACAAACCTTTGTTTTTCTTTTGCTTCGATCATCATTCTTCTTCCTTCCAAAAATCTCTTTTAGATTTCTTTTTTTCCTGGAAAGAAAAAAATCTGTTTATTGGTTTTCCTGGAATCCTATGAGGTCCATCAAAACAATAAAAATCCTTCCTGTAATGATGATATCCTGTAGTTAATGACTGCAAACAAAATATAAGTTCTGTACAACAAATACCTCACCCTACATAATTCACCATCATCTCATTTTTCTACACTTTCCAAAGATACAGCAAGATTCTTTCATAAACTTTGCTACCTATAAATTTAGGTGGTACCACATGATGTTTTTTATGAAGCCCAGTTGTGCCTACAGTGAAATAGTTGAATACAAGCAAATTGACAGTCAAGGAAGTCCTTCCTTCAAGAAAAAGAGAAACCATGCTGTAGTTCCCCCTGTTTCCGGTCACACTTTCAAAGTCAAAGTAAATTTCAGCATAAGAAATACACCCTTAGAGTTTCATTTGTTGCTGTAAGGATTTGCAAAGTATTCTTATCCAGCATGTTTCCAGCATAACTGTTGTCATTTTTTGTCATGAATGTGAATTGTGGCATTGTGGTTTATTTTATTTTGTTGTTTGTTTTGTATTGTTCTCTTGTGAGAGTTCAGAAACTTAGAGATATGGCTGAAGTTATTTTTAACATATGCAGAGTTTTAAATTATTCATGGTGATAATTCTACTACTGAGCTGGAGGTTCTTGTGCCCAAGTCTGTGCTGAAGGTATATGGACTTCACCTAAAGGAATTGCTGGAAGAATAGTTCTTGTCCTCCTGCTCTCTATGCAATGCTTTGTAATGGACTTCTGGGGCCAGCTGCTGAACATTCCATTCTCTGGTGTTCCCTTTCTCCCTACAATCCAACTACTTCCCTACCACTTGCCTATACCCTGTCTAGTTCTTCAGTGTGTTAGGAATATTTTGCTTCCTGTAGTTAGATAATATTAATCTCATTAAAAATGATTTGTCATGCCTGCTGTCTTAGTTTAGGGCAAAGCCAAAACAATTTTGAATACCTTTCTCAAGAAAAGATCACGCCTCTTTTAAATTTAGAACAAAATTTTAATTTGAAGGAAAAATGTAGAAGGAGAGATAACAGTTCTTAACTACTAAATATGGTTATATATGCATATATGAACCACCAGAACAGAACAGATAACAACTCTATAACCAAAAACCTCTGAACAATGAGTCTCTGGAGTGACGGAGTGAGAAGTTCTCCCGCAGGTGACGTGCTCCCCTTTGTTCTCCGCCCGGAAGGCGCTGGCTCAGGCTGGGCAGAGCGTGGAGTCAGGCCGGGGGCTCCCCGCCGCCGGCGCTGTCGGTGCCCCGAGGAGGGAAAAAAAACACAATCCGCTGCCACTGCCAGGCGATGGTGAGTCTGAAGCACAAGGACAAACCGGGCCAGGAACGGGAGACAGGGGAAAGAAGCCAGAACCCGCAGGAGTTCCCCTCCAGCCGGTCCACACTTCGCCGCCGAAGCTGAGATGAGGTGTGTCGAGCCGAGCCGAAGAGAGCCGAGCCCAAACAGAGTCGAGCCAAGCCGAAGAAGTGAAGTGAAGGAGCAAAACCACTCCCCAAACAAAAAAAACAAAGGAACTGTTCTTAGAGCCATCAAGGTGGAATTTCGGATCGTTATCTAGGTGGAGGCAGTGTCACCCCCCCAAAGTTCGTGTTAGCCAGAGAGGAAAGAAAAAATCCTGAAAAATCTGAAAGTATAACACCTGCATATCCAATGTCCTTGGAAGACTGTCCATCTAATATTTTTCCTATGTTTTTCATAGAAACACCTGATAGCTTTTGATCTGAAGATCTCATTGAGATTAGAAAAGCAAAAAGAAACAGCAAAATACTATATGACTATCTCATTTTGTAATATGATAGACTAAATTGGTGCTACGGCCATTCAAACTTGGAAATGTGAAGTAACATTAACAAATTAGTGGTCCTTTAACTACAGAACTCTTGAAATTTTGAACATTTATGTTCTAGTTTCTCTGAAAAAAATGGCATCTCTATTGTGCTATGCACATGGCTGCAGACTTGAAATACTGATACTAAAAAAGACTTCAAAGAGTGCCTTTGTATCTAATAGATCTTTGTATCTAATAGATCTTTGTATCTAATAGATCAGAACAGTACTGGGAGAAAGTGCAGTTTTAATGAAAAAATGGACGCTAAAAATTGTTTTAGTTTAATGTCCTTATAGACCTGACTTTTGCAGATTAAACAATAATAGGCTATTAACACAGAATTGTTTTCCATTCAGATATAGTGCCTGGATAGTTATATGAATATAATTCTTTGTGGTTGTTTTTCGGTAGATGTGCAAGTGAGGTTTGAGCATATGTTTGAATACAAGTGATTTGGCAAGAAAATAAAAATGAAGACCATGTTCTTCCAAACTGAGATTATTTACTACAGAAACACTCTATTGAGAGAGATTTTCTACATAATGACATATTGAGAACATGAAGTTTTTTCATACCGTCATTCAACTGTAATTTGTCTAGCAGTAATATCAAATAGCTCTACTCATATTTTATTAAGACAGACTGGTAGAGAATAGTACATAAAAAAGTAGATTGGTCTAATTCTATTCTGTTCACCCAGGGATTTCTTTTAAATGGGGAGATGAGGGTAATGGAAGGGTTGGGGAAAATGGAAAGCATACTCATGTCCAGTACAATGGATTTACTTTTTTGAGACTTTGGCAAGTGCTGCAAAATAGAAACAGAAAAGCATGAAAAGTTTTTAGAATCACAATTTGCAGAATCTTTAGCTTGCTTAAGAAAATCTGAGGAAACAGAAGATAGTAAGGAATTTCAGTAGTATAACTCTTTTTTTTACCGAGATTTTTTTATGCTATGTTATGAGCAAATATGTTAGTATTACACATATTACTAACTCTATAATGACAAACTAGAATACAAGGAACAAGTAAATTTACTAAGTAAATTTTTATGTGAATGAGAGTGAAAGTATGTGAAAAAATCTAATATTATCAAATGTATCTGTAATTGAAATTATACATGAATATTTTCAATATAAAATGTTATACATTTTTTGAGACTGATTGGCTGTAGATGTTGGAAAATTTTAGTACTTTATTGAAGTTTCTCAAATCATTCAGAGCCTTCAATACTTTACTATTGGCTAGTAGCTATATATAGCCATTTCTTGCCTGAGTCTGAATTTTAAAATCTGCAGTATTGATTAGATATTATAGTAAGAATCAAATTCTGTAAGGTATGGAGTCATTGGGCCTAATATGCAGTGTTGCGAACCTGCATATCAGAAAAGCTCCATGACTCCATTATCCAAAACTGTAGAACATTCCATCTAAATGTATTACAATGTTTAAGGTTTTTTCCTCAGTATTTAACAGCTGTAATACCTATTAATACTGCCTTGAATGTGAGCAAAAGGAATACTAGAGATAGGGATGCAAATAATTTAATAGTCTAGGTGTAAGGCCTCCTACAATTAACCTCCTTGTAAGAGACTAGTAAGAGTTTGTATTGGGACTGACTAAGTGCTACAACTACTACACTGGTACCAGAAAAGTTATATCTTCCTATTGAAATAGAGTAAAAAATGTGGGGAACAACTGGAAGTGCAATCAAATTAATTCATGATAGTCATCCCTGTTTTATAGCAGATTATTTGAGATGTTTTACTTTGGGTGAAGGACTGGCAGGGCATCCCATGTGCTCCTGTTTGTCCTGGCAGAGTAAATGGTAAAGCTCTAAGGGTGTGAAAATAGCTGTAATGATACAATCAGTTTCATAGTTAAAAATACATGAAATCTGCAGCTGACACCTGGAAAGAGTTTTCTTGGACTCTCAACAAGAATGAAATATTTAATAAGATTAGTCAGAAGATACAGTGTCCTGCAAAACCAGGCTATCCAAATGGACTGTTTGAGTTAGCATGGAGTGTTTAGATGGAATATAGTAGACATATTTTGAAAGGTGGGACAAGCCTTAGGACATGACCGGTGTAAACAGCCGCTGCTCGGTGTCAAGCCTGGATGTTTTTCTAGTTCAAAAAGACACTGACAGGGAGCTGTTCCCAGCAATATGAAGGTCCATGACATGGAATCAGTTCCTAACAAAAACTTTGAGATAGTGTTTTCTTCCTAGAAGCAATATTACATGGAGTATTTAATCTAGATGTATAATTGTACCTTCTTGGCTCCTAACTGTTTAGGCTTTGCTTTGTAGACAAAACAGAAGAAAATACAAAGCTTGTACAAAGGACAAAGTCAAATTTAAGTAGGTTTTTCATGGCTGTGAGAACGGAACCATCTGTCCAGAAATAAAATAATTTTGTTGATGAATGGTGGCTTCTCCAGATGTAGCAAATGATGTGGATCTCGTTAATGCTTAGCTGTCTGAGGAATAGAGTGAAAAAAAAAAAAGCTACTCCTTTCAGTATTCCATTCTGAAAACCAAGCCCTTATGGTGTTGCTGATCCATTATTTCTTTTTTATACCACCAAGTTTGAACAGCTGACTGACTTTACCCATTATAAAATTCAATAATGTTGTGGAACTGTGAAAATTACGAAGTGTACTGTGTTTCTACAATCAGTGTTAAGTGAAGCTTCAGAATGAAGCTGATAAGCAGATAGGGAACAGACTAATTAGTAGTATTGTTGAAGTCCATCAGATGCTTACACAGGTTTGCATGACATGCTTGCAATATTTGTAGGGAAAGGTAAGCAGACTGAGAGATGCAGAAACACAGCGCTTAAATTATATTGCATGGGTTAAGTAACCACGCTGCTATAACACATAGACATCCACAATGAAGATAAATAACTTACTAGTGTGTCACAAATGTCATTTTTAGCTGGTATTAAATTTTTAAGAGTATGTATTCTAACATGGCAGTTACCACTGGGTAGGTATGTTTTCGCAAGGATGGAAATGGTAACTGGAGGAGTTTTATGTTAAGTATTGTCTTCTGTACACCTAAAGATTCAATCAAGCAAATGGAGAACATTGTGGAAAATTCATCCTTATATCCATATTTACATTCTGATGTACTCTGCTGCACATAGTAGAGGGCAATATAAGTAAGATCTGCTTTGTTATAATGGCATTTATAAAAATAATTTCTCTGGAATTTTTATGTCTTACCATGTTCCCTAACTATTATTGCTTGTTGCTATATTTCTTTTAATACCAAAAAAGCCTTTAAAAATTAATCTTTGTCCCTTTTATGAGGGCTGTTAGTAGACATACATTTTGCCATAGAAAATGAATGTTTATGATGCTATATTGGACAGGTTAATACAGTTTTGCATTTTAGAGCAAGTAAGTTCGTTACTATAGGGACATTAAAGTGTGTGGAATAATATTCTCCATACCAGTTGCTACCAATGGATAAAGGTTGATTTAGTAATTGCTAACCTAAGGTGTAATCAGGGCTTGTCATTGCACTGAAACCATTAACTGCAGGGGGGATGGTCAGGACCACAATATGCTGTTACTAAAGGAGTGCATTACAGTATTCAGATTTAATAGGTGTTGTTAATGATGTGCTGTATGAAGATGCTGTCTATTGGTTCCTTGGCTATCTAAAAGCAAAAAATTATTGTCAGGGCTTTAGTTAATGTCTGTCAACTTTCGTCTTATGGACTTTGCCTTGGATGTTGGTGAAACATCTTTTTGCTGCAGCAAAGCCTAACGTACTCAGAAGAAATGGTTAAAGATAATGTTGAGGCCTCAAGTCTGGTTTGCCACCAAGCTCAGGGACTGCAGTTGGGAAGCCTCAAAGAGGGAAATATCTAGGCTGTTTTTCTTTGAGATGAAAGACTTGACATCTGTGATGATGATCAAGACCCAGCTATTTTTATGTGAGCTTGCCCCATGGTAAGGCAAGCAGACATGAAGCTAGCATCAAACATGGGAATACACTAGAGGTGAGCTCTTTCCCTTATAATTTTTCCTGTGTGTCACTACCAAATCAACATGCAATAAACAGCCCTGTTGCAGGAGGTACAAATCAGAGGGTCAGAAACTGATCTCTTCTCTGGGGTTACCAGTGATAGGACCCAAGGGAATGGCCTGAAGTTGTGTCAGGGGAGTTTTGGGTTGGATATTAGAAACAGTTTCTTCACCCAGAGGGTGACTGGGCACCAGAACAGGCTCCACAAGGAAGTGATCACAGGACTGAACCTGAGAGAGTTCAAGAAGTGTTTGGACAATACTCTTGGGCACATGCTGTGATACTTGGGTATGGTCCAGGAATTGGACTTGATGATCTTTTTTGGTCACTTCCAGCTCACCAAATTCTGTGATTTTGTGATTTTAACTGGTGACTGTATTCTGAAATGACCCTTTTATGTTATCATGTGTATGTTACCAAAATGCTGCTATAAACATCAGTTGTTTGAGAAATTCTCTTCACCAGAAAAACTCCAAGGGGAATTGAGTTTCATAACTCAATCACCACAAGCAAAGTTTTCACAGTGATTTGCATAATTCTTGAAAAGCAGTTTCTAGAGAGCTGTGATTAAAAAATGATTAAAAAGAAAAGTTCTGGTTTAAAAAAATCCTGTGACTTAAGATCTGTACATATGTTCATCAAGAAAGAGTCTATTTTTTTTTACATCTTTTGTTCTGTCAATGCAAGATCCACCCATAGTCATTGCACCTGACTGCTTTGAGCCATGCCCTTAGGGATGAGTTGTGCTTTCAGAGATGATCTCGTTCTGGAACTGCTTCTTCTGGGGAGAGGAGAAGAAATCTAATGGTCATGGCAGATGAGGCTCTTGCTCTCAGGAGGGCAATGAGTGAAGCTACTACGTACTACCCTACTGCCTACCTGCAGCTGAAACCATCTTGAGTGAAAATGGTGAGTTGGAGGTGGGGTTGAACTCACTCCCCACCTGCACTGTCTATCTACATTCTCATGAGTGCTGTGCTTTTTGCAACAGAGCAAAGGTATATGAGGAATGGTGTGAGGTTTCGCTAGAAGTCAGAAGTATGAGCCACGTGGTGTGCTGGCTAATTGTGGCTGCCTGCTGGTGGGTGGTCTCTGAAATGCTGTGAAGCATTTCTGCAGGTGGAGGTGTTGAAACTGCTCTGAGAGGGTGGATTTACACTAAGGGCTTCAAAATGGAGTTCTCCATACCATTCATGCTGGTGAAATAAAAACATGGCTCAAAAAGGTACTGGCAGATCTGAAATGAACTAATTACATCTTTAAAACAGAAGTTCCTAGAAAATTGTATTCACTGCTCTCTTAACAGTGCTAACCCATCCCTCTACTGAGCACTAATTGCTTTGTCCTACTTTGGTCTTTATGTGCAGTTTATATCCAGGAAAGCATCTTGCTTTACAAATTTTTTCACTGAATCTACTTTGCTGTACTTTGTGGACAGCTCGTCCCTTTTATAGTAAGTGAAACGAGTGTCATCTATATTAGGTAGATTAAAAGAGCAGGATATGGCCTTGGAGGCTCCTATCCCTCCCTCTGCATCCAGAAAATGTCCCGGGATACTAAACTGGAGCACGAATACTCAGAAGCCTCTGCAGAGGTCTGGCATCATGCCTGAGTAATTTGTGTTACTACAATTCCTTGAGCTCTTCTATCTTATTCTTTTATGTCTTTGTTTGACAATACTTCACCTTCATTATCTTTAAAGATCAGCACTAAACAAGATACAAACCAAACCAAATAAATCACTTAGCTTCTCTGCTGTCTCTTTAGTCTCCACACTGTGTTATTTTTAATCATTTGACCTTGTAAACCTAATGACTTTTACAAGGATCTCAAGATATACTAAGAGATCCCTCTGTATTAACAATAAATTTTTTAAAAGTTCCATTATTTTATTATAGACTGTCTTTTTTGCCACAACTTTTAAAGTGTTTTCATGCGCTTGCCAGTATTTCAGCTAAGTGACTTTATATTATATCCATCAAGGAAGAATTTAAGCTTTATGTTTGTATAATAAGTGTTATCTCTGAAACTGAAGATAGTAGGCTTTATAAATTTTGAGTAATCATTAGGCAATAAATAAAAATTGATATGTACCAATGTGAAGAATCTGTGTATTTCCACAGGGTTTACTGCACAAGTATGTCTCCAAATGATTTCCATATGTTCATATATCAGTTTAGTGAGATTTGTCAGAGACTCGGTGCCATTACTCTTTTATTGGTTTATCCTTTGCTGTTTTATTGGTTCAAAATAAAACTATGCTTCTATATTTCCCTATTACAAACAATAAGCACAGGGAAATAAAATATTATATTTCAATATGGAGTGGAGTTTAAATTCTACCCAGTTTGCATCCAAACAAATATTGAAGGTTTTGTGAAAAATTAAATAACCC
>VWZG01013344.1:330836-364792 GCA_013396735.1 Grallaria varia | reverse complement strand
TGTGGGGAAAAATCTGGGTGCTACTTACATCTCTTTTGATAAAATATTCAATTCAGTGACTTGGTGATACTAATGAAGACTGGTGATGGACACTATGCTATTGAAAAAGATAGAAAATATATTAGATTATCTTTTAAAAGTGTGCCTAGTATTTTTTAAAGTACGGCTTTACTTTTTTTTTTTTAAGTTGTTTTCCTGTTTAAGTTCAGTGTACAGAAAAGATACTGTGTTTGTTGAAAAGTTGTTCTGTTGCTTTTTTAATTCATTCAGACTATGCTTACTCCTTGAATTCCTTCTGAGAGGGAGACAAGAAGGATAGAATTACAGCCTACGCATCCTTTCTTTAAATTTTATCATTGTGACTTTTCCCTTATATGTTTTGTTTTGCCTTATGGATTTATAGTGTTGACAATGTCCAAAATGGAAGAAAAGCTTAATTGAAGATTCACATAAGAAAGATGGAAGGACTTTCTCAGAATAGCTTTTAAGGGTTAATATCAGGTGAAGCAAAATTTGTTTGGGTTTTATAAGTCCTTCCACACTTGAGCTGATAATAGGCAAGAAAGTAGTACAGGCAGAGAAATACTGATAATTAAGTTTCAAAATACAGCTAGGGCTTAAGGAGAGGATATGAGTTTTATGAAGAAAATAAATTCACTAGGCACAAAGTAGGGTATTCTAAGAAGTTGGCTGTTTTTATCTTGAAACATATCTATTTGGTGGCATTTGGGTGATTTGGTAATAGTTGTTTTGACCTAGATCATTTTTGTATCTTAAGTTGAAGAATTGCTCTTAAAACATCAGTGGCTTTATCTTATTTTGCACTGTTCGTAACCTTTTGACAGCACATTTCTGCAAATAGGTTCCATTCCAGTGCTACATTAAATCCAATAATGGAAGGCTGACAAATTGCATATCCCTTCTGTTTTTGGAGACAAAGAATGCATTCCTAACTGCTTGAGTGAAGCCTGTTCTCCCCTTGTGTGTGACTCATCTGAAATTCTCTTGCTGTTGAAAATTGGTGCAACAGTGGCTGCTTTGTACTGTAAAAACATCACGTACTCAGTGTGTAACAAATAAACCTAATCCCCAGGAGAATTAGTGTTGCTGATAAAAGAAATATATGATAGTTAGGAATTTTCTGAGTTACTGTTGCCCCAAAGTGATGAACTGTATTTACGGCACTCCAGAAGTGGGGGTTTACCTGACTATAGTTAAAGTGCTTGTATAGCCTGTACATAGAAGCTTTTATCTGCATGAAGCATAAGTAATTCCCTTACTAGTTGCTTTTAATTACTTAAAATCATGTGTATATATGATCTTACATGTATTTTATAATTTCTATTTATTTATTTGAACATGAGGATCCTTAGCTAGCGTATTCAGACCCGGATGATGCATCTGGGTGTAACTTAGGTAGCTCAAAAAGGGGAAGTTCTCTTTTTTGGAACTTTGAGAACATAGCAGATAAAAAAAGCAAACATGTCCAAATAAAGATTACTTAGAAGGTTGTTACAACACTTTAAATAGTACGCGAAACTTGAAGCTTCTGGTCTCCTAATTAGCAGGTATATAATGAAATGCTGAAATGCAATCTCTGCAGATACTGTCTTGCTAGCCCTTGGGATCCTGCATGCTAAGTAGTGCCACTGGTTGCCTCTGCAGATGATGTTGTCTTGCTAGCCCTTGGGATCCTGTGTGCTAAGTAGTGCCGCTGGTTGCCTATTTATAGCCCCAGTGATGGTTTACGGGATTATTTGGGTATGAGTGTTCGTCACTAGTAGTGGATAAGCTAAGTTTATAATTCTTCCCTTGGGCAAGTTTGCCAGAGAGAGATTACTCTTAGCTGAAGACAGCCTCCAAACCATACAGCTGTCTTGAATTGCTTAAAAATGGAAGTAAAGCTAACACAGATATTCCAGGTAACTGCTGGGTCCCAGTGGCTTCCTTTCCTTAAACTGTGAGCACGGAGCCTGGGAAGGCTGCTGTTGCCACTAGTCTCCCATCACTTCTTGACCACTGTCTATGCATATTTCAGTCATGTAAGGCAATTCATGGGGTCTTAAAAAGATTAAGGGACCTTTGGGAGATGAGTGAGGGCTAAATATCTTTGAACAGGCTGTTGTCACCAGAGTTATTTTTCCTGTCTGCATATAGATGGCCTTGAAAAAGAGGATGGCAAGGCAGACTTGGTGCCAACAGTCTATTTCCTGGCCTAACTCTGAAGAGTGCCTGGAGAAATGTATTCAAGGCTAGTGTTTTTGACAATTACACTTGCTTCAGGCTGTACCCTGTTAAGACATTGTGTAACTGTAGGATTCAGTGTGAATCAGTGTTCTTTTGCAGGATTTTCTACTATCAAATGGAAAAAAACCCTCGGGTGCCTGGTGGAAAGTACTGTTTAAATACACTCTGGCAATCTAAATTGTGTTCTAACAGAAATAAAGTTTGTTTCAGTCTCTTGAGTTGTGGCATTGAACATGGTGCTATTCTGATGTCAGAATGACTTCAGAGTAATGACATCTCTAGTGCAAGGATGATGAGGCTTCCATAGAAAATGAAACCAAGACTTTTCTCAAAATACTTATTTCTAAGGCAGCAGTTCTGTATGTAAAGGTGAATGAAACACAGTAATTACTTGAATAGAATTTGAATGTTAGCCTTGGTTGTTCTGGCTTCTTGCACGTTCAGAATTGGTTGACATTCTTAAATTTCCTGCTTCTGCCGTAGTTTGAAATATATGATTGCCATCAAGTTCTCATTTTTTCCTGTATTCAGAGATTGGTTAATGGTAATTATGCTGATGTACTATTTCAGTGATAAAAATTAGTGGTAACATAACATCGTAATGGAAATTTCTTCCAGTCTTTCTCATTAGAGTTCCACTTTGGACCCAATGACTACTTTTCTAATTCAGTCCTGACAAAAACGTACAAGATGAAGTCGGAGCCAGACAAGACAGATCCCTTTTCATTTGAAGGACCTGAAATAGTTGATTGTGAGGGGTAAGAAAAACTAAAATTCAGAAAAGTTTTGAAGTAATAGTGCATATTTTTTTGCTTTGATAATGGTTAATGAAAATAAAATTTTTACTGATTTAAAAACTGAGAATGTTTGTAGGGATGATGATTTTTGTTAGTATCAGCATGTAGAAGTAACAGATCCCTCAATGTAGATACATTTTAATGTAGTGTGTATTTTAAATCATATGCCTTTCAGCTGTAATAGTTCACTAATTCAGGTAACAAAATTTTTGTTTCCAGATAACTAGGTAAATGAATTTAAGTCATTGCATTTCACAGACCACTGCCCCTCCTTAGTCTGATGAGTAGCCTTAGACTCTCTTGGATTCTTGTCGCCTCCCCAGCAATTTTTGTTCCAGCAGGAATTGGTATATTATGATGAAGTAGGAATTGGTCATATGTATCATTGATTCTTTCAGCCTGTTTTGAGGCTGGAGTGTACTGGCAACGTAGTTTGGTTCTGGTAGTTGTGGCTAATGTGGCAATTTTTAATTTTATTTTTTGCAAAATGTGTTCAGAAAACAGTTGTGGAATGGTGCATTCTTATGTCTGTTCTGGAAATCTATTGAGTTGGACACCACATTAGAGTTTTTGGAGGGTAAAAGTTGATTTCATCTAACCTTACACTTTCTCTTCCTGTCAGTGTTCTCTGCTGTATAACCAAATTTCAGTGCCACACCAGAGCAGAGCTGACACAAATGAAAAATGCTTTTTGTACCTTATTTTTCTTAGCTTCTTTGGTGTTTTTTCTGTTGGTGGTTTTTTGGGGTTTAGTTTTGTTTTTCACCCTGTCAGGGATGTGTTTTGGTGGTCTGTTTTATGGGTTTTTTAACTAACACTTAAGAAATGCCAAATGCTTGGTTTTTTGGAAGGCCTCCTGACAACCTCAAATCCTGCTGACTTAGTACTACATGTTGGCTTCTGAATTGAGTATTCACCTGAAGCGAGGCAAAATGTCTACTTGCATGTTTAGTGAGGGTTGTTGTAGACTAATCCATTTTGAAGAAAACTTTAGTTAATTGCAAAAAATGTTTTCTGTTTTAAGTCTTACAGAGGAACACTTTCCTAAATTACTGATATGTCATAACTTGGATTTCAGTTGATGTTTCCTGATGAAGGTGTTAGATACTGGTACAAGTAGGGCGGAAAAACGTGTTTGTGACTTGTTATACAGGTTGAGTATCAGACTGTTGACTTTGACCATTTACCTAGAGGACAATATATTTTGAGGCACTTGAGGATTACTGTGACACCATTATTTCCATTACAGGAGTACTAGATGTGTTTGCCCCTCATTCTTTGCCATGTGCAGTTTTGGGTAAAACCATAGGTGGATGGAGAGAGTCTTTTAATTGAGATAGTGCCAGTTTGTAAAGTAACAGAACAGAGAAGTTAGCTCTTTCCAGCTTGCTGTACTTGGCTGCCTAGTCAATCTGAGCACTGCTCTTTGGGGACCTAAAACATCCCTCTCCCTGGCCCACCAGGGTACACTGCCTTGACCTGTAGTGAGAGGATGTAACATTGTTTCCTGCTGGTGTCTGACTGCCAAGATTTTTTTTCTCAACTAGCTTGTCCCTGGTTATAGAGCACCAGTAGTTGGGTCAAAGGGGTATTAAAGTATGGCTGGGGTGGGAGCAGTGATTATTCTGCAAAGGCAAACTTGTCTAGCATTTTCATTTAGGGAAATATTTGATCTGTCCAACATATATGTTTTCTAGCACTATGACACATCTGATTCACATCTTAAGTAGATTCAGTTGCCAGTGTGTGTAAAACTAGCTTTATCTAGAGAATGATAAGTCATCTTTGCCTTGATGTTGCTGCTCTGATGCTCAGTTGCTTATTTTCAGTGATGTCTTTGTTAAAATGCTGTTTTCCACGTCTCTAGGTGTACTATTGACTGGAAGAAAGGAAAAAATGTTACAATTAAAACAATCAAGAAAAAACAGAAACACAAGGGCCGAGGCACAGTTCGGACAATTACTAAACAAGTACCTAATGATTCATTTTTTAACTTCTTCAGCCCTATAAAGGGTAAGCTTGGAAATTAAGAATTTAGGATTCTTGAAATGTCATTTTATTTGTGTATTTATATTTATACAGCTTAAACCTTCAAACTATTTATGCTGCTGGATTGTATGCTGTCTTCTTACTAGAGGAAGATTTTTAAGCTGCAACCCATCCAAACAGATTGTTTTGTTGTGATGTTATTCTGTATAATTTAGCTAGTAGGTGTGCATTGTAAGCAGGATTTGTATTATGGAAAGAGTCTTATGTAGAATCTTCTAAAGAAGTTGACATGTTTTACCACAGGATGGCTCCATGCATCAGTTTGAGGTTTCTAACATGCAAACAAATCTCTTCCATTGTTGGTCGAGTTAGAACATACCGGTTTGATTTAAACCTTTGTCCTAAGTGACAGAACTTCCTGTAGTTTCCTCTGTGATTAATTGGTGATGCCTAATGCTCCATACAAAACTTTGTAATTTTTTAGTTGCCAAATATTAGGTGTTTACTCACATATTTAAAGCTATTTAGATGGATTCCAAAATCTTTTTTTTTCTTGGTATATCTCCCATTGTACTCTGTGAACATGGATGTAGAAAGTAGTTTACTTTGTGGACTAAAAGGGTCCTAAAGGAAAGAGTGGCAAGGGACTTTTTGCCATGGCATGTTATGACAGGACAAGGAGGAATGGCTTTAGGCTGTAAGAGGGCAGGTTTAGATTAGATTTTAAAAAGAAATTCTTGATGACTCTGAGAGTGGTGAGGCGCTGGCATAGATTGCCCGGAGGAGCTGTGGTTGCCCCATCCCTGGAAGTGTTCAAGGCTACGTTGGATGGGACTCTGGTCTGGTTAAAGATGTCCCTGCCCATGGCAGGGAGTTGGAACTAAATGATTTGTAAGGTCCCTTCCGGCCCAAGCAGTTCCATGATTCCAGAGGTGTACTGAACAAAATGGACATTAGTTATGGATTCTGTTGTGTGCTCTTATTAACTACCTGTCCCTTCTAATTACCACTGCAAATCCCCTTGTAAATGGAGATAAGAAACAGGTGATATATATTTCCAAAATGGGGGGTTGTTTGGTGCAGAAATACCCTTTTATTTTTGTTGCTGAAGGTGATGGGGACTTGTTTCAATCATGTTGTTGTTATATTGCTTTTTTGAATACTTAAATAAAGGACATACTATGAAGGTGGCTGTGTTAGAAGGATAACTGTGACATCTGCTGGTAGTTAATTTTTCAACTAAAGAACAGTCTGAGCCAAATCATCACTGTTGCAATAGGATCACGGTACCATGGCATCTGAGTAGAAAAGGGTAATCTGTTTTGGTTTGTGTTGGGGTTCTTTGTTTTGTTTTAATTTTCTTCTTAATATTTTTTTGGTTGGTGGTATGTTGGTTGGGTTTGTTTTTAAACAAACAAAAAACGCACCCTGTTCCTTACTGGTTACAGTACCAGGCCGCTTCTCAATAATGCTTTGAAAATTCATGGCAAAAAAGTTCATCTATTTGGTACCACCTGTGTTTGGGAACACAGTAGTGCTTTAGTGAAATAAAGATACTGTAATTAACAAAATATGTTGATCTCTGAAAGGAGAAATGTGATCTGCATGCCTTTTGAACCATTTTTTATAGAAAGGTATTTTCTGTGCAAAAACCTGTGACATCAAATGGCAGCTTTGATGCTCTTATTACAGCACATGAAATTCTTAAAAGTACAGTATCTGTAGGCTTAATATGAATCTGAATTGTCATTAAAGGTTTAATAGCTACCTGCTGAAGCCTTTATAGCCCCAGTGTTTCCTGCTGTGAGAAAGTCTTTATACCGTGTTTTCTCATGAATATTAAAGTGGGCTAGACTATACAAGCTTTTCTTAAATTTGCTGTCTTTTCTTTTTGCAGTTTCTGGCGATGGAGAGTCATTGGTAAGTTGTTTTTCAAATGGCACAATTGGTCTTTGTCACATCCTTTTTACTAAGTCACTCTATAGTGACTATTAGGATTCTTTTATTAACTGTATTTTTATTGTTCTTTTTGCTTTTGACACAGTAGCATAGAAAGTGGGTAACTTACAATAAGTCTCAATTCTGCAAATCTAGATTTAGACTTTAGATTTTACTGTTACAAAGTTAAGTATACTGAAAGTATATGTGACCCAAAGGTTGATGATGACAGTGTAATGTTTTCTTTAAACCTGTAACTTTGAAATAGTTTTGTCTGCCTCTGTGTAGCACATCACATTTGTAGTAGAAAAATCAAGCTGACTTGCCTTACAGGATGAAGATTCAGAATATACTTTAGCAGCAGATTTTGAAATTGGACACTTCTTCCGTGAAAGGATAGTCCCTCGTGCTGTGCTGTATTTCACTGGTGAAGCTATAGAGGATGATGATAATGTATGTATGATCTTAGCATTTTGTTTATTAGTTATCACATAGAGAGAAACATTCTCCTCCTTTTCTGATTGGACTGGTATGAAGTATTAATTACAAGAGAATAACAGAAAAACCTGATGAGATTCCTGTTACTAGGGGATAGGAAAGAATCATTCAACTTGCTGTAAGTTGTTAATTTGCTTTTGGAAGTGTCTTAGTTTCAGTTACTGTATATTCAGTTTGGATATGCTACACCTATTACTGTAGAAGTTTTCATGCAAATAATAGCAGAGCTAATAAAACCTTGGGTTTGTTTTTCAGTTTGAAGAAGATGAAGAAGGTGAAGAGGAGGTGAGATGCACACTGTGTTTTTTATAGAGAGCGGATTAGTTACTGCATTCCGGTACCAGAAATAGTTCTCTGTGGAGCAGAAAATAGTTAATAAATACTCCTTTCCAAAAGAGTTCAGCATTTCTGACTTAAAAAAATCTGTGGCTGTTTTTTTCTCTTCGTGGAAGTACTTTCTGCAAGAACATTTATCCATTTTTTTCCTAGTTTTTTGAAAGCTGCTTTCTGACATGAGTCAAAAATTAAAGATAAGTTCTTTATTTCTTGAGCGCTGCATAACAATCTTCTGTCTCATTTTTAAATACCTGTTGCTTTGGTCATAGTGGAATTCAGCTGTGAGCTTTTAGTTGTCATAAGCTTGAAGACTGGTTTTTACTAAATGTAAATTAATAAAGGGGGAGTGTGCAACTGCTCAGGATAAAGGCCTAATTTAGGCTGGAATTTCTAGTATACTAGGAGCTCTGCTCTGTTTACAGTACTGTTGTATGAATACAAACATACTATGAAAGGCTTTGCACAAAACCACTTAATGTTACCACACTTAAATGAACTAATATCCTTTACGAAGTATTACTTTTTTTTGTTTGTTTTACAGCTTTTACTGTGGTGTTCTTGCTAATTTATCAAAGGTGCATACCTGCCTGTTATCAAGTTCACCATAGTAGAATACATCAGAAGTTACCAAGCTGGTGATCTGATGTGAGCTGGCAGCTTTGAGCATGCTGCCTCTTTTTTTCCACTTTGTTTAGGCTGTTGAATGACTAAACATTTTCTTCTTTCATTCTTTTTAAGCTGGGTATTGATAGAAGTGTATGTGTATTTTTAATTTGTCTCCTGTGCTGGATTACTTGGATGTAGTTGTGTGTAGAACAGAATGCTAAAATACTGCAAAATCCTCTACAGGAATATAGCCTGTCCACATTAATCCAAGTAAAGAGACTTTTTGGATGGAGACCAAAAGAAAGAACAAAATTAAACATACATAGAACTAAAATTCCAAATAATATGGCAGGGCGAAGTTTAAAATTTGCTGGATGACTGCAGCAGCAGCTTATATAGGAAGGTTGTCTTAAGCCATGCTGAAACCTTTAAATCATCTTCTAAAGATATTGCAGATGCTGAATTCTTAAATCAGCCCAGTGCTGACATCTGAAATACTCTGGAAACAGAGTGACTATTTTTCTTTTTGTCCATTACAAAAAGCTGCACTTTTAACCTGTTTTAATTTCTGTTAGTTTATCTCTATTTTGTCATAGGAGTTGGAGGGGGAAGAGGAGGGAGAAGAGGAGGAAGATGCTGAGGGTGATCCTAAGGTAAGAATTTTTGTGTGTTTAGTTGTAACACAGACTTATAATGATGAGCAGTGCAACTAAGGTTGTAATAGTTTGTGAAAATATTGATAAATTATTTTAAAACCCAAAGCCCACCCTAACTTCTGACTGCAACGTTTTCATCTTTTTCTGTGCTTAAATTGCCCTTAAAAGTTAATTTTTGCATCAGTTGGAAAGATGTAGGTTTTGTCTTCCAACCTAAACCAAGAAAAAGATAATTTTTGAAATGTGTGCCTTTATTTCTTAATGGCATCTCTGTGTAGTGCTGATACATATTTTTCCTTTAGAAAGGTCATATTCAAATGTTCTTTGGCTGGACTTCAACTTAGAATTAGTCTGACCAATCTCAACTAGCTTGTTTGTTTATTTTCTTTTCCTTAGAATTGTTCTTTATCGTTGTCCTGATGGCTGCAGGTTAGACTCCACGTGTCTGTACTTGGTTAGAAATCAAAAAAAAGTTAGTCGTCAACTTTGAATTTGATACTTTGATACCTGGCTTAAAATTTAGCCTTGAGGGTTAGTGCTCCTTCTGATAGGTCTTTTTCAGTCCTGGTAAACTTTATGCTTATATTTAGTGAAGCTGGGACAGTGATGACAGACTTGGGTTCATTTAGGTCTTAAAATATCAGCTTTTAATTTTTTATAAAGATAGATGAAAAAGTGAAAGGTATGCAAAACTGCTTGATCTTTGGATGAAAGTCTATAAACATTAGCTTAAGGTGTGACTCTTCTGGTGTAGTTTTATCTACATCATCGTATCACTAGTAAATGCTTTTTGTTACTGTATCAAGAAACAAGTTAGTTTTTCTTTAATGAGAGATACTGTATAATAAAGAAAGTCTGTCTTGTGCAAAGATAATTGAACAGAATAAGAGTGGCAGAAATAAGTATTCTGACTGCTTGATAGGATCAAGATGCAGTGGGTACCTGTAATGGGAAAAAGCTGGACAGCTGAGAAACAATGTTCTATGTCAATGTATATATTTGTGAAGTTTCAAATATCCTTCCAAAGGATTTGGTATTCGGTAGGAAAAAAAATTTAGGTTATCTTGGAAGGTTATGGTTGTTTCCTCCTGTATTATTTTGTACATTTCATTTTTCATCCATGCTGACAGTTCCTTTCAATTTTTTCCCATTTAGGTGTAATATAAGTCTGTTTATCATTCATACATTTCTAGGTAAGGTGGAATTCCATTCATACCTAACTTCCAAGAGTCCCATTTGTAGTCATGCAATGTGGTTTGTTTCATAGGGTTTTCTGTTTTGTTTTATTTTTTCCTTTTATGGGGAAAAGAAATGGGGGCATAGTGACTTCAGAGTTTAGGTTTTATCAGTAAAAAGTAGGAAGAAATGGTTATAGAGATGACTGCCTTTAAATTGTATAATTAAATCAGATTTTTCAGAATGACTCTGCTTTCCTGTCTTCTGCTTTGCCTTTGCAGCTATCAAACTGTATTTCATATACACATGATAAAAGATACTGAGACTTGTCGGACTTTATTTTTTTCCTTGTTTCTGGTTTGATGTTGCATCTCTGCTGTTCTCAGTGTACTTGCCAATTATTTCTTAAATATATTCTCTGCTCTTAAGCTCTTGTAAGTCATCAGCTTACTTAGTATGTCTTTTCCAACATCTTATTTATGCTGCCTGACAAAGGCAGTCAGTCACTCTTAGAAGCCTTTTCTTGATCTTTCATGGTTCTGCACAGGTATTGTTCTTCTGCTCATCTGTCTCTTTGTTTAAAAGAAAAAGTACCTTCTATTGCATACTGTCATCTTTCACCTTTGATTCCATTCCTTGTAGACAACAATGCCTGCAACAGCCTTCATACTTTTTTCCCCTCTGTGTTTCAGGCTTGTGTCTCTTATTTTGCTTATTTAGGAGAATCTATAATCTTTCCGTCTCATTCCCTCTGCATAAATAATGCCCTTCTTTGCTTTTGTTAAACTCAGAATTGAGCTGTGCTTTTGTGTTGGTTTTTGGTGTTGATTTTCCAATGGGAAGCTTTGAGACACCAGCCGCCCTGCATCAGGATCCCTCCACTGGTTGTTCACCTGCAGGAGTAGAACATCCATTTGCCACAATGCCTTACCTGTCTCACTGCAGTCTGTTAACACAGCTCTCTTCCCTCTCCACAATCAAAAATTGTCAGCCACTGGCTCCAATTTTTGAAATCAACTTAGAATTCTGGTTTTTGTCTCTTTAACACTCGTATCTCAATCCTGTTTTCTGTTCTTTCTTCTGTTCATCTTATTTTCTCGTCCTGTTTCTCCTTGTTCCTGCCTATCTTTACCTTTCAGTTCCCACCCCTGCTTTTTCTTATATAGAATAGTTTTCTTTTTCATGTACAAAAGAAAATGGTCTGTTTTCCTTTCAAATCCAGTTTCTCCTCTTCAGTCATTTGCATATTACCTCTTCCTTTATTGTTGTACTGCATTTGCTATATGTCAGCACTTTCTGGTGTGTTTACCTTTCCTCCTTCCTTCCTTACTCCTGTCTGTTTTAAGTACGTTTGAGTTGTTCAGTTACAACCAGAACATTATCATCTCTTACACAAAGCACTTATGTTGTATATAAGTTGAGGCTTTGGAAGACTGAGCAGTCAAATGATTGGAAGTAGTTTCAAAAGATGCTACAAAACTGGATAATGTAGCTTGTTTTTGTCTAGTACATTTTTTATGTGCTTGCATCCCCCATTCCTTTAGCCGCCTTTATTTCACATGACTGAGGCTGTGCTTGAGTTGAGAATAGCTGACAGGGTGATACAGGTGCTGGTTTGAATCATGAAAGAAAAAGCTGCTATGGAGAGAGATTGCGTGTGCTTTGAGATGCTTTGTCTATCTTCTAAGCTATGGTGGCAGAAAGATGTTTGCTTCTGTTAGGAGCAAATTCATTTTCAGAACCAGTTGTTGGCAGAGGCAATTCAGACTTAACTTGCTTACTTAACTCAGTTAGCTCTTAGTTTACTACCCATGTATGTATTTGATATCCTTGCTATTTCTCATTCAGTAACAGAATAGCAAATTAAACAAGATAAGGTGCAGCTGTAGGACCTCTAAGTGGACTATTTCACTGAAGACATTTGAAATACTGAAAGGCTTTCTAACCTCTGCTAGAATAGGCATCACCTGTAGTGCCTGTGTTGATCCCACTGTTGGCAGCAGAGTTGTTTGGGAGTCAGATGAAATCTTGATGAGCTGCCTGTGCCTGCATGGCTGCTTTAGCAGATGGGAAGCTTCCCAAAAAGTGAATTGGAAAAGTAGGGAGATTAAGACCGGATAAGTCTTTGAATCACCTGCGAATGTATGCTGCCTATTATGTTTAAACATTGAAGACTAATACAAATTCAGTGTTTCCTTCAGTGGAAACTTCATGTGAAAAAGGATCTGTTTGGGAAAAAAACTTGCTAAAATAAATGGCATGGATATTTTGGCCTTATGTCCTCCTCCTGTAAGTTGCCAGTTTAACTGGATAGAGGTGGTGGGCTTAGCGTGGGAAAGTCATGAAAGCAGTATTATTTCAGACCTGGTTTTCTTTCTCCATTTTACCCTGTTTCTGTGAATTTTAGGTGACATTTTTTATTCTGAGCAAGTAATGCAGTAAATTAGAGACAGTGACAAAAAGCTTTATATTGATCTTTGTTAGCACAAGAGAAAAATTATGTGGGAGTCTCACCTTATTCAGCTCGTTCATCTCAAAGTGGAATCAAAGACCCAGAGTAGTTTGAACTCCTTCCACATAATAAGTAAATATTATGAAATACTTTTAAAGATTAAAAATTTCTATATATTTTAAGATGAACTTAAGTCATCCTGTGGCTACTTTAGATAATCTCTTTACAACAAGAAAAACTCTTGTCTCTGTAGCACTGGTAGTGAGCTTCAGTACAGGTGTTTACTGCTAAATTTATTTTAAAATAAGATGAATTCCTCCTCCTCTTTGCCAGTTAACGTCTCTCTGGTCTTTATTTGCCTGGCCAATGTAATTAACCACCTTTCTAAGATATCTTAGGAAGTTAACTTAGGGAAATACAGCGTGAATGCGAATCTTGCTAGAATAGGGCGATAAGTGGCACAGGGTCTGTGTTAGACAGATGAGTTGATTGGTAGTGATTGACTGACTGAATGTCACCAATAGTTGGGCACTGCAGGAAGAGCAGGCTCAAGCTTAACACCCCTTCTTGAGGGAGTGTGGATGTAGGATCTCCATTGCACTCACAGCTTGGGGTCTGGTCCCTGATTTTACCATTAGAGGCCAGATATAGGGTTAAAGATGCATGTGCCTGATGGAGCAGCTGTAACTTGAAGGAAATTGTAGTCTTGTCACAGGAGGACAACAGCACAGATCAGGCTGTGAGATGCTTTGCGTGAGGCTGATGGGTAGCTGAAGGCAATGTGGAGCTCAGTGCTGTGCTGAGGAAAATGAAATGGTAGGAGAAAACTGGTTATGTTGGAATCTGGATCTGAGATACTGTCTTAGTTATGGCCTGCCTAAACATTTTGTATACATGGCCAAGATAGATAAGCCCTCAACCGTAAGCTAAAAATAGCATGAAGTAGCAGTATTTGTTTCAAAATCCTCCAGCAGCTGACTCAGATCTGGGAACCCCTCGACTGTATTTATGTTTTTGTTGTTGTTGGAAAGCAGTAATCAACACTGAAAGGTCCTTAAGAGGGAACTTTGTCATCTCTGTGACTCTGTTTTTACGGGAAGAATTATATGCAATAAGTATGATTTAAATGTTTACAGAATTGAAGTATAAAGAAGATAGTGATGTTTGTTAAAAAATGTAACAAGGGTTTTAGTTGATCCTTACAATTTGGCCAAAATGGTTGCAGTGGACTAAGTGTGTCTTGTTATAAATATAACTGATGGATAGGAAGGAAGGACGGAGATGAGGGAGGTGGAAATATTTTAAAGTACATTTTAGATAAGATTTGTTACTTTATTGTGCCTCTTATCCAAAACGCGGGGGAGAGAGGAAGTGATGCTGTCCGCTGCTTTGTGGCCATGTTCAAATATAAAGCAGTTACAAGAAAAATATAAACCATTAGAAAGGATAAAACACTGCTGGTTTTTGCCTGCCTCTAAATAAAAAGGAATAGCATGCAGTGTACTACCAGTGGCAGTTACATTTTTTTTAAGAGCAGGAATACTAATTTTGTGTTCTGTGTAAACGTATTCCTATTTTCCTGTATTTAGTCCCAAATTAGTGAAAGTTAATTCACATCAGTGTTACTTGGAACTCCAGGCAGATGAGAGAGAACGAAGTTGAAGTTAGCCAGATGTGCTGCGTGAGGAAAACCACAAGGAAAAAGTCTGAAAGGTCTCTGACATACCCATGCAGAAGAGACAGCATTTGGCTCTAATCCAGACTTGCAGTGGGGACGATAGTGACCGCTCTAACCCTAAAGCAGTTTATGTGAGGAACAGAAAAATAGCCTGGATTCAGTACAGATTATCAAGGGCAAAAGTTAATGATAAGGAAGTTTAAATTAGTTGCACCTGTTCTTCCTTGCTACAGGCAAAATCCTTAAGTTTAGCTCTTGGTTACTTGCTGTGTAATGAACTCTTGCATGATTACATCTTTTATAACTTATAAAGTTCTTCTTAAGGATAGTTACTAAGAAACATTTTACATTGCAGTCAGTTCAAGGAGTCATATTTTGTACCTGTACTTTTCTTCCCTGGAATTCAATGACTGCTATTTGTTCATAATAAACTACATAAAGAATGATAAGGGGAGAAGAAAAGTGAAAATTCACTGAATAAATTATCCTACTTTCTAAGAATCCTGTTTTACAACCGAAAAAGCAAGAACTGCAGTGTAAACCTGAAGTTCTTAGCTGAGTACTTGTTCTCATTCCCAAATACACTTCCTTTTGCCTAAGGGGAAGTTGTTTTACTACCTAATGAAGGTGTTTCTACTTTTACATATTTAGATTAACATATGGACTTCTTGCGCAGTGTTAAATTGTTGAATAGTTACCTGGTGGTGATGCAGAACATACAAGAAATCAACGCATTAATTACATTTTTATCACCTTAGCAGAAAGGACAAGGCTCCTAAGGAAAAACTCAAACGTGCTGCAGAATAAGCAGCCTACCTTCTTTGCCTTCCTCCCTCCTCAGAGTTGGAGGAGGTGGCAGTTTATTGTTAAAGTTATTTAATGGGAACTGAAAGTCAAGTAGAGCCTCTTGTTGGGGAGAGTAGGAGGCAGTTTGCTTTCTTGTTTGTTTGAACTTTGGCCTACAGGATGGAGTGTTAAGAACACAAAAGTAGATTAAAAATTATGGGGTACCAAGCAGCTGGGGGCAGGGGGAAACCCAATAAATATGGGGACTGCTGTTGGACTTCTGTGATCTAGCCTGAGTTTGTATGTAGTGTTTTTGTACATGCTAATGATACTTAGTTAATTGGAAACTGCATAGCCAATTTCTCTTATTGTTCTTATATGCCATCTTGATTTTTAACTGTTTATTTTCTCTTTTTCCTTTTATTATACAGAAAGATTCCAGCCAACCTGCTGAATGCAAACAACAGTAATAAGGAAATACCACTTGGAAGTGATATTTGAACAACTTGTAACAAATAGTTGGATACCTGGCCTGCAGTTCAGGATATTCCATCGCTGCAGCACAATCTTATTAATAAATGCTTACAATTAATTTGTTTTAAAATGCATGATTTTCACTAACTATTGCTTAACATGTACAGTGGCAACTTCAATGCATTTGGGAAATATGAGGTTTAAATAAAGCACACTCTACAGCCGTTGGTACACTGTAGCTAAGTATGTCAATAGGCCTTTAGAGCCTTTTGCCCTATGTATAGGGGAATAGTCCAGACTACCATGTGAGGATTATCCATTTTCTTGTTAAACATTGAAAATTGTGGAATAGCAATGTGCTGAGAAGCTGAAGTAAAATGGATTACATGTATGGTAGCTGAAACAGATAGAGCAATATGACTTTTTTGCTAGTTCCCTTCCCCCTTTTTTAATGTTTCTCGCAACCTACAAATTGAACTAGTGCTTGAGCAGCTTTAAATGTCATATTTATTATCTCAATACAACCAGTTGAGTTGAAGTAATTTTACTTCATTGAAGAGGGTGTCATATTTGAGACTTAGTTGTTCATCTTACTATTTATTTATTCATGTTTGTAAGTACTTTGACAGAATTAGTGCTTTTTAATAGTTTTTAATATACTTGAAAGATCTTCCTCTTTTGCATACAATATGGGTACTTGTAAAACAAATAATTCTAATTGGTCTCAACGTAGTAGTCTAGACAGAAGAAACAAACTTGCATCAAAATGACAACTCTTCTGGATGAAGATCAAAATGCAAAGGCCAGACTGTTGCTGTTGATGGAAGTGGGTTGCAGCCAAAGAACCAGAACATTTCCAGTAGTCTTACTGCTTAGTGTCCAGCATGAAAGGACCTTTCACTATGAACACAGAAGTTTATCAAAATTAATCAGTTCAATAAATCTGAAGTTTGGTTGTCTTACTTGCAACACTGAAATTATTCCATTCCACAATTTGTTTTCTTTAAAGTTCTGAAGTCTTCAAAACTACCTTTGTTGTTGTGTGGCACTTCAGGTACACGTTTCTAGTTTCAGCATCCATTGCCAACCTCTGGCAGCAGTTGAATAGCAGCTGTATCAACACTGTGACCAGGCATGTAGAGTGCTCCAGCCTTACCTTACACATTTGTAACTTAATACGGTGTTTTCAATTTGTACAGAATAGATAGAATATTCTATTAAAGTTGTGAAACATGATTGTTGGTGCGTGTCTGGTCCATGGTGCTTCCTAAGTTGCATGAAACCCCCTTTGACTTTGGTAGGGAATGGTGAAGTGTTTAACAGGGCCCGATCCAGCTGTGTGGCTGTACATCCTCCTTTGTTGTCAAAAGCCAGAGAACAGGAGCCCGTGTAAACATTGCATTACAGAGTTCTTTGATGTAAATCAGAACAGACTTGCTTAATTTGCAAGTAAACAGTCTGGAAACTTTTGTAGGGTTTGGGGTTTTTAGGGAGGCAATGTCATAAGATTCCATGGTACCTGTGCCGTTTGGTCATGGACTGAATGAGGTGCTGGCAGACAAACTGGTTTATGACGTGTTAAGATATTCCCACATCAGTACCTCGCAGTCGCAAAATGTGTAACACTGAGGGTCAGGTGACATAGTGCTAGGCCAGGAATGAGGGAAGAAGGCAGGAACAGGGATAGGTTCTGGGCTTCATTTTTTAAAAAAAATATGTTTTGTAGCCCACTACTAAAACTGCAGTGTACTGTGGCAGGCACAGTGTTAAAGGCATGTCTGACGAGGGAATAACGAATGAAGCTTGCCTGTGTGCAGACTGGCTCAGGGCAGTGCCAGGGATGCTAGGAACATCAGAGAGAAGTGACCAGGTTTCTTCCTCTTTATATTGGAAGAAACTGAATGACAGTTCCCCCATGCTAAAGAAATACTTTCCACTACATGGTTAAAGAGGAGTCCTGCTACCTGGAGATAAACATCTGCAAATTAGCACAGTGAAGTAATTTATGTGCATGAATGCTGAAAGGCTGACTTTAATTTTGAGAAAACGGGAAATTCCAGAACATGTAGAGCAAATGTGCCAGCATCTAGGGAGCACAAATGAGATGGGTGGGTAATGAAGCTGCCTAGCGAGATGTTCATCCTAGGGAAAGTGATGGGAAAGCTGAGCTGGGATACATTCAAGCAGAGTTAATGCCAGCCAACACAGCCTAATAGAACGCAGATCTTGTCAAAACCCAGGCGTGCTCTTCCCATTGCAGATCTCACTGATAATGGCAAAGATGAGCATTTCTTAGACTTCTCCATTTTCTATAGGCTGTGTACAGGACAGGTAACTAACCGGCACTGGTATAGCTCATTCCTCTTAACAGAAAATAGCATGGACAACTGAGGAGCTGGTTGACAGAATGCCACGGCCCAATAAGTTCAGGCTGGATGCTAAATACAGTGAGTGTGGATGTGCAAAAAACAAAAGTGATTGATTGAACAGAAATATTTTTTAAAGAATCAATATTGGCATTTTTTGAAGACTGGGCCTTGAGACAAGGAAATGGAGGCCCTGTGCAAAGCTAGTGGGAAGTTTTAAAATTGGTGAAGTGATACCAAAGAATGAGTCTTAAATGCTTCCATGCCTGATTGCCATCACAGCACCCCAGTAAAAAACCCTGAAGTTTAGTCTGTGGGAACACGCTCTCGTGATGCAACTTTCATGTTGGTGGGATTTGAGGGGGATTAAAAAAAAAGTTCTGGTTTTGGGTCTGAAAGTTGAAGCAGCTGGAAGCACTCCAAGAGAAATTCATTTGGCATGTTGCCTGCTTGGGATGCACCATGATTAACAGCTCCTCAGTGCCTGGGTTGTCTAGGAAGAAAGCCTTGGAGGTACTACCCTGCGGCTCTATCTGATACAGAAACAAATGGCAAGTATTCTGCTTCCAACTGCAAATCGGGAACAGGCTGTGGTTTCTCAGGAGTCTTGCGCAGAGTTGGGGTACCTTCTGGGTGGTTTAGTATTTGGGATAACTGAGAGCTTTTGGTTCAGTTTCGGTATGTTATCTAGGGGTTGCTATCTGATGCGGATTTGTGGTAGCTGGAAAAATTAAAATGGTCTCTGTGTGTTTCCACTCTCTGTATTAAACAAGCTTTTCGTGTTTTAAAATAAAGGAAACTTGTAATAAATTCATACTCAGTTAAATGCTGCCTTGACAGCAGTTCCTCAAGCAGATGAAGTCTCACTGAGTCAGCCAGCTCAGCACAACACAGTCCAGAGGAGGCCCGTGCTGGAGAAGAATGTGTAAGAAGAGGTCAGGCCAGTTACAGCACGAGGAAATCGCTCACTCCTTACGAGCTCAGTGATTCAGGAGGTGAGCTCAGAATGTGAAAAGTGCCTCGACTGCCTGATGTTGCGTTGAGGTACCACATAACCTTAGGAACTTGCACTTGAAATTTGCATCTTCTTCTGCACATCATGTCTTGCTGGATAGCCTGTTTTAAATGGTCCTCTGCTCCACTCTTGCCCCTCTGCTCTGGTGAGAGACCCCACCTGGGGTGCTGCATCCAGCTCTGGGGTCCCCAGCACAAGAAGAACATCCATCTGTTGGAGAAAGTCAGAGGAGGCCACCCAGTAGATTAGAGGGATAGAGCACTTCTCCTGTGAGAAAAGGCTGAGAGGATTGGGATTGTTCAACTTGGAGAAGAGATGGAATTCCAGTACCTGAAGGGGCCTACAGGAAAGATGGAAAGAGTATAAGGCCATGTATTGACAGGAGAGGGGGGAATGGCTTCAAAGTGAGAGAGAGTAGGTTTAGCTTAGATATTAGGAAGAAATTATTAACAACTGTGAGGGTGGTGAGGCACTGGAACAGGTTGCCCAGAGAAGTTGTGGATGCCTCATCCATGGCAGTGTTCAAGGCCGGGTTGGATGGGGCTCTGAACAACCTGATCTAGTGAAAGGTGTCCCTGCCCATGGCAGGGGTGTGGAACTAGATGATTTTTAAGGTCCCTTCCCACCGAAACCATTCTATGAGTCTATGACAAATTGTGACCTATTAAAAGAAAATAAAGTGCTGCATTCATGCTTCTTTATCCCCTGCCTCTTCCCACAGATAAATATTCATATTATTTCCCAAATAAAGTCCACAAGGAATTGATTTTGTGTCAATATGTCTGTTCAGGACTCCTCCCCTGGAGCTGAAGTCCTTACAGATTTTAGCTTTGTTGCCTGGTTTTCACTCCAATCACTGTGCAAACAGCTCTGGTGCAGTAACCATGACCTGTGCGTGGAAGAAGCTTCATCCTCCCTTTCCCAAACAGTTTACAGTCATCACACTAATAGCAGGCAGTGCTATTTTTTTCCATATGCTCACATTGCTGTCCTAAATACCACCAGCCTCTCACAGGTCAGGGCCATGAATCCCAAACAATAAATGCTGTAAGTCACTCTGGTTTGACAAGCATCAAAAAAAAAAAAAGGAAAAAAATGTTTAAAAAAAAAACCTAAGCTTGTGCGTTGTTAATGAGGCATCATGTGAATGAAGACTGAGCTCTTTGCCAAGTGCCAGCTTTTGTTTCCAGACCGGCTTTCCTCTCTGCTGGTTCACCTCACCATTACACAAGCAAAAACGCATGCTCCACCCAGCAGTGCGCTCGCCTCTTGCACAAGTTGCCTTACCCTCCAGATTTTACCGTGGGAATTTGGACACCTTGTGGGGATGCCAAACCAAGTTATTACAACCCAGCGAGCATGTGCTCCAATTGCCAGAGCAGCTCTGCGCAGCCTCCTGGCCCGCATGAGCCTTTTTGGTAACAGTCCTGCACTGAAAAAAATCCCTACTAGCAAGTTTCCCGTTCCCAAAGGAGCCATCATCAGTGACCCTGTGGCCTCTCACTGACTCACCCTTACCTTGCTCCTTGCCCACAGCATTTGCAAGGTAGATGTAATCCATACTAGATCCATCCCATCTTAAGAAAAAGGGCTGAAGAGAAGGAAAACAATAGATAAAGGAATTTACTCATTATTCAACATGGCCCAAAGGGTGGAACAAAAAAATAATTAAAATAATAATTTGTCCCTGTTCAGGGCAGAAACCAAATAGCATAGGGTGATGCTGGAAAAGAAGGACCATTGGTCTATCACTGATGTAAATTTTTGCACTGTGCTAATACTCCTTGTGAGCTGTTAAGCTGGTTTTTTTGCAAAGTAATTTACTCTGGTTGTTGAGTCCATGTTCATCCACTTTCTAGGGATAAAGGAGGAACTTGCTTAGGTGTTTAGCATTAATGTCTGTTTGATCGACTGTGTTAAGGTCACGCTTAGAAGGGGTTGGGGACTTTTTTTGCCTTTTTTGATACTTTTTTTTATTTTACCCAATTATCTGGTCTTCCTTCTTCCTTTTCATTCTCCTGACTTAAGGCACATTCCAAACTTTTTGATTTGCCTGAACAGAAAGAGTGCAAGAGAAGAAGGGTTAGGTGAAAAATTAGTATTGGAGCTACTCCCAAAGCAAACTCCTGAAGTTGGCGATGGGATATAACTTGTTAGGGGAGTTAAAGCACTTGCTGCAAAGGTCACGTAGAGCTCCTG
Source organism: Grallaria varia (assembly GCA_013396735.1). Lineage (NCBI taxonomy): Eukaryota > Metazoa > Chordata > Aves > Passeriformes > Formicariidae > Grallaria > Grallaria varia. The sequence goes on along the minus strand of VWZG01013344.1, from coordinate 343,579 downwards.
CACACAAGTGAATAGTTCAAGGCGTTTTGATGCAGAGAAAAAACAATTAAGATATAACTGCTGCTGACATTCCCCTAAGCTGTTTCATCTCTTACCGCTTCAAAAAAGTAGGGAAAAACAAATTACGTACTTTCAATCTGAGATTTATAAAGGATGAATTGTTGCTTAGCGTATGAAAAGATCAAAAAGGAGATCTTTGAAGACAGATTGCCTACAAAGAACACTGGACTGTTGTTATACAAAAAAAAAAAAAAGAGAGAAGTTAATAAGCACAGTTCAGGTCAAAACGTAGGCAAGTGCATGTGTGCAATAAAGCATTTGCAAGGGCTGCTTGCTCAGGCATTTCAAAGCCGAGCAGCGAGAGGGTAAATCACGGAGCTGACATCTGGAGCAGGAACACTGCAGCATTCCACGAGTGTTTGGCTCTGCACTTACAGTCTTGGTAGAGTTTCTTTGGAAACTCCTGCAGTTGCAGAGATGGCTTGGCTCATGTTGGAATCTCCTGGCTAAGGAGAAGAAGGGATGGAGCCCTCACTCCCATCGCCTTCAGCTTCATCCTGTGCCTTCTGAGAACCAGGTGTTTCAGTCCCTTTCCCCCAGTGAGGCCGAAGAGGTGCAAATAGCCTGTTTCAATTGGGACTGAACCCTCTGGGAACTGGTTGCTTTCGTGGCTAGGGGCAGCGCGCTGAATACGCACCCACACCTCACAGCATGAGGTCAGCATGGCTCCCAAAAGCAGGGGTGGGAACCGCCCGTATGGGGGCTCGTGGCCCCGGTGAAGAGCTGCTGCGGCCTTTGAAGCATCCCTGAGGGATGGAGACCAAAAGGCAGAGCTGCAGGAGTCATTCGAGCTCCAGCCCAGCAAGTCCCTGGCACGGCCAGGCGTGAGGAGCGCTGCCCCCCGGTCTTGTTCTCCATCCCTAATTCCCCAGAGCATCCTTCTTCCACGTGGGTCTGATCTGTGGGCGCAGGGGAGGAGGAGGCAGAGGAGGAAGAGGAGGCAGCCTGGCCTGCCTTTCCCACTGCAATGTGGGGCAGCCTCTCCCAGCAACCAGCCCGACCAGTATGCGGGGTTTGCTGGGTGCGAGGAACCCGCCAGCACCATTTCACTCGGGGTCCAATTTCAAAGCCAACCCCGATGGAGACGTTGGGTGAAGGCAAAGCAAACAGACACCGTAATTGCGGTGCGCTGCTTTCTCATCTCCGCGGCGAGTTGCAAAATGTGCCGCCTCCTCCCTTGTCAGCCGAGCTTTAATTGGCTTTAATGAAGAGGCAATTACATGATTTCAATTTTTAATTAAAGGGGGCGGTGGTGTAGGGGAGGGGGGACCGACCCCCTTGGAGCATGTCAGCGGCACCAGGGGCAATCCCTGGGCATGGGGTGCAGTAGGTTTGGGGGGGCTCGCCCCAAATCCCCCTGGGCTGGCGGGGCTTTGTGGGGGGCTCTGGGGGGTGACAGCAGGAGGATCTCAAAGCCAGATGCCTCCCAGCCACGCTGCCGGGCACTTTCAGATCCCGCCCCGGCACCCCCAGGCAAGCTGCAATCAGCTTTTNTTTATTATTTTATTTTATTTTATTTTATTTTATTTTATTTTATTTTATTTTTCTATCTTAATTAATGCCAAGCTGTTGGCAGCAGTCCTCTGATAGAAACGCCCACCCTGTGACCCCACACATTGAGCACCAAGGTGGGACTGACCCACCCAGCTTGTGTTCCTTTTTTCTGTAGACACAAACTAGTCTGTCTGTCCTAACAGATGACTGAGGTGGGAAATATGGAGGCACAGGGTAGAAGTCTCCCTTGGGAAACAGTGATAATTGTAGGGGCCAAACTGCCGCCTGCGTCTCTATGTTTTAATGCTCTTTCTGGCAGCCAGGAAGCCGGAGCTTTGGCCTTGACTTAGTTCCATAGGCTGGGGTGTCCTTCCTCATCGTGTTTCAATAAAACGTAATCGCTTTACGACTTCCTCTTGCCAGAGATAAAAAATCATTAAGAAAAAGAGCTGGCGGCTTTGTGGCTGTGCTGCTCCCTCGGCGTTCCCTCTGCCCCAGCCAGCGCTGTTGGGCTTGCCCTTGGTTTGCAGGGACAGGTGGCCCTGGGACCACCGAGCTGCCGGCCGGGCTGCCCGATGCCACCGCAGCGGTGCCCCGCAGAGCACCGGCCACCGGCGGGCAGCTTGCCAGGGAGTGCCACTGCAGGGAATGTGGCTCCAGGGAGAGAAAGGGAAAAAGAAAAGGGAAGAAAAGAGAAAGAGGACAAGGTCCAAGGTCTTTCTGAGCAATGATCAGTTCACCTGCTCGGCAAATGTAGCTGGAACTGGCTGGTGGCTGCTGTGTGGGCGAGCTGAGTCACCCTGCTGCTGTGGCCAGCCAACCCAGCCCCGCTCCAGATGGAAGAACAACATTGCCTTTAACCAAAGAGAGGTGAAACCTGCCTTTTTAAACACCCGGATGGGAGCTGGGACTGTCAACACTGAGCCAGCAGCCTCTTCCCTTTGAAGGCTGACGCTGAGATTCCACTTCAGGCTCCCTGCCAGTTCCCCACAAACACAAACCTCCTCCCAGCCTTCCCACTTCCTTTGCCCTGGGGTCCCAGATGCTGACAAAAGCTCATCGGCCTCAATGCCCACAACAATCATCTATCACAGCCTCGCCAGGTTGGGGGACTTCTATGCAGTGACCCACAACCTGTTGATCTCCCAGAGAAATGCAGTCTGCTCCCCCAGGGATGGCTTCCCATCCCAGTACCCAGCTCTCTCACAAAGTTAAGGCCTTTTTCCTCCTTCTTCCCTCATTACTCCTGGGTGAGAAGTCACTTGATCCAAGATGACTTGCAGCAACTGCTCATGTGGAATGAAAATAAAGCCACCCTCCTGCAGTTTATGTTGGGGGAGTGGAGTGCTGCATGTCAGCAGGGCTGAGCAGCTGCCCTTCCCTTGGTGCAGCCCCCTCCTCGTCCTCATCTTCACTCTTGTCTGTGAGCAGATATCACCGTTACAGCCTTGCTCCACACGGGAGAAGCAGCGGAAGCAGCAAGCAAAGCATTGCAGGCTGATAAGCGATGGAATGACTGTGGCTAAAGGAGATTTCTGGGTGCAGGTGTGGTTGTGCTTCTCCTGCCCCTGGTCAACACTTTAGAGTTTTCCCATGGAGGAGGCAACCAGCCCTTGACGCGCAAGTGAAACAGGAGCAGCCATGAGTCACCAAAGATAAAGGTCAAGCTCCTTATCAGCCATGGGAGAGGCTGTGAACTGGGTGTGCTGCAAAGAAATGTGCTCAGAGGCAGCCAGAGTCAAAAATCCCAGTGCCATGGAGACCTCCGCCCAGGGGACCAGCCCAGGGGATGCTCATTTTCTTCTTCCATTTCCTATTTCCCAGTAGAATCCGATGATGATGAGGATAGGTTTCAGTGGTGCCATGAGCCAAGTGGCGCCAACAGGGTGGTTAAAGAAGGTGTGGGTGGTGAGGCACCCACACAACTCCCGATGGGGTGCTTGGCTGTTGTCACACACTGCTGGAGTGGCCACAGTTTAAGTCCTGTCCTTCATGGTCAGAGGAAAACAAAGGAATCAAGGAGGTGAACTCACCGATACTGAATATTTTTCCTCCTGCTCTCATAAAGCTTCTCACTTCAGGGTGTCATAAGAAAAGTTAAGGATGGAGAAATGCCTTTGTAAGCCTGAAAAGGCTTTGAGAAAGAGGCAAAGAAACCAGGCTGGCAGTCTGTGTTGGAAACTCCAGCCTCACTTGCCAGTATTTTGGCCAAATGTGGGATTTGCTCTTTCTGTTCTCTGGTTGCTTTTTTAACAAAGCACACACACTCATGGACATGAATTTCCCTTCTGGAGCTGCCCTGCCCTTGGTCCCCCCACCGCTCACAGCCCACCACGGCTTTTGCTGCAGCCACGGATCCCACGGTTTTGACCAAGGGTTTCCAATTATGGTTCTGACTCCTGCTCTACTAAGGCTGGAAGAATGACTTAGTCATCTTGGCTGTCTGCCAAGGCATTTAACTCCATTTTTGCTCCACTTGGAGGTTATTTCCGGACTCCAAAGGCCAGCAGGACTTCAGACTTCAAATGTTCAGTAGTCAGTCAATGGACTGAGGAAACAAGGAATTTAAAGCAGTTTATCCCTGCTGTAGCAACATCTGTGGTTGCACCACCTCCAGAAAAACTCAGATAGACCTATCCTAGGTGGTCAGTGTTGGCCAGGGCAACCTCTCCTTGCTCACAGAGCTGTTCTAAAGGACACAGTAATTTGGGGTTAATAGCTAAAGCTTTTGTGACAGTTGTCCCAGCAAATTCTAAGCAATTCCCCCACAGTAAGGGAATTTCTGTGTTTTAAACTATCACACAGTGTTAGAAGGGTCCTGTGTTTTCAGATCAATGAAAATAACTTCTCCCCCAACAGCTGTACCAGATGTTGTGATGGAGCCCCAGTGAGCTGACAGAGGGCATGCAGAGGGGAAAGTATGAGAGCCAGGCTCCAGGTGAAACCCTTGGGAAGGGGGAACAAAGCTGCCCCCAGTAAAGCAGGGGACGCCCTTGGCTGAGTGATACATCTCTGTCCCCTCTGATCCCCTGTGTGAGCCATGGCTGCATCCCCCTGACTGCAGTGGAAAATAAAGTGGCTTTAACCCAGGTGCTGACTGCTCTGCCTCCAGAGAAATCTATTTTTGGCTCGGCCCTGGGGAGCAGAGCCCGGCCAAGGTTACATGCCAAGCACCCTCATTTCCTCCTCTTAACTGCCTTCCTGCTTTATCACAAACTTTCTCTCTTCATCTCTTTTTCCACTCGTAAAGGCTGCAGTCACTGGTGCCTCCAGCAGCACTGGCACAGGCTGCCCCAGGTCACCAGGCCACCGGGCTCCTGCCCATCTCCAGAAGTGCTGGCTTTTGCCTTCGGCGCGAAACACACAGAGGTTTCTGCAAAGCCATTTCTCCCTGCCACCGGATCATGGTTTCTCTATCAGAACAGAAAAGAAAAATCAAATCCTCAGCTTCTTGTGACTTCAGATTTCCCTTTCCCACCTCCTGGTTCAGCCAAACAGCACAGGGACTGCCAGGAGGAGAGAAACGGCATCACTGATGCTCACCCAGCCCCAGCCCCAGCCCAGAGGGACAGTGGGCTTGGCCCCAGCACCCAAGACTGGGACATGCCCTGAGCTACTTGTTGCAAATATTTGCCAAGGTGGGGCTGGGTGTTTGAGCATGAGATGGGCTGAGTAACCAGCAGAAAGAAGAAAATTTGACTTTTACATGTTAGCCCCATCAGCAAATATTAACTCGAGGATTGCGGAGCAAGTGGACTGCTGTTATCCCCTGCTGCACAAGCCAAAAGGCAAAGGACAGGTACAAATTAGGTGGCACATGGAGTTTATAAACACCATAACCTGGAGCTCAGGGCTGTCAAACTCACTCCATACCCTTTTATTTGGTGGTTGGAGTGGGGGAAAAAAACAATCAGTGACAGGTTAGATTTGAGAAAACTAATCAAAACTGGAAAAATACACATTACTGACTCCACATCCCTCTTTTTTTCCATGTCTCTAGGAAGTTTTTTTCTCTCTCATGGTTTTTAGATTTCACTGAAGCACCTAAAGCTGATGTATGGAGAGTATTTTTTGATTTTTAATCTACCATATCAGACACCCATTTCCCTCCAGCCTTTCTGGCACTGCCAGCCAGGCAACGTGGCATCCTCAGCTCCCGCTGGCTGCACCAGCAGACACCTGGCCACAGGTACAGGTTTGGGGGAGAGCAGCAAGGTGATGGTAGCTGGTAAAGGTCTAGGCAGTGGGAACATAGGCAAGGATAAGAAGCCCTCAGGTGAGGACAGCCACAAAATATCTTCTAAACCCTCACTGAACTGCTTCCCTTCACACCTGCCACAATGCAGGGTCTTGGCTTCATAAAGAAAAATCAGTGGCCACAGTATGATATGAAACACAAGATCAGCTCTACCACCTGGCCTGCCACACACCCCAGCTTCCCAGGAAGGAAAGGATGCTCTTTCCCCTCCAGCTACTCCCCACAGCCTGGCCCAGGCCACTGCTGGAAATGATGCACTGGAGGGTTTTGTTTGTGACGGTTTCTCAGCCTGTCTGGAGACAGGAAACATCCCAAAGATGGACAGTACCATGACCTCATTTCACCCCAACTTCATAAAGTTGGCTGATGTTGTGGCTAGGCAGTCTTGTGATGCCTTTCAGTGTTTACTTTTAAAGTTTACATGCTGTTAGTTTAAAAAAAAGAAAAAAGGCAAAAAACAGGGTCAGGAGGATGTGCCACGCAGGGAGCTCCATCATCCGCTGTCAGGACAGCTGGGCTGGGGCGCCAGGACAGGCATCACGCTGATGCCAGGCACCACAGCCTAGTGATGCACTCGGATGGGATGCAGGGCACCCACCCATAGGCACTTGTCAGTGCTGGACCTGCCACAGTCTCCTCACGTAGATAAAAATGGGACAAAGATGGTTAAAAACCACTTTCCTCATCTTCACAGATTTCAAAAGGGCAGGTAATCCAGAACGGTGAGGCTCAGCGTGGCATGGTATGTCAGCATATTACTACAAGGACTGGCCCTTCACAATCGCAGGTAAATGTTATCACTGTGGCACAGCAGGGTAATAAAGGGCTGGCTCGTACCAGGCAGGCAGTGTCAGGCTGAGTGGCATGAAGGGTAACCCCTGGAGACTTGGTGTGCAAAGAGCACATCAGTGTCAGTCAGGGCTGACGTCTCAGACATTTATTACTGCTGCTGAGAAATAAAGACATCCCAAATATTTGTCCCAACAGACTTAGTCTGGAAAATTGAATGCTTCAGAGGGGGAATGTCCCATCATTTCAAAATAATGAGCTGTAGTCTAAACCATCTCCTGAGCTCATTAGACATGATAAAATGTCGACAGCATTCAGAGGGGACAGTAAATAACCTCATAGTTCAGGGCAGTGCTTGGCAGGCTGCTGGCTGGTCTTTCCATGCTCTTGGCAGAAGTCTTTACTGAAGGGGAAGTACTGAGTCAACAGGGGTCCCACAGGAACAAGGGGGGATAGGACTCTCTCCTCCCTGCTGACAAAAGTCTCAAGGTGTTTGTGGATCCCCCCATGCTGCTCAGCAAGCCACTTCATGAAGATGGTTATGGGAACAGGCTATACCAAGGTTTGCCAGCATTTAGACAGCAATCCTGGACTGAACCCAGCCTGCCGGGTCAATACCTTCCTCATCTGCTTGAAGATGCATCCAGGTTCCTTTGAGCTGTGCCAAGCTACACATGGACCTTGCTGAAACTTGGCACCTGTTGTATTTCTGCCACATGGGCTTGAAAATTGGGCCAAGAGGCTCAAAGACATGTTTGGGGGACCAGAGCAGGGAACTGCATGACCAACAGCTCAAAAGACCAGGTAACACAAGACTCTGTTTTCCATTTTTATTTTAGTAACCAAACTAAACATCTATACAATGTCCAAGAGTGGGGAACACACTACACACGTGGCCATGCCCAGGTTGCTGGAGACAGCGCGAGCAAAACAGTCCCCATCCCCGCATTTCTCAATCCCGGTATTGAGTTCAAGTGCCTGGAATCCTCCTAAGCAGGTTTGATTTGGCAGATACCCATCCTTATTTGGCTGTCTCCTGCAGAGCACAGTCAAGGACTGGCTTACTGGAAATGACATCTTTTTTTCCTCAGCCCCTCACAACTGCTCCATGAGTTTCTGCGACAGTTTACAACATGTAATGGTAACACACTGAGTCAGTGGGATGAGACATTTCAAGCTTCTTAGGAAAAAAAAGAGTCTTAGTCTGATAAATATTAGTAAATTGAGCAAGCAGAGCTACGTGCTATTGCTGATTAATCCACGACTTGCGTACGGTACAAAAAAAAAACCCCTACAGACTGAGCAAAGATGCTTCCGCTGCTGCCCTTGTTTAAATTAACCCCAAAGCTCCAGCCTTGCTGCATAACATTTGCTGTAATCACCTGATGAACAACCTTGGTGGCCTTCATCTGCCTGGCTGAGACCTTTCCAAGGGAACTGTCCCTAAGACAAGAGTTTCTTCACCTGAACTTGAGCATCTTGGAGTGAAGTACCTGAGCTCCCTCTGTGCTCATGAAAGATCTGAACACCCTCAAAGGAAGACTGAGCCTCTTCACAGGGCATTTCCTTTATGGGCAGCTGGCCCTGTTCGGCTCTATCTCCCCCCAGGAGGTCCTGCCTGCGGTAGGTTTGGAGGAACCCAGTGGCTTCAGTTTGTCCCAGGATATTTCTGAAGGAAGAGAATAATAAGGAAATATAACCAAAAACTTGCAGAGATACTCTGAAAGAGTCCAATTTAAAAAAAAAAAATTAGGAGTATGAAGATGTGAAAAAATGCAATAAAATGTGAAAACATGAAAAAAGCACTGCTCCTCACAGCCTTTCCCCAGTAATAACCCACACTTTTCATTGACAGCTATTTAGGGCTTTTAGAGTACAAGTTTCCTAGGAGATGTGGTGGTCACTATACTGAGCTTCAGCTATAAGTGCCTGTGGATACAGCTACACCCTAATATAAACATGGAAGGCAACAATTAACAATGCAAGACCATATGTTTCTCTGTTACTAATCGACTTCAGCTGCCAGGATTATAATGTCAGTCCTGTAAACCAGCTTTTTCCCCTACAGATGTCATGTTGAAATCATTATAATAAAAACAATTTTACAGCCTTCAGTTTCCACTTCCCTCTGCTGCTGGAAGTCTGCATTAATGCCAGCCAAATTAGGGATCCTTCTCCAGCGACAGACCCCTTGGAGAGGATGTGCATGCCTCCAGAATTACAGAGTGACAATGGGAATAAAACCAGGACAGCAGCAGGAATGCAGGTACCCTGCAATGACTGATAGCTGCAGCTTGAGCTCCTGCATCTTTTGGAAGAGAGATGCAAAGTCGGAGCCAGCCAGAAAACTTGGCAGGCTAAATGCATTGCTAAATCCCACGGAAAGGGCAACAGGTCCTGCCACTGGGTGTGTGGGGAGAGTCACTGTGGAGTTAAATTGACAAAACCCCATCCTTTTTTGCATTTTTCCTCATTGTGAGCCCTACCCATCCTCAGCCTTGACCTCAGAGCACGGGCTCCTCCTGGCAGAGCCTGCATTGGTAGCTGTACTTTGTTACCATGACTCATGTAGCTAAGGCAACCCGATGTTGCCAGAAGGGGAATACAGGATGCCTCATACTCGGAAATGATGATCAAATCCCGTCTCAGGAGCAGGCATTCACTTAAGAGACATGTGTCATGGCAGAGCCAGTGACCCAGCCTTCAACAGCTGGCGCCACCAGCCCATCCATCGAGGCTGAGTGTGACCACCCCATCCCACCCATAAAAATATCCCTATACACAACACACACACCCATCCATATCCACACCCACATCCAACCATCCTCCCTCAGTGGCCCAATGCGGTTCCCTTCACCTGGGAGAGGAATGAAGCCACACTTTCTTGCCAAATTGCCATGTAGGCTTTTAAAAATACCCTTAATAGAATGGAAATTTCTTTGGGGCAAAGCAGAGGGTGGTAGAAGCAACCCTGATGAGTGCAGGAAGAGGGAGATGGCCATGTGGGACAAGGCTACTGTGACTGAATGTCAGTCCATTTCCCATCACCTTCCCCTGGTTTACACTCTCCCTGTGTTATTTCCCCTTCTTTCTAAGAACAGAAAGAAGTTCCTAAATTGTAAAATTCATGCAGATTTCTTGTATTTGGTGGTTAACAAAGGGCTGGTGCCTGATGGCTTTTATTATTGGCAGCCATGGTAGTTGTATGTGGGAGCTCACGCACTGTTGAGGCACAGCCATGGTGATGTGGTGGGTTGCAAGAAAAAATGTCTTTTCTTGCCCTCACTGGTAACGCAACTAAACCTGAGCTATAGGCAGTGACAGATTTCTCCCAGCTGCCAGCCGCAGCTTGGACAGAGGCTGCGCCAGGCACCCAAACTGCAATCACCCAGAACTCCTACCAGCAAAGCTTTGGCCATGGCCCTTAATTGTCAAAGCCATCCACTACCTACATGTAATCAAACTACCCTGTGACACCTGTCCCAAACTTTGGTGCCAGGGTATGGTGCAGGGCTGCATCACGTCTCCTACCGCTCTCTGCAGGAGCACTGAGGATGAAATCAGCATCCTGCTGTTGGCTCTTCACTGAAGTTATTAACCCTTGCTATTTTAAAAATATAGCCATAAAGATATTTTTTTCTTATCAGCAAAGCTAATGCTATATACTTGTATCAGCAATGACCAGCTACCATGGCACGCACTAGGAGTAGGGCTGTGCTACTTGTAGGAAATTGCCACATGTTTCCCAGGTCAGATTGCTCTGAGCTCCTTGAAACTCTCCATTCTTTCCTGAGACATGTTCCTGTAGGAGATTCCTCATGATTCAGCTTTGCTGCCCACTTTGGGTTCAGCTAGAGTCACCTCTGTTTTCTGTCTAGGGTAACTGGATTTTAAAACTTATTTTACAGAATTTTTGCATGGTCACAATGCCAGAGACCTAAAATTATAGTATTTTAATGCACTGGACTTTCTTTTTATATTGTTATCTTCTTAAAAGGCCCATGCTATGCAAAAAAGTGGAGCCTTCGTACAATGGATGTACGGTCAAAACTAGGGTCCCTGTTCAGCAAGAATCTACCTTTTCTCACACTGAGAATTTTTTCATGTTTTTTTCCTAATAATATTTTTTTTTTTCCTAGCAGTTTTCTAACGTGGTCAGTGTTAAGGCAAGTTTACTGAGGTGACAGCTGGAGGAGGCTTTGAATATTTCAAAATGATGGATGAATGTATAAGAAAAATCACTCAGATGAAATCAAAAGCAGAAAAGACAGAGACCAAAGCAGGCTGCTGACCCCACATCAACAGAAACGAGCTTCCTTTAAAAGTGAATTCAGTTTTTTACTGGAACTTTTGAAGCAAGGTGTGCACAAACATGCCAGGTCCTGCAGACTTTCCACACTGGGAGCCTTCCACCATATGTTCCTTTTATGCTCCTGACTTGCTGCCTTATTTTTTTGCTCTTTTTGAAGTGGTGTCCCATTTCCTGTGCACAAAAGCCATTCCCTGTTTCATTTGGGGGCCAAATTAAAAATATCCTAATGATTTCTGCTTAAATCCAGCTCTGCTCCCTGTTGGCTCCAGCTCCCTTATTCTTGTGGGGCCTTTTGGTCAGGTATTTTTTTACACAGTAGACCAGCATTTGCCCTGAAAATGTAGATGTGCACCCTAATTGTAAGTCAGTCCCGGTTGTTCGCCTCACTGAAACAAAATAAATGATTCTGAAGTGAGATACAGTGTCAGGGAAGAGCCTGCAGCAATTCGCGTGCCCGGGCACACCTAAGTGTATGGTCTGCAGCCACTCCCCCACCCCACAAGCAGTGATGGCCAGCATGGTGTTCCCAGGGCAGTCCCCAGCCCATCCCTTCCCGAGAAGCTCAGCCAAACCATTGCTGGCTCATTCACCAACCCTGGGAGCATCGCGCTGCTCCCACCTTTGTTCTGACCCTCCCCACAGATGTGCACACTGCAATGAATTATCAAAGCGACGCCGTATACTCCAGCAGATGAATGGTTTGCAGCGGAAATGGGTTTGGCTCCAGCTCTGATTTGTTCCCGGAAATGGGATTCTGACCCTGCTGAAGTCCTCGGGAATGCTGCCAAACTCTTCAAAGGGGCCAGGCCTCACTTTGTAAACTCACCTCTGGGGTTTGGCTCGCAAACACCTGTAGAGGTGTCGGTCCTTCAAGGAAGGTGATGAAGGAGGACAGGGCTCAAAGTCCAAAGGGTGATGCTGCACTAAGTACATAGCTGAGCAAATACTTCTTTAGAAGTGGTGTGAATAAGTTCATTAAGCAAAGCCTTGCCCTTAGCTGGAGAATCAAGGATGGATCCAAGCTGGATAAGTCTTGTGTCAACTACTGTAAGAGTGATAAAATGAATGGTGTACAAGAGGAAGGAACTGAAAGCTTACACATGCCTCTTAAATATCACCTCCAGATGCCATTGCCTCTACTGGGCACCGGCTGGACTCTAACTGTGGTACCTTGCCTGGGAGGAAGGAGTGGGCTGGGTGGAAGAAAATGGGATAAATTGAGTGCTAGCAGGGACTAAAGATAAGGGGGAGCAGTGTAAATGCAAAGCTGGAGAGGTGGGTTGCCCTGAGGAAAGAACGAAGGAAGGGCTGATGGTGACGGTGCAGAGCTAGCTGGATGTGGGGCCTCAAATGGAGCCAGTGGGCTTGGCCAGGTCCTGGCTGAGCCTCTTGGGGTGACCATGGCTGGAGTCAAACCAGATATCCATGGGAGATGGCAGTGGCCCACCACAGGCCCTGCGTGGACCCCTCTGCCCCAGGAGGAGATAGTGCCAGGGCAGACCCAATGTGGTGAAGTCGCCCAGGTCCAAGACCACAGGAACACAGTTTTGGGAGCATCACGTACCCAGTGTGGATGTGATAAGAAGCAGTGAGTGCTTAGAGGGGCAATGTGGGGTCTGCCTCAGGCCGCAGTGACCCCACAATCACCGGGGCAGGAAACTGGGCAGAGGAAACGGGACGGAGGGGGAGCTGCGAGCAGAATTGGGGTCCCTTCGGGGGGGCACCCACCTCTCCACACCCAGCCCAGCCGGGGCAGCCCCCAGTACCCCCCCGTCACCCTCGGGGGACCCCCTCACCTCCCCGCTGCCCGCAGCCCCGCGGCGCCGGGCG
>VWZG01013344.1:245186-330551 GCA_013396735.1 Grallaria varia | reverse complement strand
GGGGCTCGGTCATCGCCGCCCGAGCAGGAGCCGGGGTAACAGCTGGAGCCGCCGCCGCAGCGGAGCCGCCGCCAGAGAACGAGGATGAAGATGCAAGCCGAGGTGATCCGCGAGGGCGAGCTGGAGAAGCGGAGCGACAGCCTTTTCCAGCTATGGAAAAAGAAGCTGGTGGTGCTGACCAAGGACAGCCTCAGTCTCTTCCCCGACGGGCATAAACGGGCCAAGGGCAAGGAGCTGGGCTTCGGCTCCATCCTCAAGGTGGACTGCGTGGAGCGCACGGGCAAGTACATCTACTTCACCATCGTCACCAAGGACCGCAAGGAGATTGACTTTCGGTGCCCGGACCAGAGCTGCTGGAACGCCTCCATCACCATGGCCCTCATCGACTTCCAGAACAAGCGGGCCATCCAGGACTTCAAGAGCCGCCAGGAGATGGAGCAGGCGGCGGGCACCCAGGAGCGGCGGCTGGCCCGGGCGCCCTGAGCTGCGCCGCCCGCCCGGCCGGCCCGGCCCCAGGTGAGCGCTCCCGCCGCAGCTCCTCGTGGGCTTTTCGTGTATTTTATTTTATTTTGTTTTGTTTTGTTTTATTTTAAACGATTTTACTCCCCGTCGGGAAATCGGCCGGGCGTGGGGCTCCCCGCGCCTCTCTCTCCCCTTTTTCGCCGGAGGGACCCCAAAGCGGCGGCGCTCCCCCTGCCTTCCCCGGTGCATCGCAGGGCGTTTGGCCCCTTTTCCGAGGCACCGCCGGGAGTTTCTGGTGGGAGCCGGACTTGGGTAGCGTGCTGAGAGTGCAGCTCGGGGTGGGGTGGGGGGGAATAAGAAGTGCCACTTGGCGGTGCTTTCCTCACGGAACTTGCTAAAGATATGGTATATGTGAAAATAAGTGCTCGACGCTTACTCTCCCTTTAAAGTCCCCCATTTTCCCCTGCGCCTTGATGTCGCGTTCGTTTAACTAACCCACTTTCTCTCGTTGCCTTTAGAGCATACCACTGAATGATAAACCAGATCGAGTGTCTTGGACTGAAATGGGACAGGGTACCAATGAAGGAAAGCAAAGAAGAGAGCTGGAAGCAGCTTGGTTTTCTCCAAGCCCGTTGTGGCTGCTGAGCAAAGAGCCCTGAGCTTTGCCTGAGATGCGTTAAAGAAAAACCAAAGACTTTCGTACAGGACTTCTAGCAAAGCGTCCACGTGTTTTGAGTGGCACAGCTTTGTGAACTATTATCTTCTATTTATGAGACGCGAGGAAGATTCAACACTGACTGGTGGTGTTAAACACAGTTTAAATTATTTGTAGTATCTATATTTGTATTTATTTTATTGAATGTCTTTCAGCAGTTACTGGTCTTAATATTGCTTTTGCATTAATGTGTCCATTCCAAATAAATTACTTGAAATGTTCACTTTTTATTACTGTACTCTGGGTTGCAGTAACTTTTGTTGAGGCATGTTTGTGAATATGGCAGCAGTGAAGTGGCTTAAAAAGAGTGGATAAAGCTTGGCTTTCTGGTGCCCTGGACGGGGCAGTGGGAGGTGGAGAAAGCCCAGATAACCTGTTTGTGTTTGACTTCATCTCCTGATCAGGGAGGGAAAGGGTGTTGAGGTTCAGTTCTGGTGAGCGGTGAAGGTAGAAAAGCCTACCGCAGCTTGGATAAGTGTTCCTTTTGAAGCTCTTTTCCGAATAGTCAAGTAATGGAGGCTACAGAAAGCGCAGGAGTTCCCTGCAACAGTAAAGTGCTGCTCTTTGTGAACGCCCTGCATCCTCCCCCAGCCCCCATAGCTTAGTGTTGTGCTAAGACAGAAGACCGGATTTGTGATTTCGGAATAAGAGTGACAATGCTCTGCGGGTTTCCTTAGCTTTGCAGCTAAGCAAGCTGAACTTGGTCTCCTCTCTTCACCTCTGCAGTCTCTAGATAGTGTCAGATTTCTACAGGATAACTCTGAAGAATGGAGATAGGCTCTTTTCCTACAGTGCCTGCACGAAGAAGCTTGGGGGAAAAAAAGCAGCTGTTTTTTTTGGATAAAAGTACTGAAATTCTATTTTGTGAGGCTCAATTATCCCTAAGGAACCTGGGCTTCCTCGAGAGCAATGCTGAAGCACAACTCAACTCGGGCAGTCAGGACTATGAGCTTAGCAGGCAAAGTACTTGCTCCAAACTTGGCCCTTTCAAGTAGGTAATTTCCTCTTCCCAATATCGGTGCAATTCTGGCAGGAGACTTTGCACTAGAGGAAGTTGCAAAGTATGTAATTATTTGACTTACTTTGTAGTATGGGCAAGAGAGACAGTACAGGGGAAAAAAACCTGGAAGGAGGGTTGGCCCAGTTTCTAGAAGGAGCAGGGAGGCTCTGGCACTGCAGTATGGTACACTGGGGCTTTGGATCCTCCTTGCTGGCTCTGCTGCTGCCCACCAGGCTCGTGCAGAGTCAGGGTTGCACAGGACTGAGCCGTGGATGTAGCAAACCTCTGGCCACAGCATTTGAAAGCCTTTGGCCTCATTCCCCCTCTAGCAAGAGAATGCTGGAGGTGCATTTAATGTAGCAAAACGATACTCCAGTTTTACCTCCCCCATTTTCCTTGGTACCATTTCAGAGGGGTGAAATAAAGGGTCAAACCAGAGCAAAGCACTGGCTCCTAATCCCCTCAGTTTTAGTGAATCCAAGCAGGAATGCTGCCTGACAACAGCTGAGGGTCTGGGGCTATTATCTATGATGACAGCCACTGCTGCAAGGGGGGAGGTGGGGGAAATCTGATAACTCCTGGGGTCCCCTGGGCCCCAGTTGCTCCAGCATGACTCCAAGGCCTTTGCAAACTGATCTGCCCCTTACTCTAGAAGCAAATGTTGACAAAATGCAAGGATTGTTCAAATTGTTTTATTCTAGGTTTACAGAATCAAAAAAACCCCCTCAAAACCGTGTTTATTTCTATAGAAACTAAGGCGGTTACTTTCTAGTGACTAAATTACTGGCTTTTCATCTCTCTCAGTGGGATTTTACTCTTTAAGAGGTAAACAAACAAACCTATATTGACTACTAACTGTAAATAGCCGAAGGAGGGGACTCCAAATTGTTTATATAGAAGTCCACCAACGGTTGGGCCCACCGTCCGGGTCAAGGGCTGCACCGAGGCACAAATCCCGAGCATGGCACCTAGGAGAGATGGCAGAGACACACAAGATGAGAGCAAGTCTTGGGATGGGAAGGCTGAGAAGAGCATGTGGAATCCCTTGCATCCATCCCTAATGGTGTTCCCCTGCAGTAGTAGCAAATCACTTCAAATAATTTCTTGCATTAATTTATAGTGGTCTAATTAGGATTGTTCAGGTTAAGGACTCCTGGAGGCATGGGGACTAGTTTCCACCATAAGCCAGCTCAGCTCTTTACAGAGCGGTCTGGGTGATCACAGCGCTGCCCAAAAGGCAAGCTGGTGCTCACCACTGCTGTCACCAGGGCCCAAGGATGCCTTTGGCCCAAGAAGATGCTGCTGAACGTTGCGCCTGGCAGTGCTGGTAGCTACTGCGTGGGATTTAGTGATGGAAAGGTAATTTCTAGGGTCATGTTTGAGACTTGAAACAAATCACACAAATTCTTCTGATCTCATAATTACCTGAGAGGGCCGTGTTCCACCCCAGCTACTACTGCCATTTATTCTCTAGTGTGGAACAGAGAAACAGCTCTTGAGGGCTTAGCAGGAGGGAGAGGTTTAGGCCTAACTAGGTCTTTAAGAATAAATAGATAAAACCACAGATAAAAACTGAACCCCCTTGAGATACTCCCCCACCTCCCTTTGCAAAAAGAACGGATATTTCCATTCGGATGGATATGCGAGCCCTTCTCCCGGCTGGGCCGGTTCCCCCTCCAGCAGCCCTCATATTTGCATCATTTACAGGAACCGAGTGGATGGGGAAGCACCTCCAGTTTAAGAAAGACAGGGGTTTTTTCCATATACAGACAGACATCCAGGACATCACCCAGGACACAAAGCTGGCACCCAAACAGCCAGTATGCTCTTCCGTCCTGTGGTCTTTGTGCAGGACACTGTCAGGTCCAGGGGAGCAGAAAATGCCTGGCCAGCCAGAAAATCATTAGCCCCAAACACTGGGAGGAATGGCAAGCTGGCAGCATATACAAGAAACTTGTGCCCAGTTCTGGAGTGAAGTTTGCAATAATTTTTTTACTATCAGTATGACTCTTTGGGCTGCTGGCATCAATTTTCCATCAACATGCATTGAGGTATTGTCACAAGGCCAGCAGCATCTGGGAAGGATGAGGAGGATGTTGTCCTGTGTGCAAGAAGATGTGGATCTGAGTGCAATATTTAACATGGGCAGCCACGGGGAAATGATCCCCAGCTCCCAGAGAGAAAACAGACAGCCAGGTGTTCTTGTAATGCCAGCCTGTGACTGCTGGGCTTTTATCAGCATGCTTAAAATACTTGTGCAATGAGCCCAAGCCGAGGGTGTAGCCATGTGGAGAGGGAAATCTCTCTCCCGGGAAGCGCTGCTGAGCGCTCCTCCCGCGCATGGGAACACAAAGGCGATGGGTGGGACCTTGCCTTGACCCTTTGCCAATGGGAACCATCCCACAACCACCGAACTCTCTGGGCAGGTTTTGCAATTATTTTTTCCCCTCTAGGTATTTGAATTAAACTAATTACTACGTACAATTGCCAAACTGGCTCTTGTGATTGAGAAGGCACTTTTTTTCTTTTCCTTTTTTTTTTTTTTTTCTGAAGGAGAAATCCATCTTGTTAAAAGGCTGGGCTCTCCCTCTGCACTTCACCAACATGTTGCTGAGAAAGATAATTTCTGTTTAATGGTTTTAAATTAGATCCCTCGTGTCAGACGCCTTCAGGCTTTGGGACATTGTAAATCTCAGCTCTGCAGCATGTCCCTAGCTCTGTTGCAAAGCTGCACATGTCATGGCTCTCATTTAAGGCAAGACCTTTAACTGGGACAAGTCACCATGTCAGCAGAAAAATTCCTGCATTGCTTTGCGCAGCTCTGCCAACACACACATTCACCTTCTTTGTCATGGCTATCCTACCTGCTGTGCCTTCCTTGCCCTTTTTTCTCCCTCTCCAGCTTTTTTCCCCTCTTTGCCTGTACCTGGCATGACCTGTCCCAGCCAGAAGCCCACTCTGCCCTCCCACCCCAGCCTCCTCCCCTCCTGCCGGTTTCTGGGTTGGGTGCTGGCAGCTCTCCAAGATGGGCGATTCCTTTCCAGCTCACATCCTGTTGCCATGCTTAGATGATGGTGCTGGCCCAGATCAGCCACACGCCCATGGGGCAATCGTGGGGCCTGATTTAACGATTAGATCATCATTGCCAGTGGCTGCTTTCAAACCAGCAAAGACCGACCAAAGCTGGGGGGTTCAATGCACCAAGCCCTGCCTGGTTGCAAGCTCTCCTCCGAGGGTTCTGACGTGCAAGTAGAATCATGACACAGGGGCCCGTTACACAGGGAGGCTCTGCTGGGCTTCCTGCCTCCCTCCCCCAAGGGTGGGGGGTGGGTCTGTGTGGAAACAAGACCTCCATTCTTGGGAAAGGACCAGGGTTGACAAGGAGGGCTTGTGCAAAGACGTAAGTCCCCCGGGCTCGGGGCTGCCCTCCCACCAGCTCACGCGTCCAGCTGAACAGCACGCGCGTGCGTGGCTGAATTTTCTCTTCCTTCCTTTGAAGATGAAGAGAAGGAAGAAGAATATAAAAGGGAAACTAATGAATAATTTCTGCTACCTTTGTTTCAGTGCAAAGCCCCAGCCATAAGCAAAGAGCAAGTGCCAAATTCACCAGTCTTGGTAGGAAGCAACCTTGGATCAGTCCTGAAAGCAGGATGATGGGTGCAAGGGATGGTGCCATCCTACCTCCCAGTGTTCCCTTTCCGAGGCACCTATTTAAAATGCAAGGATGGGTGACTCAGTGTCTAGCAAGGGCAACCAGGCTACACTCCTGCAACGCCCCATCTGTTCAAGCCCTGTGCTGAGATGGACACCTGAGCTCAGCCTAAACTCCAGCTCCTAGGAAAGCCTTTTCCTGGCCCAAAGAAAAACCTCCTTTGGGTTCTACAGGCCCAAAGCTAACAAAAACATGAGGAAAAGACAGCAAGGTTCAAAAGTGCTATTTCCAAGGGCAACTTCTCAGTGTGTGATCTCCTTGCGTGAACTAAAAGTTGTTGTAAGCTAGTGCTCAGATGTTTGACATAGCTCCATCAAAGCTTTTTTGCAAAAACGGATTTCCCTCCTCATCGTGAGGGTTTCTAACATGCCACCGAAAGGCTCTCTTTGCAGAGCCGGTCTCGGGCTCGCGTGGGAAGGCGCAGCCTTTAGGAGGCTGTATGGGTGGAGCAGCCGATGCGGGGTGCCACCCACGGCCAGGGAGGGATTGGAGGCATTTTAGTAGCCGCATTTCTCTGCGAGACACCCACGCCACCACTGCTGCAGCTGCTGTGGAGAGGCAGCTTGCCGGCCCTGCTGCGTCAGGCATTCCTGCCTTCGCCTCGGCCCCTGCATGGGTACATCCAAAACAAGCATAAAACCATTGGATGCCTCTTCCCTCAGAAATGTTGCAAGGAAAAAACACGGTTTGAAAGGTGAGGGCCAGGGAGGAGTGGCAGAGACAAGGTTTGTGCCCAGCACCGCAATCCTCGGTGCCAGAGTGTCCCTCCTCAGCATGCCCAGTTTTGAGCCAGCCGTAACTCTGCAGCTCGTAATAGCGCTTGGCATGACATGAGCCCAGGACGGATGGGCAGGAGAAAGCCCCCAATAGCCCATGGCTTTCCTGAGGACCTGTAACCCTCTCCTGACCATCTGCACAGCTCCACAGGCTGCCTTCATGCTGCCCTGTCATCCTGTCCTGCCCTGCAGACATCATCCATCCCACCGAGGCACAGGCTGGCCTAACAATGTATGCAAGCAGGAAGCAGGGTGAGGCAACTAAACCCATTTTCCTCTGTGACTGAAGCTTGCCTTGGGGCTTTAAAAGCCAAGCAATGCTCTGGTTTTCCTCACAAAACTCCTTTGAGAAGAGTCTGGATGAATTCCAACTTGGTTGTATGTCCCAAAGCTGCTTGGTGCCCTTCCCCCCCGGCTCTCCCTCACATGAACATTGCTCCAACTCATGAAACAGCAAATTTTCTTCTGCGCTGAATGGAGGGGTTGAGACAGTTCCCACCAAGGTGAGGACCAACAATAAGTGGTCCTCCCAGCTAGAAATATTGCACTTGAAAATCACAGGCTCCCAGCATTTGTGCGAGATGTGGTGGGTCAGCTCTACAAATAAACTACTGAAGTGATTTTCAGAAAAGCTCTTCTCCCAGAAGCATCTCAAAAGTGCTTTATAAACTTCACTAACAGGCTGTGAAAACTGTAACTCTCATTCTCAGTAGGCTCTGTGCAGAGGTGTCTGCTCAGACTGCTGCTAGGCAAGATGAGGGGTGCAGACTGGCATCCCAGCAAGGCTCAGTTAAAGCAGCGAGACTCTTAGGTACCTGGCCTGGGATCAAACCCTGAGAGAACTTGAGCAAAAGATGTCAAACCAGGTTAAGCCAGCTCCATCCCGGCACAAACCCAGCAAGGCTCCCATGACAATAATGTAGGCATATTTCCTTCATCGACAGAACTAAAGCCCCAGGTATAAAGGCTTATGTGCCTAGCACTGCAATTCAGCCACCTTGCACGGAGAAATACAGTAACCCTCTGACTGAAACAAGGCCAATGAGAGAGGAGGGGCAATTGCTGTATGGCAAATCATGTTTGCAAAGGGTGATCCAGAATACCCTCCTGAGATGCTCTAAGTTAAAAGGCGTGAACAAGCAGTCCTCACTGTCACAGTGGAAGAGCAGCTTGGTTTTCCATGGAAAGGAGAGTTTGGGAAAGCCTTCCCTTTCTGCACCCACCACTATGGATGTCAGCAGGTGGCACAGGATCAGGAGCATTGGGTTGTGGGATGTTTCCTCAGTGTTGTTCCAGTTCATCTTGTGTAGCCCAGCGAGTCCCCGCTGCTCTGCTCTGCTGACACCAACTGTATGCAACTGCCCAGCCAGACCCGCTGGGGAGCCGGGCACTCACCATGAGTGTGCCACAGTGCCTGACGGCGGTGGTGTGAGCTGGGAAGAACCTGATGGACTCAAAACTGAGAAAATACCAGTCTGACCTTTTTTGGTGATTCTTACCAGTGTCCGAGGAGGGGACAGCCTTGGTGAGGATGCTGTCGGTGATGGTGGCCAGCATGCTGAAGGCAAACACCAGTGGCACCGCAATGATGCAGTAGTGCCACACGGTCCTCATCAGGGCCTAAGGGACAGGACACAACAGATCACAGATCATTAGAGAGTACAGATGATGACTTTGTGGGAAGAAACAACCTAGGGAAAAAAATCACAAGTCAAACCCATGACTTGGGCGAACTGTGGGAGCCACAAATGATACCTGATGGTGTGGCTTTGGCTGTTGCAGGGTCTTTCACAGCCTGCCATTTGTATTCAGTGAATTATTCCAAGCATGCGGAGCAAGTAGCAAATGATACCCTACAATCTGGCAGCACGTTTCTCCAGCACTGCTGTGGGTATTTTTAGCATCTGGGAATTAGTGACGTCCCTGCACCCTTCCCCCTGTCTTCTGTCTTCTGTCCAACTCCTGAGGAAATGTTGAACAGCAGATGTATGTGGTGTACTTCAGGAAGCTTCCATTACTTATACAAAACAGCCTAGAGAAGGCTTTTTGGTTCATTATCATAAATAATTAAAACTAAACTGAGCTTGTCAAGGTAAATGAGCACAGTTCATTATGTAACACCGTACCTTTGGGATTTCTAATCCTGTTCTGCTGCCTCCTCGCTAATAAATTCACCAAATTCAGTAATCTGGAATAGGTCTTCTGGCCATAAGTGCACATTAGCGAGCATAATTAGGGAGAGTAATGATTTTGTTATTGCACATATTCTTAGCAGAGACATCCCTCCAGCTGTTTAATACTGAAACAAAAGCGGTGAGGCTCCCTAAACTGTGGGGCTAGAGCGGCTCTCAGCTCATTCACATGCCCTGCTGGTCAAATGAATGGATTTCTCTGGGGCATGAAAAGGAAATTCCCCCTTTATTGCAAGTCTCCTTCCCTCACCCATGTCTCGAGGTATGTTATTGTGGCTGGAAAATATTTCTGTCACTGGTTTAGCCAGCAGTTTCATTCTCTAGAGCTCTCTGCCCCAAGAACTGGTCCCTGCCTTTTGGCTACAGAAGATGGAGAAGCCCAGAGACATGGTTCACTAATGACTTGGAAATGTTGAGGTTTATTCCTAGTTCCCCTCTAGAATCGTGCACAGCCAGGTTTTTCTCCTCAAAGGGGCTCTTTGCCTACATTTTGGTTAAGATCTAGGCACTTCTGATTAAGGAACCAGAGAACAAAGACAGAGGAACAGGTATTTGGTACATAAACAGAAAGAGGGAGAGTAATTCCTTGCTAGGGCAAATGTCATTGCAGGACAATATTGCGGAGTTTATAGGAAAAATCAGCTTTAATCCCTCCTGCTTTGTACAAATTCCCTCATGGCTGGAGTAAATGAGCAGAAAAGAGCAGAGCCACACCCGTGTCGCCTGTAAAACCAGGGGAAATGGCTATTCACTTCCCTGGGGCTCAGGAAGAACCAAGCCAGGCAGAGCCCTGTCTTTGCTACTCCTCAGCTGCTGGGCACGTAGCAGCTTTTTTGACCTGAGCAGATCTGAAGGAATTTTTCAGGTGAGGGAGGCAGAACCAGGAGTTTCAGCAGATGGACTCAGAAAGCAAATGAGTGGGAAATGCAGACAGAGAGGCAGGATGAGGAACAGCCATGCCTTCAGACAAAGAGAAAAACTTCCCCGCCGCAACCGCCAAGCCCTCCTACACCCCTGCCCACACTCTCCCAGCTTGCATCTGCAGATCAGACATTAATTCTCCTCTCATTTTCCAGGTGTTATTGCTGAGCTCCCAGCCCACCCTTTCCATTCTCCAGCTGCCTAGCGCTGGGAACATCCTGCAGCCTCTTCCCAGCTGCAGTGCTGTCTGTCTGTTGCTACTTGTGCCAGCCCTCCAAGAATGCATCATCTCACCTCCCAGGGATAAAAAGATGGTCCCTGGAGTGTTCTTTATTAACAGCTAGTCTTTCTCTGCACTTCCATCCTTCGGGAGGGGACCTGCTGCATTTGGAGGCCACATGCAGGAAGGGCACAGCAGGCGGGATGCTCCTCCATCAGCAGCTGTGTAGGATTAAAAGCTTCACCCATCAACTTCTGCATTTGGGCCTGCTGCTGTTTCAGCACTCATCCCCACCCAGACAGAAAGACACCCCAGAAACGGATGTTTTCTTGGCAGCCACTCGGACACAGAGCTTTTTAATAAGGCAAAAGAGGATCACAGCTGCATTTGCCTATGAATAGTTCTTGTGGGAAGTCACTGCTGACCCTTGTCCCCAGGCCTGTGCTGTGAGGATGTCCACAGCCCTCCGGGCTTGGCATAGTTGTCAACTCTGAGATGATTTTCTTTCCCGGCTCCCAGTTCCCCTTCCCATGCAGCCAATGTGAGACTCCCCACACTGGGACATCCGTGTGCCTCTGTGTGCCCCTCCACTGCCACTGAAGCTTTCTCTCCTACCTCCACCTGACTCCAGCCTTCTCTGGAGGTCAGTGAGACCTCAGTGCACAAAAAACATTCAGCCCATATTGCTTCCCTGCCAGATTCCCATGGGACTGGGTTTCAACACAGGGATCCAGTCCTAGCAGCATCCTGCCCTGCACCCAGCTGGGGGTGCTCAGGTCTCTGGATGGGCCATGTCCACCTTGGTCCCACCTAATTGCTCCCACCCACGACCAAAAAACAATAGTAAGACCTTCAACGTATTTCCCAGGCCATGCCCAGGAGCACCAAGTGCTGTACGGAAGTCCCATATTAAGGCAGCACATCAATGCCAGCCAAAACAGCATGACACCAATTGGAAGGGACCTTTTCCAAGCATTCTGCACCTAACAGAATCTCTGTAAGCCCCAAAACCCCAGAGAGGGGGGCCATGCTCCAACTTCAGAGCCAACTGTTCATCTGCATCCATCCTCTCTTTCCAACCTCATCTCAGACACATGATTTAGCCTCAGATTAGCTAAACTGTGTAGGTGCTTCATCTCATCCATGTACCTGGGAACCACAAACCTCAATATCCTCCAGGACTTGGCCCTGACCTCCTCATGGCTGCGGGATGGTTGTGGGAATGGCACTCATCCTACCTGCACCAGTGGGAGCACCAGCAGCCTGGCAGCAAGGCTCAAGGCCAGATCCTGCGGAGAATGTTGAAAGGCTGATGCAGCTCAACGGCCCTTTGACGGGACACTGATGGGGACTGTGCGCACCCTTCCTCCATCCCT
This sequence comes from Grallaria varia, assembly GCA_013396735.1. Taxonomy (NCBI): domain Eukaryota; kingdom Metazoa; phylum Chordata; class Aves; order Passeriformes; family Formicariidae; genus Grallaria; species Grallaria varia. The sequence goes on along the minus strand of VWZG01013344.1, from coordinate 319,177 downwards.
GTGGCCTGCGCAGAGCTACTGGTTCCCTGAATGTGGCTTATCTGAGCAAACACAGCTGCCAGCAGAGCTGCCTACCTCAAATCAGTTCTCCAATTGCTGTTCGAGATTGACATCAACCATCGCCCAAGTAGACACAACTAGCAATGGGTAACACCACTCATCCCAAAATGGAGGAACAAAACTATTGCCTTGTCACCCCCTTCCTCAAATCATCTCACCTTGGGGGATAAGGTAAAAATAAAGGCTCAGAAGAAGAGTGCACAACCTCCACTGTCTCACAGCAGTGTACAGCTGCAATGATTTATTTCCCACCCATAATATTCATTTACTTTCTGGGTAGTTCAGGAAATGCAGTCACTGACAAGACTGGGGCAGGATTTCTGTGCAAATCTGGTGACTCAGGAGGGACTTAGTGAGTTTCTGTGCAAGGTTAATATTTTTTTAATCCCTATAACTATTACTCACAGGGTTCTTTATCATGGTTTGGCGCAATGCTTACGTTGAACGCAGCTCTGTTTGCACAGAGGCCCAGGAGAGATGGTTTCCTGTGCCCTGAGGACCCCGCAACAATGCCAGCGGTGGCATTTCAAGGGGCAGAGCTTGCAGACAGGTCTCACGGCCCTTGTGTCACTGTGCTATTAAAGGCATCATGGATGATTCCACACCCTAACCCTTACCATGCCTAGACCCACGCCGGCAAAGACGAAGACGCTGAGTCTGAGCAGGGTCATCTCTGTGCAGTGGTTAGCGAGTTTTCCAACAATCAAACCCTGGACAACCTGGAAAAGAAACACATGAGCACCATTAACTCTGATAAATAATGATTTAAACAAACTCAAAAGATAACTGCTACAGTGCTTCAAGCAAATGAAAGGCAGCGAAGGGGTTATTCCAGAAGGCTGGGGTTTTTTGACAAAAAAGGACCTCATTGTCCCAGTAAACAGTTAGAAGACATAATCCATTATTTCAAGCACTTTGTATCCTAGGGAGAGAGCCTTCCCATCAGCTGGAAGTCTTTACTCAAGGTGCCTACCTGAGTTTACCATCACTGCCTCCTCACCAGCAGTGACCAAAACGTTCTAAAAATGCTTGCAGAGACAGATTATTTTTTCTAATTTGTGACGTTTTTGGGAAATACACTTAATACCAAGGTCTTCATTCTTGGCAAGTCCTTCCAAAGAAAAACTGTACCTTCATACACAGGAGAAAAATGCCTGTACCTTCTCTTTCCATTATTTTAAACTATAAATATACAAATTGGGTGATTCATAATTTTTAGGCATGAAACAAGTACGGCAGAGATGCTAATATCCAGTCCCAGCAGTACATGCAGATGTAAGGGATGGGGAACTGGCTTTACAGATTTTAAATAAAAACTGGGGGAGAGGAGGAGGGAAGGAGGAGCAAAAAAATTCAAATCCCAGGAATTATTTGACTTTTCCAGCACTTTGCAGAGAAAATTTCCTCTTTTATTTCTCGGTTCAGCATCTCGCATACTTCAAGTGATGCTGGCCCAAGTGAACGTGAGAAGACAGAGGCTGGAAGAGATCACAGTGAAAACAAACCTTCACTGACTGCAATTGAGGGGAGGGACAGATGGGAATCTACTGAGTTTTCCCTGCCTTGAAAGGATTTGTGTGATCCAAATGAAAACCCCTTCAACTTGAAAAAAGAGCTGTAGTCCAAAATGCTTTTTTTGGTGGCATGGCTTTGTCTTTACAGCAGTCCATCCTGCAGAAAACTTCAGCTGGCCCAAGAATGATACTATGCCACACTCAACCTTGCTGCGTTAGTCTTAAGGCAGAAACCCAAATCCAGCTAAAAGGAAACGAGTGCAAATTAAATGGGAAAGTTATTAAGAAGAAAGGAAATGTTAATCTATAACAAACAGTCCAGAAAAAGCAATTTGATTACTAAAATAAACAAAAAAACCCAAACCAAAAGACAAATACTAATGGAGTGAAAATAAAGTTGACATAAAGAACAATAGCTACAAAATTAATATATTTTCAACAAGCTACAACCTAATGGAAAAAACATCAAATTTAACCCTTTTGCTTTGCTTCAGAGCACAAAGGATTTTTGACATACGGGCACATCACGACAAGCAGACATTTTGGCCTCTGGGAAATGTTTTTCCTGCCTCCTTTTTGTCTTTGTCCCTGCCTTCGGCCAGGGCTCGAGGGCTTGGCTCACGTGTGCCCAGATGCCTCGTGACAGTGGCACAGGCCCCATGTGTATTTCCTGGGTCGTGGCAGCCCCTGGGACAGTGGTGGAGCTGCTGTGGCGCAATGCTTGGACAATACATGGGGTGACCTGAGTCATCCTGACTGAAAGCCCTGCTGCGGACATGAGACGAGGCTGATACCAGCCCCAGCAGCTCCCACTTGGGGGGTGGGTGGAGAAGTCACTGACTAACACTTCATTAAGCTGAGCGCTCCAAAAATCATCATTAACTTCTTGCAACTTCCCAGTCCCTCCTACTGGCTCACCCTAGCTGGGGCTGTGCTGAATCACATGGGATGGGGGCTGAGCCTCGTTGCAGGGCATGGATTGACTCAGGGGTGGCATCACCCAAACTTCAGTTTGGCTTCACTGAGCCACTGGAGGGAAGGAAATATTTCTCAATTTGCCCAGGCTTGAATGGCATATTCAATTGGGATACACCGTACGGGCACAGCCCCGTCCCTGCCCTTCCCTGACTCACTGGGGTATATCATCAGCAGCGTCCCAGAGCAGCCCGGTCTGATGCCCATGGGAGTGGTGTACCCAAAACTGTCTCCATCACTACACGGATCCACTCCATCACTACTGCCAGGCACTGAGCAGGCAGCACCTGGGGATGTGCAGACCAAGCTGTCCCCACAGTGAGCAGAGCAGAGGGCTGGTCCTTGTGCCAATGCTGGCGTTCCACATGAGCTTTCCCATCACTTGGGCTGTGGCAGTATAAGCACAAGGTAAAACATCACTGCTGAATCAACCAACTTGGGACTATTTCCCAGGGTAAGCGTGAGCCCAAGTCACCTGCTTTTCCTTTGGGGCTGGGCAGCAATCCCTGGGTTATACAGACTGCAGCCTCCCTGGTGGGTTATCTGGACTGCCTGCCTCACTCCCTAGCATGGTTGCTGCCAATCCATCCGTCAGTCCCAAGCAGGCAAGGCCCATCATCTTGATTTTGGACACAGAGCCTCGATTTAGGCACTGGATAATAATTCCAGTCACCAGGAGCTCTGACCTCACTTTCCAGTCTGAATTTAGACCCGAAAACCCATTACTTCCACACAGCCTTCAATTTGCCCTGTCCTTGGGTTGGCATGAGTAGCAGCTGCCTGCGCAGGCACATTTGGAAAGGTGAAAGTGAATGATGGTTCATGTGCACTCTCCCATGTAAGATTTTGAACATGTGCTGCCATTACCAGGAGTTAGCAGGGGCATCTCAGATGACTTGGCCATCACTGCTCCCATGGACAAGCTCTGGTGGATGACAATGCAGCAATGGGAATTAACCTTATTTTTATTGCTATTGCTGTGTTCTGGGCTTTTTCCTTGCACAGAAACTCCCCTTGAGATCAACTGCAATGGGCCTTCCCCTCCTGCATTTCATTTTGCCTGGATGGTGCTTGCCTTTGTAACCTGACCTCCTTTGAAGTCGGGGAAGAGCCAGTGTACCTGGCTGGAATGCCTTCTGTCATCAATAAACAAAAGAGAGAGGAAATTGTTTGCAAGTGAAATAACAGGCACTGCCTGTGGCTGTGTACACATGTCACAGGAAAAACCAACTCTTTTTTTTTTTTTTTCCCCTCCCCCTTCTCCTTCTTTAAAGGCAAATAAGCCTCCCAATAAATGCATAAGAACAGCCAAATCTCTCCTTGTCATTATGCTGGATTCACCAAACTGGGGATTTGTAACACTAATTCAGCAAATCACAAAGAAAAATACCCTCTGCTTCTATTGCTGTATTTGGTTTCTGGGACGGCAGCAGCTCCCATTTGCTCAGAAGAGCCAAATACCCATTTTGTTGCTAACCTCTAACAAATTTCAGCAACCCCTTGCAGGATGGAAAAGATTGTTTCTGTTTGAAGGTTTAAGGCGTTAGTTTTTGGCAGGCTTTTGAATTACTAGACCCGCTGCATGGAGCTGCTGCTGAACAGACCGACACCTGCAAGTAGCTGACCTTACTGGTGGAGGTTAGAGGAATTATGCAGATGCTCAGCTGGTCCTCCATCCTCAGAGGACACAGGACTCTTCCTGAAGATTATTCCATCAGCACCGACTGAAAGCTTGGCAGAGCCTAGCAACAAAATAAGTTCCCTTTCACCCAACAGCCTGGAAATGAAAAGATAGAAGAAGGTTGGAAAGGCAGGTGCAGCAGGCCAGATAAGCTGGTACAGCCTAGTAGAAAAGATGCAGGGCCCCATCTCTAGCAGAGATAGCATGATTCACATCAGAAGCAGCCTCCCACGCCCCGGACCTGTATCTCTTGCCTTTGAAATTGTGCCCGGCTGGCAGTTCCCAGGGCGAGCACGGTGCTGGCTGGGGTGGGACGTGCGGGTGGGCACCGGCTGGGGCAGACCACAGGGGTCAACACAAATCATGAGACTTTTCTGCACAGGCTGACAGTGGTACAAAGCCTTGGGCAGGGCAAAAGGGAGTTGTTTTACTGACACAGTGATGCCAGAAATCATTTGAGGGGTAGTTCAAGTCTTGCAGAGGAGCAGGAGGGTGGTGGGACTGGAAGGAGAGCTGACAGTGGGGACCAAACTGCTGAAGGCAGCACTTCACCAAACAGGGGGAAGAGGATGGTATGTTTTGCAAACTCCAGTCTAATCGCTTTCTTTCCCCCTCCAGCCCGCCCCCCTCCACTGATATAAATCCTTCAAAGCGAGGAAACTGGAGAACTTTCTGTTTGTTGTTGCAAGGTCCTTTCACCAAGTGGGTTTTCCCCCTAGGCATACCTGGCTGTAATTAAATCCCCAGCTCTTTAATCATCTCTTTTGCTGTGCAGGGAAAAAAAAAAGTGAGAGGGACAGACTGGTGATAAGATGATACGCAATGTAAATCTCTCCTCCAGGAATCTCTCTCATCTTTTCAGGATTACTCTGTACCAACTTGTCCCTCCAGAAGCTGCACAGCTAGAGGTGGGGTTTGTATAACAATACAAATTTAAATGCAGTAAATAGAACAGATGTCTTATGATTTCTTGATCCTCAGGGTTATAAATATCTACCCCTTTGTCCCACACAGAGTTTTGTTTGGTGCATTTTGCTTTGGGTTTTTTTTGAGAAAAAGTTCTTAAAGGAAATCTTCCCCCACCCTCTCCTGCAGTTTGAAATCTAAGCATCAGATGTGACTTTAGATATAAGCCAGGGACTCGAGATATTTCACTTGCCTAATCCTCCAGCAGTATTTTCCAAGCCACGTACTACACTTAAAAGTTCTCCATGCTATTGTGCTGCCAGCTCCAAAAAAAAATATATACCTGGAGCCCAGGCCCATTTCTGCCCACTATGCAAAATTAAATTATTTTAAACCATTAAGAAATTAATTATTATCCAGAGGGAGATTGAACAGCATTTCACACTCCCAGGCATTTCCCCATGAGTAAAATTTCATTCACATGGCTTCAGAGATGAGAGGACTCTGGAAGCCCAGCCCTAGAGGACAGAGGGATTGTGTCCCTGACGGGCTCTCATACATCTTGCCTAGAGACCTACCAGTGATCAGATAAAGATGCTCCAAATGTAACATGAGCAAGGGAATCTCTGCAATGCAAGCTGCCTGGCACGGAGGTACCTTGCCTGCTGTCTGCCTTCCCCTCCTCATTTCGTTATCTTCCACACGGCTTCTCCTCTTCGGCTTACGCTGGCACAGTCCCAGTTCGTCAGGCAGCCCCACGCTATCAGGGTGCTTCAAGCACCAGTGCAGAGACCTGGACTGCTTGAATTATTAACCCCAGTGGGTATTTTGATTTCCCCATCAGTCCACTCCAGCCTCAGTCATAATCCATTTTCTAAGCAACAACTTTGTTTCCTCATCAGACAGTTCTTTGTCTCAATGCTGTCACACCGCCTTTCCCACACATCCTTCTCTGACCTTGCCTGACTCTGTCCTGACCAAGAAGCAAGTCCCCTTCCCACCTTTCTACCCTCACTGTGCTTAAGCCTGCCCCATACTTTCCCATACCCCTGCTATTAGATGATGCTCTTTGCCTAACCACAAAGAGTAAATTGGCACAAGCTTCATCCAGAGAGCTAGGAAGCCTCCATTCCCTGTGGACAGTCCCTGTGGACTCCCATAGGAACTTTCATAAAAATGTATCTGCAGATGTATTATTTCGGGCAACCCAAGGCAACCTGTGCCTCTCATGCAGGGGGACACGTTACAGCAAGTTGATGTACCAGTGTGCCAGCATGAAGGGTGACCATGCTGTGGGCAGCCAGCTTGGCAAAGGAGAGAGGGTGCTGAGAATGCCCCATGCCATGAACAGCGGTCATTGGTGCTACATGCACGGTGTGGTGGGGACAAAAGCCAGCACCAGCACCAGCCTGAGCCACTTCACTGCTAGCAAGTGCCATGAACTGTTCCCACATGGACAGAGCTGATGCTCAGAGAGGGAGACACTGAGAGAGGCGCTCCAGGGAGCGGCCAGCCAAAACACATGAGGCTCCTGGGCTTCAAACACTGGCCCCAAATCAGCCTTCTCAACCTGCAGGGATCCTCTCAGGCTGCACATGGGACACCCTCCTCCCCCCAGATTTTGGGGTCCTCTGTGGACATAAAGCAACAAGATGGGACCAAGCATCATGAGGTGAGGGTGAGGAGCTCTGGATGGGATCCCTCAGGTGATGCCTGAATTAGCCGTGGGGCTAACTAACATTCTCCATTTGCAAAGGGGCAAACGCCTCACCTCCTGCAGTATTCACGTTTCTGCACTGATCTCCGCATGCAAAGAGCTATTTGAGATACTGATGACAAAGAATTTGAGTTGCCTACTTAAAATTAGGTGGACTAACCCAAAGCTGCTCCAAATCTTCTCTCTACGTACTCTGCCGCTGGCTTGAATGGGAGGAATGAGGAGAGACAGATCCTTACAGTGCATTGGCCACTTCTGACCACAGTAGGTTAAACGAGGCTGAGAAGCTGAAAAACTAGATTAAGCAATTGGAGCATAATATCCTTGGGGTGGGAGAGGAAAGCAGGCAGACACCATCACTATTTGAGTCACCCCAGGATTGCTGATCAGTCTGGGAAAGGGAGCTGCAACATCACCTTCTGTGCAAGAGGAATATGTTAATTTTGAGAACATTTAATTTAAAAAGCAGAAACTACAATAACACAAAGAAATAATACTACTAAAAACTGCCAGGATTTGGCAGACCAGAAAATGCTTTTGTCAGGGTATGACTTTCATGGAGGAGCTGAATAAAGGGTTCAGAGAAGAGTTGCTTGCTGTGTTGTTCCCTGTGCATCTCTGAAGCTGCCTGGTGCAGGCAATATATGCTGGGAGCCGGCGAGGCCCTGGGATATGATGCTGGTTGTATCAGCTGGCTGTGCTGTGCAGCTGCCCAGGCACTGTGTTCAGTGTCTACAAGGAGATTTAAAACACACAGGCCGTGGATGGATACTTATTTTCCTCTTCATTTCTGTGACATCCCCTTCAATCTATGAAAGTCCTTAAACACTATTCATTTTTGAGTCCAGGGAGAGATGCAAACGTGGGGGATGTATTTCCTCCAACAGGAGGGCTCAGAGCAAGTCCAGGAGGATGGGAAAATCCTCACTATGGCAAACAAAAGAATGAGAAATCAAAGCTGAGGATTTGGTTGATGAAATTAATTGAAAATTACATTATATTCCTTATGAATAAAGCTATAATTTACTCAGTGAAGTGGGGAAGCCAGTCAGCAGATATTAATCATCATTCACCTATCCAGACTGGTGGAATTTACTTGCACCATGATCTGCATTTGTATCTCCACAGTATCAATGCACTGTTACAGCATGAACAAATGCATCTGAGTGCCAGCTTAGGCAACAGGAAGGCACACAAGCAGCTCTGGGTCTTGGCAGGACAGAGCTGGCACACATTCTACTCCCTGCACATGCCTTCCACCGGAGGAACCCCAAGAGAAAGCAGCCATAAAACATTAACCCATCCACTATTCACAAGAGATATCTTTGGGTAGTTCTAGACAGAGATCTGGAAGTAAAGACACAAATTCTAATGTTTTACAATAATTTAAAAGCCAGATAGTGAGAGTTTTATTTGGTCCATTTGAGGACCTTGGTCTGCTTAAACCAGAGCAGTTTGGAACTGCCAGTGATAAAGTGGAAAGAAGTACTGACAAAGCAGAAAACAGTGTTTTGCAAGCTCCTGGGCGAGAGGGCTTTGCTGCCACCAAGAATGAGGTACCCTGGCCTTCTAAAAAAAAAGTAAAGCATTTTTCTCCTTACATTTTTGGTGTTCTGACAGCAAACCCCAATGCACGAACATGAAGAAGAGAAGTTTGTACCCTATGAACACTTCACTCCTGTATTTCTGCTGTCCAGAGTCATGCACTGCATGAACAGCAGCATGGATAGAAACTGCATGGATAGGTGAAAGGAAACTGCCTGATAAAAGCCAGTTTCTGTGTCAAATGTCCCAAGGCAAAGACTCTCCAGCAAAGTAGATACTGCACTTGAGCCTGTAGGCCACTGCTGGGTTAGATCTAGATTGTGGCAATAGCCACGATGGGCCTCTGAGGATGAAACTCTGTGACTATGGGAAGGGTCAGGTCCCTGGTTAGCACTGACATCTGATTGTCCATTAGGAAGCAGAGTGGATGCTGTAATTCCTGTATCTTCCAGGGCTATATCTCTATGTGGGGTGCACCAGCACAGCAGTGTAGGTAACTTTATCTACAGTAGTTTCAACCAAACTAACCTGGGAAACAATAGCAGTGAAGACAGACAGATATTCCAGACATAACTGCATCGTCCTGAAGACAGATATCCTGGAACTAACAGCAGCATCCAAGCTCCATCTAGCAACACTAAGCCACTCCTGTTTAAGTGCTATTGCCGCCCACATTACCCAACTTGAAACATGCACATCACAGTCCCGCTGCAACCCTAAATTTTATTTAAGTGTAGACATATGTAAGAGGGATTTAACTGATATGTCTAAGTTAAAAGCACAGTTGTAGGGAGTCCCTCTACATTCAAATTGGGAAGAAGATTCACCCCTTTAAAACCGGAGTGATTCCTGCAGATCCTGGTCTATGAGGTGGCATACATAAACTAACATAGGGAAAGCCTCTGTAAGCAGCGGAGTATGGGTCAGAAAGTTGCTTAGAAAAGCAGCTGCTGATCACCCCTCTTGGCATGTTGTTTCCATGTTGCAGACCACAAACTGGTCTGCTTTCCAATAAGACTGCATGGAAGAGTGCATCCAGCTGGTTGAAGATGTTGAGCTCTCAGGACCAAGAGACAGTTAGTTCAAAGCCATCCTTACAGAAGGCACACGGCCAAAGCACCATTTCCTGTGCTCCAGCCAGTCCACTCTACAGAATCCACTTGCTGATGTACAGCCCTGTTCATCAGCTGCTCTACCAAGACGCCCAGATTCTGTGAGATCAGATCAGAGCCCAAGTGACTGGCAAAATCATGCCAAGTCCAAATCACAGAGAAGGAACCAAAGCTGTCATTTCCCAGATGAGAAGTTCCTCCAGATCCCACAGGAACTCTGTGGCAATGCCCAGGAAATGAAGGCGGATTTAATAACAAGACCACCCGCCTTCAGGATATTGCTTAACTTGCATTCCTACCTTGAGGCTTGCTTATAATCATCTGCTGCTCTTTCTGCAAAATTATTAGCCTCTTCCTCCAAAAGGAACAATCTGCTATAACACACCAATGTATTTTTTCAGCCCTGCTACTAATTTTCCCTTTTGTCCATTTTTGTAGTCTCCAAACCATGTTCCATCACCCACCTTTTTTTTCCCCCTTCTTTTTTTTTCTTTCTCCTTTTTTTTTTTTTTTTTTTTTTTCTGGAAAGTACAAGCTTGCTGTGCTTGTTTCCATGCAGCAGAAACAAGTTCTTCCTCTACACAGAAGAGATCTGTGAAAACACCAGTAAGATCATCTATTCGCATAAATGTACAGGGTGCTACTACGTAAATGTAAATCAGCTAACCTGCACGAGGGAAAGCCTTAGCCAAGGCACTTTAGGTTCAATGTAAATTTTGTTACAGAAACCAGGGCATATCAGTCTGAGGAAATTTTAGCTCCACAGCTTAAAGATCCACAAAGAGAGACAAGGGAAAGAAAGCTTTCAGGACACTCCTTGCTCCAGTTTCTTCCTATTTCAAGAATCAGAATAAATTTGGAGTCAATTCTATTTTGAAGCCAAATACTGTATGGCAGAGCTAGGATTTGCTTGTCAATATTGCACCTGGATTTGGAAGAGAATGTGTCAAAAAGGTGGAAAATTATGTAGCACTGTGGCTAATCTGTCTAAGAGAGGAACTTGCACTTCACTTACCATTTGAAGGACACCAAAATATGACATCAGGTATCCAGACTCCACTGCTTCCAAGCCAAAGAAATCCATAGAGATGATGGAAAACATAATCATGAACAAACCTAGAAGGAGAGTTAATGTAAAGAATACATCAATATACTAGTATTGCATATAGTGGCCCAGATTCTGCTCTCGATCACCCCCAGTATGAGACAGTATTTCTCCCTGGGGTTGCCAGCACTGGATACAAACATGAGCAGAATCCTATTCAAAGTCATTGTAATAATTTAATCTTTAAATATTAACTTTTTTATCCCCCTTACTTTCATCTTTAAATAATGTGACTATGTAGGCTGCAGTTTCTGTTGTTTATTATAAACTGGTAAATATTTGTATCACTGAAGCCAGACTAACCATTAAGACAGCAAGAAAACATTTGTTCAGACAAGACTGCAACCATAAAAATAATCTGATTGGATTCCTATCCCCTTTTGCCTGACTTCAGGTTTTCACCAAAGGGAACAACCCAGTGACATCAGGCAAAACACAGTGCTCTCACTGCACATCTCAGCAATGATGTCAGTGGCACGTGAAAAACTTCTTGTGTGGACCAACAGCAGCGTTGACACGAGCAGCCAGGAAAGTAGAGACAGAAATGGCACAGGCTGAGTCTGCTTTTCAACGGAGGCAGTTTCTGAAAGTATAATGGAAAATGCCCACGAAAACACGACAGTGTGCATTTCCCCCACTGCCAAACACACACAAATACAGACGTGCTTACACATGCTCCCATCCTACAGAAAGAGCCATCAAATTAAAAATACTATGACAAAACATTGCTCTTCAAGCATGGTATTGGGTAGGAGTCTGCTGCTTCCCTAGAGTTTTGTGCACCTCAGACAGACCAAGACAGGATACTGGGGCTCTCTGTGTGTGAACAACCTTACAAAGTGCCTGTTAGAGACCACTGATCCTTTTGGGAACAGAAGACGAATGTAGATGACCTTTAGAGGTCCTGCCTTTTCTTGTAGGATCATCTGAGTTTAAAAGACTGAGTAAAAAGGGAGCTGTGGTCCCCTCCTTCATGAAAAAACGGGAGCCCAGGAGGCAAGGTGTGAGGACTGAGAAGACAGCTGGTGGCCTGGGAAAGTGACTCACTAACCCCATGGCATGGGAAGGATTTGCGGGCTTTTCCTGGAAGGATGAAGAGAGTGATCCCAAATTGCTGATTAAAAACCTGTGGAGGACAAATGAGCATCCAGCAGCCAAACTGTGCCACTACCAGTGGAGCACCTGCAGTTACGAGGTCCTCCCTCCAAGCACCCCAAGCTTTTGTCTCGAGGCAGCACTACCCTCCCACCCCAGGACCTGCCACAAAACCTTCCTGAACCCCACCAGAGACACATCTTCGCCCCTTAATGCGAGCAGCTGAACCCCAGCTGTCCCCACGGCACTGGAGGACAGCGATGTGGGGCAGGAAGGCCACCCTGCTCTGCTGCTCTACAGATGTTTGGAGAAGGTGCCAGGGAGCTGGGGCTCACGAAAATCTATGGCTTTGCCACGAAAATCTATGGCTTTGCCACACCCCTTCGCGGAGAGCACCCAGTCCTTACCCAGTTACTTTGAAATTGCTCTCAGCTCAAGCCAGCTTAAGGTAACATGCAAATAACAGTATTTACTCACAACATCCAAATCAGGCAACAGGGTTGCGCAAGTTTATAAAAGGCACACGTGAATAAATGAAAGAAAAACCACACTGCGTTTCACTTGTAGGAAGATCAGATTGAAGTGGGCCCTTCATCCTGCTACCCCACTGCAGGTACTGCCTAGGAGGGGCTTGTCGTTCCTACATACCTGGCGCTTCTTCCTGGGACCACATGCCAGCTTGTACAGATCCTCTCCCCTTTGAAGTCCCTCATCAAGTTAAAGCAGATTTGGATCTTTGTCCTCCAAACAAGCTGCTTTCTTTTGGAGCAGGGGAATAGACCGCGCTCTTTAATTAGCATTATGCATTGCATGGTTCCCCTGGAGATGCAAAGGTCTCATTTTTAGATGATACCTCCTGTTTCTGCATGGTCTCCTACAGCTACCTGGAGAAGGGAGACCACCTTGTCCCCCTTCTTTCAGCAACTAAGGGGCTTTTCCACTGGCAACATATTTCTTGGTGGAACCCACAAGGGGAGCCCCAGACTGAACTAAAAGAGGTTTTATGCTCATCGGAACAAGCATTTCTTGAAAAGATCCCAGCAGGTTCCCATGTGAGTAGGTTACAGGTCAGCTGAGTGCAGCCACATGAGTAATGATAAGCCTCAATTCACACTGGGAGGCTCAATATGAAAAAAAAGGAAAATGGCAAAAAATACCCTCAGAAACCTTGCCCTTTTTGAAGGGGTCTAAACAAGGGGTGAACTACTTAGAAAAAAACCCACCTGGCAACAGTGAGGTGAATAACAAAGAAGCAGGGAAATGGTTTGCAAGATGCAGAAACAAAGAGGTAAAGCATTAAGGAAAAACAGGAGTGCAAACTGTACTTTCAAAAAAAACCCCCAAAAACCCAAAAAAACAAGAGACATGTCTAAAAGCAGCCTGTGGCTTTGGAGGGCCAGTTTAGCAATCCTCAGTGCAGGATGGTGTGAAAAGGCAAGCACAGCCTCTGGGAGACAGCCTCAGCCCTCCTACGCTGGACTGAAAACGTGATGGGATGCAGAGCCCTAGGGCTCGCTGCAAAATCCTGTTCCACACGTGAAAGAAAATCCTTTTAAAAATGGAATGCAGGTGCAAAAGCAATTGTGTTGAAAACGGGTTTTCCAAAGGGATTAGGCGGCCAAAGATTCATACAAGCAGGTATTTTCAGTACAGTCAGTATTTTCAAGGCCCTGGTGATTTCTGCTCATAAGAGGTACGTTTGAGATTTTTATCCTCTTGTTTTTCTTTCTGTCTCTTATCTACCGCAATGAAATGAGGCCCTCTTTTCCCAGGCCAGTTGAGAAGGTAATTCAGCCATGCTGGAGCTGTCTGCTGCCTGTCTATCCAATCCCTGTCAGCTCCACTCCTTCAAGAGCCACAGAGCCCATGCCTCTGCTTTTATGCAACACAGGGAGGAGGTTCCCAGCCCTGCAGCCCTCCTGGGGAGGCTCTTTCGGTCTCAAATAAGCTAATTTTAGACAACAATGAGATCCATAAGGAACAAAAGATTTTCTTTGGTGTATATCACAAACTTGTTTACAAAGTAAATAGAGAACAGTCTATAATTTGGGCAATCTAATTAATTATACAGTTGCAGCCTGGAGATGAAAGGTAAAGGAGCTCATGAGGAGCTCAGCCTCCAGCTGTGAGCTGCAGAGAATTAGATGATGGCCAGATCCCCTTTCAGCTGCCATCAACTGATCAGTCACCTGAAGTGAGGAGAGACCTGCAAAGAGAAGTCACTAGAATTTTAATCACTTTTCACTTTAGTGCAAGCGCTACCCTTGTAGCGGGAGAGCCTCAACAGAACCCATTCCTATCCTTACAGAAACACTCCAAGCTATTCAGTGACAGACTATTAGCCTGCCTTAAATCTCAGCTTCACTGCCTCCATCATCTTTGCCTAGAAATTGCCTTGCAGTTTTGGACAGGAGATGTTTATTTTGTTTGGGTGAGCATTTTTGCTTTGCATGGGGAAAGAAGAATGGATTCTCCAACAGGCAGGAATTTGCATTTTGGCAGGAATGACTAAAGTAAAGTATATTGTGCCTGGGCTTTGGAAAAAGGAGAGCGCACAGGAAATTAGTGTGCAGATCTCACATGGATGTGGTCTCAGGCAATTTTAAACGGGGAAATGAATCCTACTTTAAGAGGAGAAATGAATCAGAATCAGCAAGGAAAACCCTTTTAAAACATCTATCCCATTCTATGAAATGCTGTCAGTTTATATACTTTTAAAAATAGTTTAAAAAGTTTAGCTTTTTAAGAACCAAAAAAATTGCACTATTAGGCAAGCCGTCAGTGCACTGAGCCTGTGTCCGGTCTGCAGTGGCAGGGGTAGGACCAACTGGCACAACTGATCTCAGCCTGTGTCAACTACACACAAAATAGAAAAAAAAGAATCAGAAGTTCTTTACTTCCATGCATGTTTTTCTACAGCTCCAGTTGGACTTGTTCCCCCAGTCATATAGCAAGAAATAACAGATGAGCCTGACTAAGCCCAGAAATGCCACCCCCTTCCAATTCAGCAACACTCCACAGCCAAATCTACTTTCATTTGGAAACTGAGTTTATAGCTTACAAATTAGAAGTTAATTTGTAAATCATGTATCGCATTATTTAAACTTCACAGACTGCTCCAGACAAAAATGAATTTGGAAAAAGATGCAAAGTCTAAAAGCTAAGGTGCCTTTAGTCCTCTCTTAGGATCTCTGTTTGGATGGGAAGTGTCTTAGTTTGTTCAGATGTGTTCTGATGGGCACAAAATTCAGTTCTTGAAATCATCATCAAGAGAAACTGCACTCTTGGGTTTGGCTGGGAAAAGAGCCATGAAGACTTTCTGTGCGGAAGGCCAGAGAACATCACGTTGCCCTTACACACCACTAACAAGGCTCACAATGCTAACTTGTCTCTAGTCAAGTGTGGGGAGAAAGATGCTAGAGAGTAGGCAAAACTGAAGATTATTAAATTGTGGCCAAGGGTATATAGTCAGGCAAACTGGGAGATGTGGACTGTGCCAGTATGGCAACTGACTCCAAGGAGCAGGAAAACAGGCAGGCTTGGAAAGGGTTTGAGGTAGCAGCGGGCTCCTGCTGTGACACAAAAAACTGAGCACAAGGAAGAGAAGAACAAGCACCACCATCAAGTGCAAGGGAAGAAATATGCTGTGGCTTCCCTGCATGCAGCCTGACTCTCTCACCCACCAAGAGTTTTTAGTTGTTGGGAAAAAAGGTTAGGATACACATACACCTTAAAATCACTAAGTAAAATCAGGAAGGACTTCAGCATTTCTGGCAGAGGACAAATTATTTCCTTCTGCTCTGAAGCGGGTACAACCTAAATAGAAATGACAGACAAGAGGGAAAAACATGTGCAGCCAGGGGGATGGATAGAGAGATTAAATGATTTGCCAAAAGTCACAGATGCCTATGACAAGTAGTCTGTTTTATATTAAGCCCCAGGGTTTTGACCCTCTGTAGCTGAGACTATCTGAAAGCATCCAACATGAGGTTAGGAGCTGAATCCTCACTGCTCTGTGCTCAAATGCAACGTGCTTTCAGTTACTTGAGACAAATCTGGTCTGCAATGTATATCTTATTTTAAATACATCAGCAATCACAAGTAATGGGTGAGATTTACCTATGGGAAGTCCAGCAAAGACCTTGACTATAAAAACTTCCATTACTCCTGGAAACTTCATCAGACGCAGGATTTCTCTGATGCTAAACAAGCTGGCAGACTGTGATGTGCCTACAGAAGATGACATCTTGATTAATACTCTTTCTATACAGGTTAAGGGTAGAGAGAAAGAAACTCTGAGGCTGTCTGCTCAGGTTCACCACCCCCTTTCCCAAATGGCCCAGCTCTGCTGCACCACCTTCCTGCCAATGGCAGGAGGCTGGGAGCTGATGCCAGGACTGCATGCAGAAGAACCCAGTGAGACAGTGGGACTGCCTCCCATACCAGACCAAACTAACCCCCAGCAAGGGGTCAACATTTACCTTTTCTGAGATGCACGTCAAGCACTGGGCTGAAAGGCTGCAATTCTACATGACAGAGTGATTGACACATAGGGAATAATACTCTCCCATAAGCACAGCTTAGGCATTAAAGTGTCAGCATTTCAAGATCGGGACCTTTTTGCCCTTAAATGCAACTCTAAGGTCTTTCAGCAGTTCTTGCAGTATATCAATCCCCCATCCTTATTAATGAATTTTTTTTAATCAGAAACACTAAATACTTACTGAGCTCTGTCACATGCTGGTCTGAATTTGGTTTAGTCTGCAAAGGGATCCAGACAACTGCTATCAGGGTATTGATGAGACTTCCCACCAGCCCAACATACGTAGGAGCAAAAATGCTGCAAACAGAAAAAATACAGATAACTGGATAAACATCATGAACGAGACATTTATACCTCCACAGGCTTGAGCACTTGCATGAGGAACAATCCTCTTGAAGTGACACTACGTAAGGCTACAAAAGAGCTCACATCCTTTCATGGAGGGTTTGGATATGACCACAGTTTGAAATTTCACCAAGACGGCTATTGACATCATGATAGTTTATAGTTTTTATTAATAGTAGACTATAATACAGTGCTTTTAAATCTGTGTCAGAGAAAAAGAGCTCTTCTTGGTTTAATGAAGCTTAGAATCCTCCCACAGAAAGCACAGCATCTGCTTGTTAGAATCCGTCTAATCCCCATCTAATCCCCAATTTCATTCATCTAAGCATCACCTCACTCCTTGAAATTTCTCAGTGAAATCAAATGAAGCTGAGGAAACTGAAGAAAGTACTCAAGATGATTAAGGATGGTAGAATACAGCCTGCAACCACAAATAAACCCACCAGAGATACACTACCTCATGAAAAGGAGCCATTAAAATTAATAAACATGATTTACAAAACCTTCTGAGACGGTAAACAGCACTCCTCCCCAAAGGTGCCCAAAACCAAATCAACACGCCTTCAACTGCCCATCAGAGCCCCAAACATTGAAACCCTAACAGAAGTAGGGCCACATCCTTAGAATGTTGACACAGTGAACAGCAATTATTAATTATAGCTGTACAATGGTAAAAAGGTACAATTACAACTTATCTAAAAAACCCAAACACAAACCTGAGAAAAATCAATGGAGCTAGTAATTAGCCCTCAATTATTGTTGTCCTCTTAAAAGAGAAGATTAGGAAATGACTCCTCTTAGTCTTTAAGGGTGTGTGGGAAGATTTCACGCCATAAAGGGCTTGAACTCTGACAAACACAGGTAGAGCAAAGTCTAGGGCTGGGAGACTGAAACTCAGAGAAGTTGAGCTGAAAACAAAGGGAGAATGATGTTTTAACCTTGAGAACAATTATCCACTAAACTAGCTCCCTAAAAGTCTCCCTAGTCATGGCAACACAGTTAGTTTAAGGGTTTCCCTAAAACATGCACTTAAAATCTACCACAGGCAGCAGGTTTGTGGTGGGAATGTCCCGCAGAAACAGCAAAGGCTGGTGTCGTGGGGGGCACAAGACTAAGAGACCTTGACGGCATTGACATTTAAGCACCTTGGACTTCAGCAAAGCCTAGATTTCACCAGAGAAGGCTTCAGGTTCTGCAGGTCCACAGACACTGAAAAAGGGACTGTGCCACCCCCTGCATTCCCACCTACCCACCCACGCAGCAAAAGGAAGATGTAGAAGTGAGCCGTGAGCCACCGCCCGGTGCTCCCCGGGAGCCTGCTGCTGAAGGACTGCTTATTGCCTAAATTTTTACTGCTGATTTCCTTGTCAGTCCATGGTGTATGTTTTTCAGGGAATAAGCAGCAGCACTAATTGTAAATGTCTCAGGTTTCCTCTGTGCTAGACAAAGGTGCAGTCTGAATAATTTCGGAGGTATTGTTTAAGTCACAGAGCAAGACAATCAAGGGCTGAGATGCAAACAAGCAAGGAAAGCATCAAAGAGAAAATACACACACATACATATATACACACACACACATTGCTGCTAATGCCAATGGCAAAAATCACCACTGAATGTTTTAATTCTCATTAATTGTTATTAACAACAACAAAGTCAGATAGTATCTTTCTGCAAAGTGACTTAGTATAGTAATTTAGACCTGCTGCCTTCCATCCACCAAGCCGTTCCACTAATTAACTCAGACCACAAAATTAGTCATGTACTGGATCATTACTTTTTATTTTTAGTGCAGCAGATTGCCACTTTCTAATTAAAAGTTACCTGCCAAACAGTTCCCAAATCACTGAAATCAAATTTGTGGACACACATTTTTATCCAAGAAAGCCAGAATTTCTACTTTGCATTGCAACAAAAAGTAAATTTACTGACAAAATTAAAAGGACAAAATAACCAAAATAAGTAGCTGCAGCTGGCTAAATGTTTGGTGGTATTTTGGTTTGTGGGTTTTTATTTTTGAGGTTCTGTATTTCAAGCTTTCATTCTGATATGGAAAAAAACACATCATAAAAACTTTCATTAGACAGAAAAACTTCCTTTCTGATCCTATTTTTTCCTGAGATTGTCCAGAATCCCACATACCACTGTAAATATGTTTTACTCTTCACATCCAAGAAGAATTACCGCAAGCAATGAGGGAAGGATCCCTTAGCAAGCAAACAATGCAGTACTTCACTGCAAGCATATGATGATTCATTGCTGTGAAAGGGAAGGAGAATCTTGACAGTTTACATATTTGGGAAAACTTGGGCTTGATGTAGTGGATTTGTGGAATTTTGTATGCCTGGTCACTGAAGAAAGAGAAATCCAGTAAAATACGGAGCTTAAAACTGTGTTTCCCGGACAAGCCTGAAGTGTTCAAAATCCTCTGAAAATCCCTCTTCTTAAGCACAGCTTTCTGTAAGTGTTCTATCTTTTCCCACATATTAAGCACTTTCATTCCTTGATGGGGAGGGAAAGGCGGTGAAGGTACACCCTCAGGTTAGCTGTTCCACTATCTCATTCTTCAGCAGGGATGAATGCTAAAATCCAACACAACTCACCTGTGTCCAGGAAACCACCTTTTGCATTTGTTTGTTTGCTCATTTAAGAAAGATAAAGTGAAACCAAGGGTCATAAAAGTGCCATATGGACACAGCAGGTTATTAATCTTTTTCTGATGTATCTTAATTTCTTTTTTTTTTCCTGATGCTTCCCTGACAACCCATGAATTACACATGATGACACCTCCTGTGCCACTCCTCCAGCATGGCATCAGTAGAGTGTATCCTCCCACTTCTACAGTGAAAGGCAAGTGTTTTACAAAGCAGCAGCGCTGGGCTGCTTTCCTGGCACATTGTCACCTCTGAAGCCCCGTGAGGGTGGCCCTGGGGCTTGGGAAGGTTAGGGGCTGCACACACTGTCTTTTCCTCTGATAGGAAGACACACAAATATTTACACTGTAATGTAAAGGGACACAGGTGCTAAAATGGGGGCACATATGCCAAAGTATCATTCCTGGCAGCAGGAGAGGCAAATGCCACTAGGCTGAGAAGACAGTATTCTTGCAACCATGCTGCTGGATGCTCAGCTAGAGCTGTTCCATGTCACAGTCAATGGTGAAAACTCTACCTCCACCCTTGGATGCTACTGGGAGGGGAGCTGCAGCCTTGCAGATGTTGGTGCAAAGGAGAGACGGGTGGCTTGGAGGAGTCCAGCAAGCAGCAGGAAGGAACCAGAGCAGTCCTGAAGAGCAGTGCTGTGGCAAGGGGTATGGTGATGCTATTGCCGACAGCAGGGAAAACAGCTGGCAGTCAGAACTCTGCTGTGCTCACTGGATCCTTTTCTGCACATTAAGCAAGCAGAGGATCCAGAGCCAAGCTGTTGCTCTTATGGCCAAAGGAGGAAAAAGTGGCACAAATCAGAGGAATTAAGGTGAGACACCCTGACCCCTGAGCAGAGCTAAAGGGTAGGGGGGCAGGGCTAGGAATGCTTACTGGGTTGGTAACTCTTGCTGAACAAGACTTGGCATGTGGTCACATGTCTGTTTTTTTTATTTAAGATTTAAGCATGAACTCTCATCTCTGCTGATATCAGCCAAAGTCCTTCTGCATTCAATTTTGCCTCTTTGGCTTATCAGGAGGAAGCTTCACCAGGAAGGGATGCAGTGGCACTATTAAGAAGCACATCAAGCAGGTTGCTCCCACAGGACCTTTTCCCATCCTCTTACCCTGCCTGTCCTCCCTTCCATCCCTCCTGGCTGTCCGCAAACCAGTCATGTGGAACCAGAGTGAGCCCTGCCAAAACCAGAAGCAAATTTCCTGAGCAGGGCGGAAGAACAAAGGCTGCGGGCAGGACTAATACAATTCAATTAAAGGGAGCAAAAGGGCGCAGCAGCTTTGGCAGCTGAGTTCATTGTATGGCATCTTCCCACTTCTTGTTTTTTAACAAGAGATTAAGAGCCTTTACTGTCCTGGGCTTTATGGTCAAAATAACTTGGGTAACTTTATCTGCGTACTTCAGCAAGTTACTTAAAATTCCTTTGCTTTTTCATCTGGAGAAAGTCTTCTGCTGACTTTAGTCAGCAGCCTTCCTTCTCTCCTGGGGATTTCTGCTAGCAAAGCTCCTCTCGGGTTGTCAGCTAAGACCACAGCTGCCCACTATTCTTTGGTTTCAGCCCTGCCATGAAATGGAAGAATAAAGCTCATCGCCCTGTCCTGCATGGGACTGACATATCCCATGGGACTGACATATCCCAAGGTCCTGCTGTCAGGAGGGTGCAAAGATTCTGGCTGCAGGGAGGAAACAGTTGTATCTGGAGGAGGACTACTTTTTGCAAACAGGAACAGCTGCAGCTTGCCCTGACTTAAAGCTTTCGGAGAAATAAGAAGAAAACATGAGCAGAGGCACCTGGAGTCCAGGAACCCATAACATCTGCTTCTCAGCCTAACAAAAGCCTCTCCCTTTCACTTTCCTAGGCCATTAAGCAAATGTGATGGATGCATTAAAAGCATCCTTTACAGAGTATTGAAGGTTTTCAAAAAGTGAGATGGCCAGCCCAGGGCACACTTGCCACAGGACCCATGGTGTGGCCCGGTGCAAGACTCACTTGGTAGCCTGTGGTGATGGAGAAGGGACAAGTGGCTGACAGCTAGGATTGCTCATCTGGAAACTCCATCCTTAATGCTGGTGGTAAGGCAGAATTGATGGTGAAACCATGAACAGTAACATCATGGTAAACAGATTAAACCCAAAGAAATCCTAGCATCCGAAGCCAGCTGGAGAAGGGTTGCATTTCTACCCATCTAACACTTAACCAGCCTCTGTACTTCCTGTCAGGTAAATCTTAAGGTGCACCACACCTCCCAGGTGCAGCAGAGTGAGGACCTACTCCGTGTTACTTCACAACCTGCTCCCATCAGAGTCAGTGAGCATAAATGAATGCAATCAGGGTTCAGTTTCTGAATCAAGACACGACAGTAAGAGGGAACAGCAAGGGCTCACAGAGATTCTCCAACTCCTGTCACATGCCCCTGAAGTCACAGTGACACATAGGAAGTATCAAAAAAATCTGGCAAAGTTTATAGCAAGTGCAGCTCTTGGAAAGCAAGGCCTGGCCGAACAAGTGTGTGTGGCTGTATATACATACATACATATGTACAAACGCGTGTGCAGAGCATTTCCCAGTAGCTCTGAAGCAATGCTTTCAGCAAAACTTCCATGAAGAACTCAATCCCACAAAGGCATGTATGCCATGCAGGCATCAGGCACTGTCACAGGAGCAGGAGAGAGGTCACTGACCAGGCATTTACAGGCAGATGACATTTTCAACTCACAGACAGGGTGATGGAACAGAGTCCCTGCTGGTACCTGCCAGTCACAGCCCTCAGGCAATGCTGAGCAGGGATGGGCACCAGACTCTCCTGCTTCCACTGAGGAAGGCTACAACAAACCAACATGGAATACATGCCCAAATTTCAGTCCTTGCTCTCGCCTTGGTGAGCAGTGATTCCCATCTTTGGTTTCCTGTCTGAACAGGCTGGGACAGACCCATGGAGGTACCTAGGGGCTGCTGCCAGCCAGCAGGCTGCATTCAGACTGCGTGTGCCACGAGATTGTATCAGTCACTTTCTGATTAGAACTCCAGCCACAGACCCTGCTCTGCAAAACCCAGGAGAAAAACACAATGGTGTAATTGCACAATTAAATGTTGTGTCAATACAGTGGTTCTTTCGAGGAGGAAGCAGTTCCCAATGGTTAAAGATCCCTGAGGATTAAAGGATCAATGTGTGTTTCAGCAGTGAATGGGATTGCGTTTGTTTTCTTTCTCTTTTTCTTAAATAAAGTCAAAGTTGAACACGGAGACAGCACAGATTGTTTTTTAGTGACTCACTCCTACTTCAAAACTGCACTGCATAAAGCCAGCATTCATAGCTGGCCTAGATTCCTTAAAGAGCTCTGAAAGGACTCTCAAAATATTTCTTTGATTGCAGTTCAGCCACACCATCCCCTCATACCCTTAGAGGGGCAGCTATGGGTGAAAAAGAGCTGGTGAGTTGAAAAGAAAAGCAAAAAACTTAGTTGAAAAAAAAGAGCGTTCAGGTGAAATCATGACACCAAACCACGTGCTCCAGCAAACAGCTCTGAGTCCATAAGAAAGTGAGCAGTGACCACTGTGTTCCTGACAACTTAGTGACACATAAACTTAGTATGTAACTCATTGTAAATTAGTCATGGTTTTGTTCAAGGAACCTTATTTTACTGCTTTGACAATGCTTGCTGAATGTATTTCATCTTTGACCCATTGTGGCCTGGTCTATATTGCTGAATTTCACCTAAGTTGCTTAAATAAACAAACCCACAAAAGCCTCAACCAGAAAAAGATTTGTTGAGCCTACAAAATTTTCACACATTTCCTGGTATGTTTATGCCAATGTACAGAGCTAGTCCGGCTTCCACAGCCCAGGGCAAGAAACAGCACAATAACACACATCAACCCAGACAACCCAATGCTCAGCAGACTTCAAGGCAGCACTGCTGGTACAGAGTGGCCAGTACCGCCCCAGCACATTAGTGATGCCTTTGAGAGGAAAACAAAAAAAACCAAACCCAAATCTTCCTTTCTGCGGTTCCTACTCCCTGTTCTCACAGACAAAACATCACATTAAGACATGAATAAGTGTGCTACGAGACCTTCCCTGGCTCTCCTGTCCAAGCACATGAGAAAATGGTATGTTAAGCGCAGAGCAGTTTTAATGCCAGCTGAAGGAGTGTTAAATCCCAAGGGGGAACAAATGCAGCCTCCAAGGGAGATGTGCCACAGAAAGATGCCTTTCCTCACTTGCTTCCTTGTGGTCAGGTAGAAGGTACTTCACGAAGTAGGACAAATTGCCTGGGATAAATCACCTGTATTTCACCATAACCCCTCAGTTAGACTCCTTTGATTGCAATTTTCACATGATTTCACTGGGATCCTGGGATTTCTCTAGACAGAACATAAAACTTGAGTGGACGGCCACCTCCACCCATGCATCAGCAGGAAAAGGAGGGAATTTACTGCCTGATGAAACTGGAAACGTTGACCAGAGTGTCCTTTTTGCCACATGTGCTTTAGATGAGGAGCAGCAGAAGTTGGCTGCTGCTGGTTTGGGGAGAGGAGGAGGCTTTTTTTCACTTGGTGAACTTGATACCATTAGAGGCTGTCTGAGGAGGTGGTGAGACTTCACATCCACACCCTCCACAGAGCCCCTCACAGGGTGAGAATGAGTCATCTGCAGACAAGTGCTCATTCTACTGCTTATTTCTAATGGCAGCCACATCTGGAAAATTCAGGTGATGGGAAAGGAAAAAAGTATGAAGAGGGATATGGGCAGCTTGCACGACCTGCTTCCGTCAGACCTGGGCAAGGGAGGGATGCTGACAATTGGCACTGGTGCATTAGCAGGGCAAAGAGCCAAGAGTGTGACAGCGGACGTACGTCAGAGCTGCCCTGCCCTGGAGACATCAGACATGGCATGGGACAGGGCCAGGACCTCACAGCCATCCCGAAGTCACTGGAGCTACCTGTGGCTTAATTTCCTTAAGGAACATTAATTCCTGCGTGTTGTCACTGATCCAGCCAAAGGAGCATTACTGGCGGGACTTGACACTTCATCTTGAAGAAAAAACTTTAGGTCAGTGCAAGGCACTGAATGAAAACACCTGGGCTTCTTCCACAGGGAAAATTCTCCTTTGGCAGAGCTCCTTAGGTAAACAGTGCTCTGCGTGAGTGGATAAGGCTGGCTGTCCGTCAGGGGCCCTGCAGCAACGAAGTGATCTGTCCCACACTAGCCCCTGCTGCACAGCAAATCCCAGCAACAAAAAGCAGCTCGAACTAACCAGCCCCTGCCACAGCCCCAGTTCAGGCACAGCAGATTCTGTTGCCGGGGAGTGAAGGAGATGGATGTGGCAGGATGCTAATTCCCAGACAGCTGGAGCAGCGTGGCCATGCCAGACTGTCCTGCTGCCTGATCCAACACAGCGCTCTTCCGAGGAACTCGTCTAATTGCCGGAAGAGGCGTATCAGTTACGCTTCAATGAGATGTGGGCGGATTTGAATGCTTTGCCCATAATCCGCCACTAATTTCAAGTATCATTTATTCTCATGTGCTCTTTTCTGATGAAACACCCTATTTTCAAATACTGCACTTTTCCAATTCAAAGCTTCACTTGTATGTGTGATTGCTGCTTTTCCCTATTGCATGGCACAGACAGTCCCCGCTGTGGTGTCTTGGTGCACCAAACACCTGCACATTTACATGAATTTATAACAAATGGGGGAATAGGCTGCATTCCCCAAAAGATTTTAGCCAGCTGGCTGGCTAAGGCATCGCTTGACTCACACTCATATATACAGTATCACCCTGTATGTCTAGAAATGGAAAAGATTAGACAAGGACAAGGTATGACCTGCACGCCCTGAATGGAGGCTTGCAACATCTGGCTTTGATCCCAGCAGTGCTAATATTGGATGAGCTGGGGCAGGTCAAGATAGGCATCAGAAAGTAGGTGTAAGTGGTCAGTGCTCACATCGGAGGCATCCCACCGGTGAGGCTGGGACATGTGCTCTTCAGTCTGCCTGTGCATGATCTGGCATAGCAGAGAAGTAAGAAAGTTTGCTGAGGGTACACAACTAAACGAGTACTGGGAGAAAGCACATCCAGTGGGGAATTGCATATGGCCCTTACAGGGCTGAGGCATGGGGCAATAACATGGCAGCTAAAAGTCAGTGCAGATTAAATTTAAAGTGATCCATGCAGGGAAAACAAGTCTCAAATTCACATATGAAATTATGGTTTCTTAACTACTTGTTATTACTCAGGAGGGAGACCCTGTATCACAGACTATTCCACAAAATCATCAACTCAGTGCTGAGCTAATCAAACATTAGGGATTGCCATGACAGAAACAGCAAGTGAACAGAAAACCTCATTAAACCACTGTATAACCCCTTGGTTCACCACTACTTTGAATTCATGGTAACTGGTTTTATGCTTGAGGAGGCTGAGAGTCTTCACCCCAGGAATGAGAAGTACAAGGGGCATTTAATAAAGGTTCACAAGTTTTTGAGAGACCTGGAGCAGGGAGTTAGGGGTTGACAGACATGGTAATTTCCACCACAAAAACTGGGAAGAACCAAACAAAACTACCCAAGACTGGTTCAAAAGAAAGAGAAAGGCCTAATTCTTCTTGCAAGATGTGGAAGGTCAGTGGAGTGTGTTGCTGCCATTGTTGGCAAAGCAAAAGGTTTAGACAAATACAAGGAGAGATTAGATAAATACTTGGAAGAATGATGTATTAAAGGTTACTAAAGAGTCACAAATCACGTTCATTCATTCATGTCAGGAAATCCCCAGAGCTGAAAATAGTTGGAGGCTGGAAAAGTAATCAGAGAAGTATTATGCAAGTTTGTCCCACTCTTTCTCTTCCCTAGGATTCTTACCGCAATTTTTATTAGAGAAAGGATAAGGATACCAAATCACATCGAGATGCAAGTGCATTTCCTCCTCTACAGTCAGAATCAAAACCATGTCTCCCACCACCATTTCACAAACTAGACAGGCAATTTTTGCTCACTCCCTTGAAAATGCTGCTTTTTTCTTGCAATCTTTAAAGATTCCAGAGAAAAAATAAGAATAACCACAACTTTCACTGTGTGCTTGGGACATGCAGTTGGGAAAGAGTAATGCTATATTTCAGTCCAAGGAACATTCATGTATCTTATCAAGTGATTGTTTAATATAACACAAAGATGCAATCTCCCATCTCTTAGTCTTTTTCTTGGATACTCTAAACAAAGTAATGCAAAATATTATTACAAATTAGTAGTTTTGGGGGGTTCTCCCCTACCTTCTTCTTTATGGCGGAGCTTTGTTCTCTAACAGTTTGCAAATCCTTTAAGTGTTTTGTTTTGGTTGTTTTTTTTTTCAAATTATTTAATTAAGCAACAAAAACTACTCTTCCAAGCTCAGAATGTGGTAAATTATTAAAACGCTCAGTTTGGGTGTGTCGCTGGGTAAGGACTCCCACACACAGACTAGTTAGAAGGTGAGCAGTGCTTGCTAGACTACTCAGTGACTCACCACCGAACGCATTGTTAATTATATGTTACAGCATGTCTGACTTCATAGAATACTGTAGGTGGTGTGAAATAATCTTTGAATGAGTTCAGCTTTTTCTAGCTTTTATGAGGTTACAACACTTCAGACTCCAAAAGACTCAGCTGGGCAGGAAACTGTTGAGGATTTGCTGTAGTAACCTGAGCTGCACTTGCAGTGCATCAAGTCTCGACTCACACCAGTGGCTTTGGAGGATCTGCGAGTTCGGCATCAGTTGGAGCTGTTACCTCTCACCCATCCACTCACTTACTCAAAGCTGGCTCAAAGCAGTGTGTGGGCAGAGCTGAATTTTGCTGCCCAAGGATGAGGGGTGGGGTCCGGGTAGTTCCTGAGAGGGGAAGGGATAGGATTTGGCTGGGAAAGAAAGCACAAAGAGAGCTCTGGTGAGCCAGGACCACTGCCTTTTCTGCTGGCACTAAGGAGAGAGGCGGTGACTGCTACTTCCGAGAGGACCTCTCCCACCTTCCAAAACCAGACACAGACACCAGATGCTCTGGCTTTTCACAAAGAGTATGCCATCTTGACACCCTGGCACAGGCAAGTAGACAACAGGACTGTGGGCAAATAGACTGATGCCACAGGTAACAAGCTGTTTTGCCAATGCTTGGAGGTGTCCCAACATCAGCCTACCAAAGGACTCCAGCTTGTTCCTCTGTCAGTCCCTTTTGCAAGCAGGCATATGGCAGCAATCCCAGAGAGCAATCCTAGTGTCACACAAAAGCAAGGACTCCCTCCACACCCCACACCCACAGGCTATGAGGCAAATATATAGCAAAGACATTGACTAGCCAAGTCTGACACTTAAATTTCATCTGTTACCCAGACTGTGTTCATGTGATTGACATTTTTAAGCTATGTAATCCCTGGCAAAACAAGTTAATTCTTTACCTTGAGGTAAGTAACTGTAAATGCAGCATCCTACCAGAGGTAAAGCACAGACTGATCTTGCCTTGGAACAAGCAGTGGCAGCCAACACCTCTTACTTCGAGGTATGAAAAATCGTGTCATGTTTCATCAAGTGCTCCAGCACCTTTAGTCTAATAAGACCTTTTAATGAAATAGGACACATTAGGACTAATTTTGTATGGGAAGCAGTGTTGGAATGCTAATACCCAAAAGTCACAAATAAAGCATTTCACATGACAGGTGGAAGACTTTCCAGCATCCCACTCCAACCTCTTGGGTTGCACAACAGGTCCCTTGAAACCAATCCTTTCTCCAGCAAAGACAGAGCCTGAGGGCTGTGGTGCAGCTGATTTGATTTTATGAAGCGTTAGACCCCAGAAGGAGGCATCTGCATGAGCTGAGTGAGTCACTCCATTTCAATAATGGGCAAAACCATTAACTGAAGGGGCACAGTTTGCTTGTTTGGGCAGGTGTCCTCTGCTAAAACCAGGAGTGGTCTCCCTGCTACTGTATTTACTGAACTCCTCCAATTAAGTACTTTGTTTCCCTCATCCATAATGACAATGGTTTGTGCATGTTAAATATATTCAGAAAGGAGGCTTCTCTGTGTTTCATAGCTGCACATTGTAGTAGCTTTCTCCTCTACACCGTTTGTAGCAGAAACACTAGCCAAGGAATGGCTAAGAAACTTCTCACTGAGCGATATACTTTCAACTGTTTTGTTTAACGTAGTAGGAAATAATTTGCTTGGGTTAAAAAGCACATCCAAGATTACCTGAAGTTGCTTGCACTTTTTTTGAGCAATGAATTGAAAACAAATGTAATGCTCTTCATACCAGTGAAATGTAATTGCAGAGACTTCTATTCATCTTGCGTGTTTTGGTGTATTCCAGCATTGCCAAAGCCCTGAACAAGAACATCCTTTTGCTGCAGACCTGCTGCAGCAATTGCATCTCAAGCTCTGCCTCACACACCTTTGCTCTCAGTTGGAGGCACTCCCCTTAGGGAAAAAGAGCACTTCGTTCATTCTTCTCACCACATTTCACCTTGGCCCCACTACAGAGACCACCTACGGGGATGCCAGTTAGTATCAGCTGCATTCTGCTGAACTGGTATTTATGGGAGCGCTCGGTAGGAACCACATCTTAGGCAGCCTCATGGGCATCTCTCCACCCAGCCACTCGCTCACGGCAGAAGCCTGCTCCACTCACCACCAAACGTCAGCAACTGCAAGCTACCAGACGGACTTGTACCGAAATCGAGAGCAGAATGTTTACTGTATTTTTAGTTGTGTTTAATTGCAAATTAGCAGCTGGAAACAAGGAGGGGGGAGCAATGTGTGAGCCTCCAGCTGCCTGCAGAGGAGTTTGGAAACCTCCCATGATCCAGAATCATGGAATATTCTGAACTGGAAGGAACCCACAAGGATCATCAAGTCCAGTTCCTAAGTGGAAGGCCCATACAGGGATCAAACCCACAACCTTGGTGTTATTAGCACCGTGCTCTATCCAGCTGAGCCCTGTCTGTAGCTGTGGCGGGTGAAGCGCTGGCCCACGGCACACTTGGGATTTGTTGTACCTGGAGGATTTACATCTCAAGCCATCTGGTGTTGCAATAGCCAGAACCCACACACTTCTTTGTCAGGCCATCTTAGGGAACACCTGTATTTTAGGTGCTACAACCGGGTGACTGAAGGCAGCAAGGGGACATGCTATTTAGTGGCTGGCAGTGACAATGATTTTAGACTGGCACATGTGATATCCTGGAGCCTTGCAGAAGCTGCCTGCTTTCAGTATGTCAAGGAGGTCCACTTAAACAGACAAACTTACTGATGAGGAAATTATTTACCTTTTGAGGTTGTTGGCTCATTTCAGTGCACAGGGGAAAAGAGATTGTGTATTTTCATTTCACATTGATTTTATTTTCAGTGGGGCAAAAATTGAAAACAGACTCGAAAGTGCTGCCAAGCCTGTTGGCCATACATCTGTATAGCACCAGGGAAGTACTGGGGTGTCCAAAGTACCCAGATTCACAGACCTGGGTCCACATCAGTCCTTGTAATAGTCCTGTTATAAA
This sequence comes from Grallaria varia, assembly GCA_013396735.1. Classification (NCBI taxonomy): domain Eukaryota; kingdom Metazoa; phylum Chordata; class Aves; order Passeriformes; family Formicariidae; genus Grallaria; species Grallaria varia. The sequence continues at coordinate 289,404 of VWZG01013344.1, read as the reverse complement.
GTTTGCCTTTATTACATACAGAAATAGGCCTAATGCAGTGGCAGCTGAAAAACCTCACAGTTTAAATCTGAAAATTTAACTTCATAACATCCCTGTGGGTGACAGTGGTGTAAATACTCCAGTTGTACTCACAGGGAAATGAAGCACAGAAAATCTAAGTGCCCTCGTAAGGTTCCATAAAGATCATGGTGGGGAAAAAAAACCCCTAAAAATCAGATGTCACACATGCAATTTTAGTGCTCAGACCAGTGGACCACAATTTTCCCCTCCTCTTTCTTTTCTCTGGAACCCCCAAAAGCCATTTTCTGCCCCAGCCATAACTCTGATGCAACAGGAACCCACAACTTGCTGTGTCTTGCAGCACACTGACAATGCAACACCAGCACCTACATATCACAGCGCCACTGATGAGAGAGGCACACACATGTAGAGTTTTTGAATTGTGTGACATCCCTATTACTGTTTCAAGAATTCCTCCCCAGGAGCCTTGACATTGCACACTTCTGTCTGCTGGCTCAGCTCAACAGGAACCAGCTGCCCTGGAAACGGGTTTAGCCCCAGGGACACATCCTGGAGCCCTGACTCAATTTAAGCACAGATTTGAGTCAGTGGAAACTTGTCTGAGTAAAAACCACAGGGTAAGAGTAAAACAAGCCATGCAGTTCCTGAGGAATTAGCAAGAAATGCTGCAATCCTGGCTGCATGGGGGGCATCGTGGAAAAGGGGTTGCAAAATACCAACCGGGGGCATCATGGAAAAGATGCACTAAAAGCTGCAAATGGTTTATGGGATCAGACCCAACATCAACAGTGTAGGTACGATGGCTGCCAATGCCCATCAGAATGGCATCACCCAATAAAAAGAGCTCAGTCAGAGTGCAGAGATATGGATTAGCAGCAGGAAAAGACCTGAAATTCGCTGGTCTTCAGTAAGTTATCAGATGGCAGCAGTTGAGTAAAATAGGTGGTATGAATTTAGTACCAACATCTTTACCTTTAATCCCCCCTTCAGATTAAGGCCTCAGACAAAGGCCATTTTTTTTACTAAATTACACAGACTAAGCACAAGTTATTGTATTTACAGATATAGCCAACAAATCCTGTATTTCAACTACGCTAAGATATCTTAAAAGCAAAGCACTGTGGAATTTGAAGGCGCTAAGGATGTTCCTTTGGGGTTGCTTTAAGTCAGGTTAATATTTGCCTTTAATTTCTTCCACAGACCTACTTCTTGTTAAAGCCAAACGACTGAAAAAAAGGAAGAGTATTAAAAGACCACTAAACACGTGGAAAAAGTTATCCCAGAGGGAATATGAAAGCTATCTGCCCAAGACTCCCTCTGCACTCATCCCACAGATGGGAACAGCAAGAGGCTGGGGCTCTGGAGGCAAACACAAATGGCGAACACTGGTCTTGCTGGCATCAAAAGAAGCTGCACACCCAGCCACCCAGAGACTCGTTTAGCTACGAGCATAGTGGCCCCTAGGCTAGCCAAGACTTTATCAGTCGGAAAGTCCCAGTCATGCTGCAAGGAGGGGGGAAAAAAAAGAAACAGCGAAAGAACAGAACAGGCAGGACAAGCCTGAACATGTTCAGTTTGTCCTTCCTACATTACAATTATATCCTCATTCCTCAGAGCAAAAGGCAGTTCAAAGACACAATAAACCCCGTTCTAGTCTTACGCTTCTCAGAGACGTCACTGAAACGGAACTCAAGTGGTTCCCAGAGATAAGGCGACAAAATAAAATTAAACCCTTCCCTACAGCTACACTTTGGTAAAATATCAGCAGAGAAATAGAGACACCGTTCAGACATAACTATGGCATTCATCTGGGGAAATAAGATTTACCTTGGAGGTTTCAAGCTGATCAATTTATAATATTGCTCCTCAAACTCTGCAGCTGTTCCTTTCTTTGCATTGCCTCTAAGGCTCATACAAACTTCATATTATGGGTTGGATACAATTTTACTGTCAGGAAATGTGATTCCCTTTTGGGGTACAACTTGATAAATGCTTCAGGCAAGGCCTCAAGAAATTTGGGCTAAAGCACTATAGACCATAGGACGGCTTTCGAGCAGGCAAGGCCTGAGGGACCAGTAGAAGCAGCCACCAAAGAGGAGATTTCCAAAGCTTTTCTTTCATCCCCTCAGGCCAACAGAAGGGGCAAAGAAAAGAAACAGAGCTGAAAGACAAGGAAGGAAGCACACTCGAGATGGACCTGAAGGTCTCCAAGGGCATACCCACCCCGTTCTGTCTCCTTCCCAAACCAAATAAAGCAAAACCAAAGGCACAAGGCATAACAATGCCACAGGGAGCAATTAAGTGGCAAGGGGAAAATAACTGGATTTTCAGCTAAAACCATGAGTCCCTAAACAGCCCTAAACAGCAAAGCATTTGACAGATGGAAACTTAGACATGGATGGGACAGGCAGAAACAAAAGGCTCTATCATCTACTATCAAACCACACAGAAACCATCAAGCACTTACGTTGAAAGGTTACAATAAAGTGAAAGAACAGTGTTTTTAAAAAATATTTTTAAATCTCTTTCACCAAGACTTTGACAGAGTATGGAAATCACTCTGCCCATCATCCCAGCTCTGGGGTCTCATTTCTGATGTACGTTCATATAACTGTTACAAACCTCAAGCTTGTGCAGGACAGACACCTTTTCTAACCATAACGGGGCTGCCTGATAACGTAATTACCCACATGGAAATCCTTAAATACTTCAAACTGACTCAATTTGGGTGCACTGGACTTTTTCCTGCCTTCCACTGGGTCAGGGAATTTCTTTCCACCCTACGGCCCTGAGGAAAGGGGCACATGGCTGAAGGAGTCAGCAGTCATGAATAATCAGGAAGGGACTTCTCCAGTACAAGGCAGCAATGTGAAAAAGTCTTTCTTCTGGGGTGACATTTGCATGACTGAGGGATGACATAATAAGTCCATGAACAAAAAAGGCTTTATACCCTCATGGTGCCTTTTGAAACCTCTCTGCACTGACTTGGTCCTTCCCTTCTGTACAGAAGCATCACATTTTGGGGGCAGGAATTCAAGCTCCATCTGCACCAGGCCAATTGCCTTCTCGGCAGCCGTGGCTGCATCTCATTCTTTCTGGCTAATGCAATCCTACAACCCGCATTAACGATGCTGTTTTATGGGGCACAACGTTTCACTCTAAGATTGAAGGGATTTATTTCTGCTCTGGTATAAGGGCATAAGAGGCAGACCCAGGGTTACAGACCTCTTTGGATGGGATAACTATCAATATAGAGCTGGAGCTACCTCAAGAGGCAAGGCCAGTGCCTGGGCATCAGCTTACAGTGATGAAGCAGAAAGAAAAGGTAGAAACAGTATTGCCAGAGAGCAAAGAGGAGCAGCATGTTAAGACCACACTTTCCCCTCCACCTCCAAAAAGAAAAGGAAAAAAAAAAGAAAAAAAAAAATCATGCCCCTGTTAGATGTTTGGGACCTGCTGAGAGGAGAGAGCTAAACAGAAAAGGAGGTGCTGAAAGTGCAGCCAGAGAAGCTGGATGCCAGGACACATCCTTGCGAACACTGCATGTACCGCTGGGGCACCAAACTGGTGCTGGAAACCCAGCCAGGGTGTAAAAACGTGCTGCAGATGATCAGACTGAAGCAGAACTAATGTTTCACTTCCAGCATGGGCTGTTGGCCAGATGTGGACCTCTGCTGAGAGTTAACTGAAATGCATTTGAAACTCTGGACAAAACCCTTTACTTTGGAGCTAACTTGTTTCTAAGGAGAGGGATGTGCAGTGATCTAAAGAGGAAGAATCAGATAGTTCAGACCCCCACAGAAAAGCGTCTTGGGACTTTCAGAGCAGTGAAGCAAGCGTTACAGGAATGATGGATGCTGGACCAGACCCAGCCTCCCAAGCCTAAGGGGATTTGCTCACACTGCCAGGAGCAGGGAAACCGTTTCTCACCAGTATAGGAAATCAAGTGCTTGGCAACAAGGAAGGCAGCTCTCCCACAACTCTGGTTACGCAAACAGCTGCCTTCTGCTGTGTTTCAACATGCTTCACTGCTCCAAAAATAATTTCCTGCTTGATTTGATACCATTAGCAGGAGCACAGAGCACACCATGAACAATCACGCCACTTCACACCGGATCCAGCTAGCCACTGGGTTCTAGCAAAAGCCCCAATTCCTTTTTCTGGCAGAGGGGCCTGATTGAGCAGGAGGAAAGGTAAGCAGGGTGATAGCAGAAGCCTTCTCTTCCTCTGTGAGGGGTTTTGACGCAAACCTGGACAAAAATACTGTCACCTTTCTCCTTCCAGTCTCCTTTCCAGAGCTGACATTTCCCAGCCCTTATATCTCGTAACACTCATGGCATACAACGAACACTCAGCAACCAAGCAGGAGTCGATGCCAATATAAAGTTCAGTGACAAAGTCACTGCCTGCTGGGCAATTTGGAGCTCTGCTGGTTTCAGACAGAGTTGCTGGAATTCCCCCACAGCACAAGCACCCAAAAGCTACTATCACACCTTCTTGCATTCCCCACTGGATGACTTTGTGTCCCCTTTGGCTGTTGCTGGAGTAATACCAGTCCAGCCCAGCACTTTGGGAACAGCATCACTTTCTGTTCCTAGCTGGACCAGAATTTGGATATCAAATTTTTCCCTGAGATGCATCTGATTTCCTGTTCCCTATTCCCAGCCCAGGCATCTGCATGCCCCATCCCAAGGGCCTGCCTTGGGGGGGATTCCTCCAGGGGCTTTCATTACCAATGCTTTGGAAACTTCAAGCAGTACAGAGAGTTAAAGATTCCAAGGCCCAGCACATCAGCACCACACTCCGCGGCCAGTGCCCCGCCAACAGCACAGCACACCAACCTTCCCAACTCATGGCCTTACACAGCGATTAGCTGGTATCTTCCAGATGAAGCTCAAGTAATGTTTAGCTAAAAAATGAAGCAGCAAAGGAGAACTCAATGTCACCCATTAAAACAGCAGCTTGAAAGCAGGATTCGGAAGCTGAGAGCACAACCACAAAATCAGCCTATTTTAAGGCAATCCTCTTACGCTTTGAAATCAAAGTTGTGCAATGGTGCATGTTTATACTTATACATTTTAAGCCCAAAGAGACCATTAGGGACCATTTCATCTGATCTGCACCATGTGGGTCTCACAATCTCTTTTGTCCCCAGTCATTCTTTGAGCCACACAATGGCTTATGAAAGATATCCCTTGGTCATGACTAGAAGAGTATAAAGGGTGATGAACCCACCATTGCTTTTGGAAAGTTTTGATAGAAACTAAGCTAGTGAGATAAAGCCATAAAAAGAAAGGAAAAGTCCCATGAGCTGTCCTGTACAGGACATAACTGCAGGATGACATCCCAGCTTTCACACACAAGACAAAATATGCATCTGAGCTGACTCAAATGCCCTGTGGAGCCCCTCCTGTCACCACCACAGCAAAAGAGAATAACCCTGCAAATAAGGTGACTCCTCAGTTGCTAGAGGACCTGAGATGGGTGGCAGGACAGGATTGGTGGGAAGAGTGTGCAAGCTGGTTTCCGTGCTCAACTGACCCATGTCTGCAGCAGCAGCTGCTGCCGCTGCTCCCACAGCCCGAGGGAGTGCAGATAAGCAGTAGTTCAGCTTTTCCAGACATAGCACAATTCCTGTTTACAGCCCCTGGGCTAGTCTTTTCAAAAGAAGGAGCTAGGTGTCTATTCTTGCAGGAAACCAGGTGTGTAAACAGTTCAATTAATATATCCAGCAAACTGTGCTCTAGCACAGCAAAGAGGGCTAGTGGAGACAAGCCAAGGGCACAGGAGCTGAGGAAGGAAAATACTTTTAAAGAATATGCCTAATTAGAGATGGGTCTGGGCCAAAAGTTCATATTTGAACACCTGGAATAGCCCAGGGGAGAATGGTAACCTGAACCCAGATCCATGTTTTGTAACTCTCTCCTCTCCCAAATGAAGTAAAACCCAGCCCCAGACCCAACCATCGCACAGTCTGAGCTACTGGTCTTCAACAGACAAAGCCTGGAGATCTGGCTTTCTACTTCAAACCTGGTTTTGGCCAAGTCATTGTGCTCGGCTGCTGGTGCCCTCTGTTCCTCTCATCCCACATCACCTAGTGTCCTGTTGTGGGCCCACTGTGCCCCACTCCAGAGCTTGCTATTGTTCCCTGGCAGCATGCCTCTGGATCACCGACTTATGGTGGAGATGCCTGTTGAGTGCCCGACAGCTCATCCATTTGCTCCAGCAGCCATGGAATTCTCAGCACTGTGACCAAGCCCAGCTTTCCACTGTACTGCCTTCTTCCTGCCCTCACAGGTGACAGCTGCAGCTCCTGGTCAAAGCACGAAGCCTGCCCTAACACAAAAGCCAAGTGGCTCCACCCGTGTCCATAAGAAAAATATTGACAGTGAACCTTAGTTTTGTGCCGAAGGCTTGTTTTGAAAGGTACATCCTCCATGGTAGGGAAAGCCCCCCAATGTCCTTTATGAGTGCTGGCACAAGTGGCAGACTCCCTTTTCTCCCCCTCAGCTCAGTTCTCAAGAACTGAAAACTAAACTTCCCCCCCACCTTACCATGTCTTTTGACTGTAGATTTCTTTATAGCAGAATCACATTTGACAAAAAAAGGTTAGCCTCATCCCCATAAAACTGTCCCATCATAGGCACATCATGCATTTCAGACAGTTTGCCAGGCTCAATAAACATTTACTTTTTGGATGGCTCATTTCCAAAGTCCAGAAATAGATCCCAGTCCACAGTAAAAGAGTGCCTGGATGTGCCACCAGGTGGCTTCATTGCCCTGTTACAGTGTGCCATTTGCCCTCCTGCACTTTCCCTCTCACTGGGTGCCACCCCTGAGCTTGCTGCCACATGCCCCTCTCAGGGCAGACCAGCAGGTAGGCAAGGCCTTACCTCCTAGCTGGATTATTCTTGGTATTTGTCATCATTTTTGCATCATCTGACCTTGGGTCCTGTTAGGTTGAGGGAGGTGACTAATGCACGTGGCTCTTGATTGCTTTCCTGGTGGGCACCCAGCCTGTCATCAGCACAGAACAGAGTGAACTGGCACAGCTGTGGAAGAACAAATGGGATTTGCTCACACTGGATGCTGCAATAGTCAAGGCGGTATTTGTGTTTTGAAAACCTTTGGAACAATTTAGCTCCATCGCTATTCAGAGCAGTTTTGCACCATGGATGTGCTTTTGTAGCCATTGTATATTCTTCCCTCTTGCTCTATGGTGAACTCGCCACCGGCTGCCACAAGAGAGGAGCCCTGAACAGGAGATACAAGGACTCCCTGAAACAATACCTCACCCTTGGCCACACTGACTACCATCAATGGTCCACTCTGGCCTCCAATTGAGAGGCATGGAGACACACCATCCATAACGCTGCTGATTCCTTTGAGAACACATGGAGAATCAGTCTCAAGGAGAAAAGACAACCCAGAAAGAACCGTGCCTCGCCAACACCACCTATGGAGACTTTCTGCTGCGCCTTTTGCAACCGGACTTGCCTATCTTGGATTGGCCTCTTTAGCCATCAGCGCGCTTGCAGCAAGCGTGAGTAGAGCCCTTCCCAAATCTCCATTCGCGAAGCCTAGCCATGATGATGATGATGATGTTATTCTTCCCTGCCACATCTGAACCTCCATTTCAAAGAAATAAAACAATATTAAAAAATAATAATCAGACTTTATACAAAAGCACAGGCAAAACTGCATGAATCCTTCAAGGGCCAAGAGACTCCATCTGAAAAGTGCTTGCCACACAGAACCCAGGCAAAATCAAAATGATGCAACTTCTGGTAGGGTGTACAGATTACAATCAGGCAATTAAACATCCCAGACTGTGTAATCATATGCAATGAGAACACACGTGGGTGTAGTGTGAGGTGTGAGCCTGGTGTCACCAACCACAGGCTCCTCTGATTATCCTAAAGGAGTTATCCAACAAATGCTTTAAAAATTTCTTTTCTAAACACCAATAGGTCCATCTAGAAGAAGGACTCTTTCTGTATGAAAAGTAGCTCCTGGAAGACTGGGAAACATCCAAGACTACACTGGAAAACATTAGCTATAGGAATTGATCCATCATCTCTCTCATATCCAGCTGTGTCTGGACGGTTGGAAAGGGGAGGGAAAGAAACCCATCACACACAACACAGAATCTGTTATACAGCTTTGTATCAGGAAAGAGCCTCTCTAAGCTTCTGTAGGCAGTAAGCTTAAACATCTGACTCATGAGCATCCTTAGCTTTAATAATCATTACTGTCTTTCATCTCCCCCCCCTTTTTTTTTTAAAAGTCTGAGAATAGCATTTAAGACTCTGGCCTCCTGTAAGCATTGCTCAAATGCTCCCCAGATGGCTTTTCCAAGGGGATTTACAATTATTCAGGCTTTTAAAAGAAATATCCTGCAGGAATCCTGTAGGTTTCTGGGGCTTTCCTTCCTTCCTCTGCAAATTTCTTCACCCAGAGCTTGATTTAAAACCAAACTCAAAGGAAGCACTTCCAATGACTTCAATATGTCTCAGATCACATATCCTGGGGTAAAAGAGAAATTAACCAAATCCCATAAAAATAGAGATGGTGCAGATTTCAAAGGGATTCACAGTGAAGTTTTGTAAAGAAGTAATTTGTCCAAAAGGTTTAGCCTAAAATATCATGAAATAAAGGAACATACTGAATACAGACCACAATGGATTCAGTATATAATCCCCACTCCACCAAGAAAAATAAATTAAAATCAAAGCAACAGTTGCTATAACAACAACTAAACAAGGAAATCTCTGATTCCCAAAAACTCTCAAAGTTTACAGATTCTGAACTACCTTAAAAGGATCAGATTTCCAAAAGTGCTAAATTCCTATCTGCCGAAAATCCACGTTAAACATCCTCAAGTGGGAGGCTGAAGTAAAATCACAGTCATTTCTGGAAAGGCTGATGACCGTGCTTCTGCATGGGAGAGCAGTTGGAGAGCAGAGCTGAGCCCCTTACGTGACAGCTGAGCAAAGCAAATTATTCTAATGAACATATAAGGTCTCTGTCTCTCTCAGGCCACCTAAGGCGCCTCCCAAGCAATAGTTAATTAGAACAAGACATGCTACTCCTGCAAAGCTGCTGGTCCATATCCCCCAAAATGGGATACAACCCTATAGCACATGTTGTCCTGCCTCCTGCAAATGCTGACTGGAAAATGCCAAGTGTTTCTGCATGTGCCATGGCACAGACACACTGCTGGCTCAACACACAGTGCTAAACCTGTGCAGTAATAGACTCTCACCATGGTGTCTGGTCTCTCAGGTACCACCATTAGCATTGCCCTCCTCTTGGATCAGCATCTCTGCTTGCCAGCACTACTTACGGTAATTTTCTGCACCACTTGACACAACACAGGGCTCAGCCTGAGTGGTCAGGAGCTTGAAATTTGAGTGCTACAGAAAACATTTGATAGGATCACAGAATGGCTTGGTCTGGAAGAGACCTTAAAGATTATCTAGTTCCAGTCCCACTGCCATGCACAGGGACACCTTTCACCAGACCAGGTTGCTTAGTAGAAGGTGCTCTAAAGGTCTCAGAGCCACCTTCTCTCTAGGCTGAAAAATCTCCACTATCTCAGCCTGTCTTTGTAGGAGAGGTGCTCCAGCTCTCTGATCATCTTGGTGGCCCTCCTCTCAATTCACTCCAAGAGGTTCACAACCTTTTTATGTGGGGGGGCCGAGCACTGGATGCAGCACTCCAGGTGGAGTCTCATGAGACCAGAGAAGAGAGACAGAATCCCCTCCCTCAACCTGCTGCTCACGCTTCTCTTGATGCAGCACAGGACACAGTTGGCTTTCTGGGCTGTAAGCACACACTGTCAGGTCATGTTGAGCTTCTCATCTACCAACACCCTCAAGTCCTTCTCCTCAGAGCTGCTCTCAATCTATTCTTCATCCAAACTGAATTTGTGTTTGGGATTGCCCTGACACATGCACAGAACCTTCCAGCTGGCCTCGTTGAACCTTTCAAGGTTTGCACAGGCTCACCTCTCCAGTCTGTCCCTATGGATGGCATCCCTTCCCCCTAGAGTATCAAGCGCACCAGTCGACTCGGTGTTGTCAGTGAACTTGCTGAGGGTGCACTCAGAACTCACTGTCCAGGCTCCCAACAAAGTTGTTAGACAACACTCGTCCCATTACGGCTGCCTGAGGGACACCATTTATCACTGTTCTCCACGCGAGGGATACCCCTTATCACTGGTCTCCACCTGGACATCCAGCTATTTACTATAACTCTTTGACTGCACTGATCCAGTCAATTCTTTATCCACCAAGGTGTCCACCCATCAAGTCCATGCTTCTTCATTTTAGTGACAAGGGTGTCATGCAGGACAGTGTCAAATGCTTTGCATAAGTCCAGATAGGTGATGTCAGTCATTCCTCCCTCAGCCATAAATGCTGTATCCCTGCTCTGGAAGACCACCAAACTTGTCAGGCATGATTTGCCCTGGTAAAGCCTGTTGGCTATTGACACTCACCTCCTTATTTTGCATGTGCCTTAGCACAGTTTCCAGGACAATCTGCCTTGCCAGGCACAGAGGTGAGACTGACCACTGTATAGTTGCCCAGGTCTTCCTTTTTTTTTCTACCCTTTAAAAAACAGGCATTTTCTTTCCCTTTTCCAATCATAGAGAACATCACCAGACTGACACAGCTTTTCAAATATCAAGGATAGTGGGTCACCCACCTCTTCACGACCCATGGATACTTCTTATCAGGTTCCAGAGACTTGTGCACCTTCAGGTTCCTTAGATATTCTCAAACCTGATCTCCTACAGTGGAAAGTTCATTTTCCTGGTTCCTGCTTTTGCCTGCTGTGACTTGGACAGTGTGGCCTGGGGCACTTGCCAGTGAAGACCAAGGGAAAAAAGCCACTGAGTACCTCAGCCTTCCCCATATTCCAGCTAACCGTGTCTCCTGTTCCCTTCTGGAGAGGGTCCATATTTTCCACCATCTTCCTTTTACCACCCACATACCTATAAAAGCTTTTCTTGTTGATCTTGATGTCCTTGATCAGATTTAATTCTATTTTGCTTTCCTAACCTGATCCCTGGCTATTTAGACATACTCTCTCTAGTCCTCCAAAGCTACCTGTCCTTTTTTCCAGCCTCTGAAGGCTTCCTTCTGACACCCTCTGTGTCTGAGTTTGTCCAGGAGCTCTTTGTTCATCCATGCAGGCCTCCTGGCATTTTTGCATGATGACTTTGCTGGGACACATCTACCCTAAGCTTGGAGGAAGCAATTCTTGAAGATTAACCAGCTTGCTTAAGCCCCTCTCTCCTTCAGGAGTTTATCCCATGGTACTCTACCAAACAGATCCCTGAAGTGGCCAAAGCCTGCTCTCCTGAAGTTCAGGGCAGGAAGTTTACTGTACACCTCCTTGCTGCACTAAGCATCTCAAGTTCCACGATTTCATGCTCATTGCAGCCGAGGCTGTCCCTGAGCTTCACATTCCCCACCAGCCTCTCCTTGTTGATGAGAACAAGGTCCATTGTCCATCTCCTCATTGGCTCCTATATTACTTGGAGAAGGAAGTTATCACCAAAGAATTCCAGGAACCTCTTGCACTGCTTAGGCCCAGCTATGCTGTCCTTCCAAGGACCAGAGTTTGTGAACATGAGGCCACTCCTTCCTATCTATCTATAGAGGATCTCATTTTCTTGGTCTTTCTGGTCAGATGGCCTATAGCAAACCCCAACTACAATGTCACTTGTCCTTGCCCTTCCTTTAATCCTGTCTCATAAGTACTCGGTTGTCTCCTCATCCATCCCCAGGTGGACCTCCATGCACTCCAGCTGGTCATTGACATAGGGGATTCTGAGAAGCATGAAGAAGTTTCAGATGCTGGAAATATCTCCTCACTTGGCTGCAACAGGCCATGGTTTGTCAGGTTGAAGAGACAAGCCCCAACAAGTGCCAGGGTTAGCCAGGAGGTGGCCATTCAGAAAATCCTTTGCCCTCTGGCTGCTTTCACTGCCAGAATGTTTCACATACCTTTGGCTCTGGTGGTGTGGCTGTGAGCCGGGTTTCACAAGGAGACTGCAGAAAACAAAAACCCTGGGTGGAGCCACAGAAGCTGGTGTAGTTCATGAGGTCACACCCTTTTCATTTCATTCTAAACACCCCATTCAAGCAGCCTGGCCTTCACCCTGGGCCATGATGAACTGGAACCCCATGACAATGGGGTGTTGCATCTTCCCATCCACCCAACAGTCTCCTGCTCATTCCACCAGCCTGTCAGTGATGGCCAAGAGAAGCACTGGGAATGGTATAAAACCCAACCACAAAGTCTTCTGAAGGGGCTGCTTTTCCACCCATGTTTTACAGCAGTCATATTTCAGGCAGGAGGAAATCAGGAGAGCAGCAGCAGAGGATGTGCTGTCCCCCTTCTTCCCCTGTGGCATATGAAGGTCTGATTTGGAAATACTCTTTCCTTCCAGCCCAAACCCCTTGGTTCCCTAATATTACTGTTCCTGGTATTATGGTACATCTAAAAGCACTAACTCTGCCTCTTGCAGAGCTTCACTCCTCATCTCCCTAACTCCAGGAGTCTTTTCTCCTCCCAGTCCACCCTTCACATGCCAAATCCACACATTTCCGTTCATCCTGACCTTCCCTTCCTCCCTTGTCTGATAGTCCTTCCCACGCAAGCACCACATCCTTCCTGCCCCAGCCTCACCACAAGGCTGGGTTTGTTCACTGAAGCAGATCAGAATTAAACATAAGCATGACCCTTTTCATCAAAAGGATTAGGAGACATAAAGAGAGAGCTGCCCATATGAACATGTACAGACATGAAGGGAGGAAGGAAGTGCCACCTCACATTGTCCTCCAGGTCCCTCTGCTCACTCTGGCTGGGCTCAGCCTTGGGACTCTCTCATGACCACCACACTTTGTGCTTAGTTTTCTCACTGCTTTGCTAAAACAGCAAAAAGCTGGCATTGGCTTTTTACAAACAATTGAAATAAAGTTTTTTAAAAAATTAAAAAAAAAAAAAAAAAAGAAAAAGAAAAAAAAAAGGAAAAAAAAGAGGATGGTAGTTGGGCTTAGAAAGACTTTGCCTGCCCAGGACACCAGGGGATGAAGAAGGGAATACATCCAGGAAAATCAGGATGTATTCCCTCAAGGTAGTAGATATTTGCATGAGCACACCTTGTGACAGAGTCTGCATCCCGAAGGCTGTATAATCCAAATAGCAATATTGTAAATGCATTGAATGAGGGAAGGAAAAACGATCTCAGTGCCTTATATTATGCATGAGGAACAGCAGTGCAGAGGGATGGGATGACTTACTCGCATCACAGGAAAATCACAGCAGAGCCAAGTCCCAAATCCCAGTTTAGGGACTTAACCACAGTCTATTCTGTACTTTCTATTTTCTGTTAACAAAGAAAACAGTATATCCCTATATTTCAACCCCCAGTGATACTGCTGGATTTGCTGCCCAGTCATGAAATATTCCAGGAGTGGGAAGAGCAGATGAAGCCCTAGTGAGTCATGAGCAGACACTGCCTTATTGTGCAACCTGCACTATGAGGGTCATGTTCAGCCCTCCAACACGACCTCTGCTAGTAAGGCCAGACCCAAAATACCTTGTGTCTTATTATAAAATTCTAGTCTTGGGTTTGGTGTGAGTTTTTCCCCCTGCCATTTTTTTACACTTATTCCTTGGGGCTATTAAGCCAGGCTTAACAAGAAAAATCACCCACCACCTCAACGCAGCCTTGCAGGAACACAGCTAACAACCAGCCAGGCAGGGCATCGTGGTGCACAGAAACTCAGCACTTTCAAAGCATCAGGAGAGGGGAGCAGTGTTCAAACATCCATAATTGTTTAGCAGAGCTGACTTCACAAACACACACGCTTTTGATTGCGATCTTGCGACCACGCTCACAAACCAGGGTTTCGCTCACCCGCCGCCCCCTCACTTTCTGACTCCAGGCATGGGGTGGCAAGGCAGGGCAGCCTCCCCCAACATACAGGCATGATGAAAGCTTGAAAAGGCAGCAGGGAAATTTCCTTAGCTCCCCTGGAGATATCTTTTCTTCCCCTTTTATTTTCTAGGTGCCTGTTTGCTTAGGTAACTGCTGTCAGCCCATGGAAGGACATCAGGCAAACCATGCCAGGAGTCCCTCTTCCCACGGCTCTGGTGCGAGTCAATTCCCAGAAGCCCCCAAACCTCAGCTCTGTCTAAGCAGCACAAACCACTCACAGGAGGAAGTTCTGATACTTTCTCAATTTTTTTTAAAATGCCATTTCACCTTGGTTTCCTTTGGAAAATGAAGAAACTAACCCCAAAAGGCAGAGATGCCCAGGAGGAAGGCGGATGCTGTGGGGAGCAGGGGCAGGAGGCCACTCCCTGTGAGCTGGGACAGCCATACTCACAGCCCTCCTACCACATCCCTGCAGAAGGTTAAGTGGGAACAAGGTTTTTGAAGGAAAATGGAGAATGCCTGATAAGGCTGAGGAAGGGACTGCCAGTGAGCTCTCCATAAGCTCAACCCAAGCCTATCTCTCCTCACCTATATCCCATACCTCTGAAGGCAACCACAAGGCATGTGCTCTCCCATGAGCTGCTGGCTCCTGCCCTGATCCCCACTCTTCCTCCCTTGGGAAAGGGCCCCACCTATGGGTGAAGGACCAAGGAGGAGCCCTTGGGCCCATCATCACACCTTCCTCCATGGGTTGTAGGGACACCATAGAAGAGCCAGGTCCACTGAAGGTCAGCAAAGGGGGAACAAGGGAACCTTTGCAGTGTCAGTGTGTAATCTCCCAATAGGTAAATGGGAGACAGCTGATGGACCCAAACCTAAAAATTGATGGTCTAGAAGGCAGGTTAGAGGTTTGCAGGAAGGTAGGGCTGGGACTGAGCTTAGTGCAGACCTGCCTGTTGCACGAAGGCAGCACAGATGGAAAACTGCTCAGAACCTGCATCCTGGTGACTTCTGGTGTGTTCACAATCCAGCATCAAACTCCAGGACCGTGACCACAGGTACAATGTGCTGATGGCTGGACCTAGTTGTGGGACTTTGGTGTTAAGCAAGCAAAATCTTAGGAAGCAGACTGCTCCCCGAGCTGCTTCAGACCTGCTTCATGAGGAGGTAAGGGATGCTGTAGGAGCATCTGTGCCTCTCCATCAACCACACAGAGTCTGAACACCAAATTTAGGTGTAGCTGTCTCTGATGCCTAAGATTAGGTGAACTCCACCCAAAGCACACTGAAGCATGTCTCAGGTTCAAGAATAGGTTAAACAGGTCATCAGAACTAGAAAACCCTAGTGCTGGGAATAGAGGAGAGAAGTGCCCTAGACCTGACCTCTGAACCAAAAAATTGTTGGGGGATGATATGCATTGTCCTTTATTATAGACCTTACAGAATATCTTTGTGACCATGTCTTCCAAGATTATGATAGTTGATACACAGAGTAAATAAGAAGAATAATCTCTAGATCCTGTTTTATTTTTCCAGAAGGCAACAGCTGAGGGCCTCTGCACCTTCCCCAAGACATCAGCAACTTGACAAACAGCCCATTTGCTATTCTGTCCTCATCTCTCCCAGGGCACCACAGAGCTCAGCCAACAGTGACAGACCATGTTGCAGATCACGGATGAGTTGCTTGCTGGCAAGCAGTCTCCACCTCCCTTTCTCCAAAGTCTCTTCACACAAAGGACAAAGCAATGCCTGTACAAGCATCACCAATCCTTGACACTTGACTGATCAGCATCATCCCAGGCAGAGAAATACCATAGTTTCTGCGGGAAGGGAGCAGGAGCAGCTCCCAGAAGCAGAATGCCCTGCTTTGTCCTGAAATGGAGCACAACCCTCTCACCCTTTGCCATGTTTCCACCCTCCTTCCCAGCTCCCAAACTTCAGCCCTTTCAACACCCACAGTTTTTCCATTCTGCTATGAGAAATTCCCTGCCAGAGGACATTGTTCAAATGGGTTATTGAAAAGAAATGTAATTCCCGACTCTAGGCAAACAAGCTCCTTCTTTTCCCCGTGAGGAAGAAGGATAATAGCACAGGCAGGAAAAAAAACCCCAACCAAACAAAACCAACAAACTATCCCCAAAGCCTGCCTGTAATAATATTAAATAAGAAACCAAAGAGTTTTGGCCAAGAAAATCCCAAGCTCAAACAAATAGTTTCTCCAAAAATATTTAAGCCTACAGCTGAGTCACTAAAATGAAGAAACCTCTCTGTGTCCATAGAAAGCAAACAAACCTTGGGTCATGCAGCAGAGCTTCTCTACATCTTTGTTAGAAGGAAAGAAAAAAAAAAAAAGCCAAATGAAATTAATCATAGTCCCACAAGAAAGGATGAAATCTCTGTAATGAGCTACCTAGGCTCAGTTTTCCACTTCTGAAAACTGATTCAGCTACCCTTTACCTTTCTTCCACAGCACTGCCACAGAAATTTGCTACAAATACCAAATCACTTCTCTCCAGGGGTACACTCACTTGCGGCAGGAGGTCCCATAACAGCTTTGCAGTAAGTGTACAGGGAGGGGGAACATTTGCAGAGTGCAAACAGAGCTTCCTTTCTTAATCACCTTTTGTGGGTGAGCTGTTACCTTTCCAAGAACCTGTAGACCTCAGCTGAAGTACAGGAGTTATTTCCAAGAAAGGTATTTTATATCCACAGTCCTGATCCAACTGAACACAAATTCAAATTACCAGAAAACACAAAATATTTTTTTTTAAAATCATACAAATATGAAACTGCTTTCCAAATATTTAAGATTACAACTGCTTGTGTTAATAAACTGTCTCATACCTCATCCTCAGGTAAATTTGCCTGACCATCACCCTGCCCATAGAAATGCTGTTCTTCATAGCTGTACACACAGTTTACACAGAGGTGAGTGTACCGGGCTGTATATTCACAGAATCTTCTGAGTTGGAAGGGACCTACAAGGATCACTGAGTCCAACTCTTAAGTGAATGGCCTACACAGGGACTAAACCCACAACCATGGTGTTTTTAGCACCATGCTCTAACCAACTGAGCTCATCTCAGGGTATACTGAGAGTAAGATCGCCAGCAATTAAATTCAGTAAGGCAGCTCTCAAGCAACTGCAAAAGGCAGAACCACATTTCACCAACGAAACATACCCACATCTGACTAAAACTCATAATTCCTTTACTGCAGCTTCATTGAAAGTTTTGGATAACATGGTGGGTAAGTCTAACACTTAAAGAGAGAAGAGGAAAGGCTGGAGCTGCTCATTACAGCTTTAGAGCAGAGGTCAGGATCTAACATCCAAAAAATCCTATGCAAATCAGAACAGGACATTCAGCTCCCCCAGGGCTCCCTTAATAAAAAAGAGTTGACAAATATTATTCCAACAATAAAAACAATAATAGGCCAGCTCTTTAGGTCAAATACATAAATGGTAAATACAATACAGTAGACAAATACCAAAATTACATCAGCTGAGGAACTGAGACTGATTTCTACTCCCTCTCTTGTATACAAAGCAGTGCTAACATATGAATAATGCTGTCAACAACAGTCAGGGAACGCTGGCCAGCTTTGTGGTGAGGGAGAGCAAAGGACATGGAGTGGACAAAAATCTCCAGCTTTGCTCTTCCATGACACAACAAAAATCCTCAGTTTTCAACTGGAAGGTGATTGAGTCATTCTTCCGTGAAAAAAAATTGAAGTGATTACGCAGCTCCAAGTACAAATGTGGGAAACAGGGAGGGATGATTAACAGCCAGACTGTGGGATAGATACAGCAACAAGGCAGAGGAGCCTCGGGTATGTCCATAATGCAACACCCACTCCTTTCCCTCCAGGTCGGTGCCGTAGACACAGCCAGAGGGGCTGGAGAGGCTCCGGGGGCTGTTTCATGGCACAGAGCTGCCTCCAGCCGCCCGCACAGCTGCATTCCTGCTCATCACCAGCAGCAGCCAAAACACCCAAGCCCAGCAGATTGCTCCTCTAATCTTCGCACCGGCATCTGGCAGAGGAGCTAAGCACAATGTCAAAACAAAGGTGGGATTTGGCTGCAGCAAGGGTTGCTACCAAACACCCACAGCGGCTTTCTGAGCCTGAAGCTGCTGTTTATTAAATCATATTAACCCTGTGCACATCAGGGTGCTCGGGAAGGGCCCCGCCAGCACGTCAGAGCGAACAGAAATTCCTGTCACCCTTCCAGAGGGACGCGCAGATCCTCATGGAGAAAACCAAACGCTGCCGGCAGCCGGGCTGCTTTTGCCGGCCCTGCGCCGGGACCGAGGGGCAGCCCCGACCGATCCCCCGGCGAGCGGCTGCCCCCGGGGCCGGGAGAAGAGCGAGCCGAAGCCGCCCCCCCGGCGGACGCGAGGGAAACAGCCCGCCGTGGGAAAGCCGAGAGCCGCGTCGTGTTCCAGGCGCAGGTGCCAGACTTTCCCATAGTTACGGGCAACGTTCACTTTTCTCCGTGGTGCGGCTGCAGGCACAAAGTTTAAGGTCCAGAAGCTTTCAAAGTAAGTGGGGAGTCTGGAAGGCTTCCTGTTGTCTGACAGCACCGAGCCTTAACATCCAAAACCCAGGCTGTGTTCAAGCAAGTATCTCTGTCTAATTAAATGAAACAGGAGATTTTCTCCCACTGCCGGTTTTTCTATAAACCAGTGACTGAAGCACGCACTGGAAAGTAAAATCCCACAAAATTTTGCTGGATAACAATGCTGCTTCAATGCTGATACTTAAATATGTGCATATAACCAAAGCCGAGCACTGAGATAACCTTTACTTTCAGACAGTCAACGCACAGAAGGGACACAGTCACTGTATTTCATTAAAAATAATACTTACTAAAACCAGCACTCAACCAGCAACATCTATAAATACTTTTAAATGCTGATTAGTTAATATTATCTATGTCCCTAGTTTTCATTTTATGCAACCACGTAGCGACTACAACATGAATCCTCCTAGCCAGCCTTGTGTCACTTGGCCAACACAGAACAGGCACCAACAGCAGCAGAATTAAAGAAAAAACCTTTTCAGATTTTCATGTAAGAGGAAGAAAACCCCTGAGATTTTGCAACAATTAATTTGGCCCAACATTGCCAGGGTACAACAGCAAGGAGCTTTCAGGGCTGCCCCCTCAGGCAGCATGGTTAAATTGTTCTACTCAATTAACCGATGCAAAGATTTGAGATGCAAAGCAGCATCACTGCAGCACCTGAACACATGTGGATGCACAACAGGGTTCGGAGAGCAACACATGACACCCCACACCATAACCCAGTGTGCCCTATGCAAAACACCCAGGAGACGTATCGCCGTACACAGTCTGCAGTGCTTTGGCACTAGGACAAGGATTGGACTGATTTTTACCCTCCATCTTTTGTGGTAGATTTATTTCCATGCCAACCTGAATCTGCAAAAGCAAGTGTCCATAATAAAAAGGTGTAAAGAAAAACAAATGCTTGAAAGTTCACAAGAGAGTTCCACTGCCTCCCCACCAGCGAAATGCCGGGGCATCTTCCAGGAAGGCTACAGCCACATGTACTGCCCTGCCTGCAAAGTTCTCCAACCCACTACACCTTTTGAGCTTCCTTTACTATGAACGAACAGAGAGTGGAAAATTCAGTGAAACCAAGTATTTCTTTCCCATTGCAGAATATGAGAGGGTGGCAGCCTGCTGTGCTGTGTCAGGCTGTGGAAAGCAAACAGGGAAGAGGCAGGCATGTGCTTCATCTTTCTGTGACAGGGCTAAACCTGTTTACTCTTTTCCCCCGGTCCTGACCTTGCCTTCCCCTTTCCCAAGGCCTTGCTCTATACTGAGCATCCCCCAAGAATATCAGTTTCTCCATGAGTTTCACACTGCTCCCAATTTCTTAGCTGTACAATATTTCATAAAAGCAGACTATGCCATGAATGCTGCTTTTCAGCACACTCAGCTACAAAGAGAAGACAATTAGGAGAAAGACAGAATCCACTTCTCAATTCAGCTTGTTTTTACATCAGTTTAAGTAGACAGAAGGTGAGGTTTTCAACAAGATCTCCTTAAAACCAGTGGGAGTAATTCTTTGTAGCAGCATGGAAAGCAAATTTTTGAGTTCTTAAACGATCCTCTACTGCCACCAGGAGTAAGACACCATCAAAAGCTGAGGGGGAGCAAAATATCCCTTAGCAGCTCCCTCTCAGTGGTTTCAACAAAATCAGTGCCAAGCAAGTGCATCACTCACCCAAATTTGGTGGAGAGAACACCTCCCAGGGCAGAGCCAGTGATGATGCCTATTCCAAAGCAGAGACCCAGCTTCCCCAAGGCATCAGCACGTTGGGAAGGAGTAGTCATGTCTGTGATAACCTTCTGAGCCCCTGCAGGGGAGGGAAAAAACCCAATCTCTTAAAGTAGGCTTGTGACAGGGTCTGAGAAGATGCTCCAGTAGTTCCCATGATTTTATTGCTAAGCCATTAAAAGCATTGTTTGTTTGGGTTTTCTTTGTTTTGTTTTGGCTTTTTGTTTTGTTTTGTTTTGGGGTTTTTTTCTAATTAAAACTTTGCTGGGCTGGTTTCTGGCCAGCAGCAGTTTCCCCAGCTCACAAGTTTCATACTGTGCATGGAAGTCAGCCTCCAAGTAAGCACTGGCCCTCCCGTTTGGGAGCCCCACAGTCCATCAGTTTTGAACACAACAGCCTGATCAGCAGAGACTGTCAGATGTATTGGGACACTCCATCAATTTAACGTGGAGGCAGAAGTTCCTTTGGGAAGTACCTGGTGGGTGCAGAATTATAGAGACCAGATTTTTGTTGATCTTAAAGGCCTTTTCCAACCCAAATGATTCCATGATTCTATACAGATCTCCAAGCCATGAAAACAGTGCCTGCCACAAAATGGTCCTTTCAAGCCCAGGGCAAGGGCTCATGCACACCACTGAGTGGAATTGGTTCAGCCCATCCGTCATGGGAGACAAAAACATTCAACACACTCAAATAAACCACTTCACAAGTGGCAAGGAGCAGCTTAACACCATATCTCCTTGAGTCTTCTTGCACAAGTTACAAGAACTTCTTGTAGTTGAAGTTTGTTTTTTACTAGAAAAATGGAGGAAATGACAACTGAAGCAGAACATCTTGGTGGATAATGAAAGGTATTTCTGTAATAATGTTATTTTTTTACCAACACGCTCTTTTTCCCAGAAGAAAGGGAAAGCTGTAAAATAAAATATCCTGGTGGCAAGAAGGCAGCTGAGAAGTCTGGGAGGGCACTGCTGTCAGCAAGTGACTTTCATCCATGTCTAGCCAGTCAAGCCCAAACAATTTTCTCAAGATTTTACAGGAGGATGGACCTGGAACTACGGGCTACTAAGTCCTGCTTTCCATAACTAACACACCTGCTGCCTCATGCCCCTGAGGACCATTAAATATTCCTCCTGCCTTCCTTCATTCTGTTGAACCTGTTGACTTCCAGCAAAATGGTCAAGAACAGGGGAAACAGGTAATAAAAGCAATTTGGAAAGCTGCTCAGCCCTAACTGGCCTTACCTGGTATCCCATGCATGAACACTCCTGGCAGCCTGGAGAGGAAGAGGAGAGGGATGCTGGTGGAGATGGACATAAGCAAGAAGAAGACACTTCCAGATGCACAGGAGAGAATTACGGCTGCTCGGGCACCAAATTGGTCTGCAAACCTGGTACAGAAATGGTAAAAGGTTGTCAGTCTTCTATTTAGATTAAAAAAAAAAAAAAAAAAAAGAAATTCCCACCCTTACTTATGTGATTTATGCTTTACATGAGTAAAAGTTGTTAGTAGCTCAGAATCACANAAAAAAACCCAACACCACAACAAAACACACAATCTCCCCCAAAACACAAACAAACAAAAAACTCCAGCCAGATCAGGTTTTTGACCTGACTCCAACTCTTTGCAGTATTTCAGCTCTAAAAGACTTTAAAAAGCTAAGATGGACAAAGTCTGAGAGTACCACAGGAAGGGTTCTAAACAATGGGGGACTAAGATGACCATAAAATAGGCCTTAGATAGTGTTTCTCACTGCAATTCCTCCTTCCTTTGTTTTATTGAAGTTGCATATTACAGTTATCAGAGGAACGTTGCTTTGCATAGCAATTAGTTGTGCTTACATTAAGAGGAACAACCCCCCCAAAAATGCCAAGACTGGTCTAAAAACAATGCTAAGCACAGGTAATTTAAAAGGCTTTCTGTTGAGGAAGAGGTACAGGTCAAAACTTCATTGTTTCCGTGAAAGCCAGGGAAGTTTACATTTGCTGTTTGTAATCTAAAGACCACAATTTGCTACATAATCCAGAGTTGTTTGTTTTGTTGTTTTGTTACTTAAGAGTAAATTCAATGCTTTATCTTCTCATGGCTGTTTAGGAGCACCGAGAAAGAACACAGAAAACTGACCTAAAAAACATTTTTCTTTCACCCCCCTTATTCCTATTTTCTATTTATCCAGTTTTACACTGAGGTCAAAGCAGCCTCACATCTAGGAAAATCCATTCCATCTCCAAGCTACATTGAAGATTTTGGCTTCAATCTGACAATAGACACTCTCAGTCCCAGATTCTGGTTTGCCATTTTCTTTCCCTTCAGCAGCTATTCTGGATATTAGTGAATGACATGCACAGAGGAAAACCAGATTTCATATTGCACCAGATCCAGAAAGAAACATTATTCTAGGTATGTATATTAATAGAAAAAGCTTTTAAAATGGGCCCTTGGCACCACCTCCATTCTCAGGAACACATTTTCTTCCAAGCAGTACTGTAGGATCAAATGTTATCATTACTTATTTTAAAATGTACCCAAAGGTTTTTAGAGATCAGATCCTTAAAGTGCCACACACCAGCTATAGGAGCACCCTGTAGCACTCACAACTACATCAACCAGAAAAGTAAATCCCATGCGGGAAAACTGAGGCACACACCAGCTCCCTATCTGTTTATTATTTTGTTGATTAGTTGCAGGTCCAAGAAGAAAAGTTAGATTTTTCTCAGCTTCATTTTAGTTTTTTTTTTTATCTCTGGATTACACACCTCTTTCATTTTTTTTCTGCTCTTTGGGAATACGATGTCCTACCACTCAAATTTTTGGGGGCTAGTTGCATTTCATCAGGAACAGGCAAGTGTATCCTACGGGATGAAGAGGCAGGAAATGCAAGTCTTTTCCACTCTTATTTTGATAGATGAGTTTATATATGTTCTCAAAAGATCCATGCAAGTCTAACTTTGTATTCAGCATGGATGCAGAAACAGTGAGATTCAGCTGTAGAAATTACAGAACCCTTAATTATTTTCACTGACAGCTCTACTTAACATCAATAAATAACCTCTCCTTTTTTTTTTTTTGTTTCCCAGTCACAAGGCATTTCTAAGGTTACACGTGGCTGTATTTGCAGGATTAAGCTGTTAGGACCTGGACTCTGAGGACTGTGATGGTTTAAACTGTTCCCAGTATATGGTTACACTTAAATGTCTGCCATTAAAATGTAGCTAAGTTAATATAAAACCAGCTTCTATGTCACACTATTTCTAATGATAGTATTTATTTTTCCCTTGCTAGTTATAAAATCTTCAAACATTTCAATAGGACCACAAACCAGAACTAAATGATTTTTATGAAAATATAAAAATGTCTGGCCTTTTTCAGCTATGCCAAAGGTCATGAGACTCGTTCTTACTTACCTTCCAAAAATGTAACCTCCCATGAGCTGGAGGACACCAAAGGTTGTCTGGAGGTAGCCAAACCCCACGGAATCCAAGCCTAGACTTTTTGCCAAGTACTAAAAAGGAAAAAAAAATTAACAGGTCAGGGGAAAAGAAGTATGTTACATTTATGAATAAAGAGCTTAATGTGTGTGTGGAGAGAACCATAGCTGCAAAAAAGCACTTCCTTCAGTTCCCCTTACCTACCTACAGGTGAAATCTTCATTGGAGTAGACACAGGCTGCTCAATAAAGACCAAAAGTCTCTGCCCCACACCCTTAAGATCAGGGGGATGTGATCAAAACCATCAATTCTGCACCAGGTGACAAATCTGTATCACCATTTACCTTTGCAGTCCAACACAATGGAAGATATTCAGCAGCTGCTAAGGAGGATGAGGGAAACTTTAAGTGCCTTCCTGCCTCCAGACCCTGCACCTGGGGCAGCCCAAGCACCCTCCAGGAGATGACTGCAGTAAGGTCTTGGGGCTGTTGTTTAATCAAGCAAGCTGGAATCAATGGAAGTACAACATGGACAAAATATTGCCTTTATTTAAAATCTGGATGGTGCATCCACAACCCAAACATGCAAAAAACCACAGATGCATATCTTGAAGAGCCACAATACTTTGGGTTTTGGTTTGCTTGTTTTGTTTTGGATTTTTTTATTCAAATACTGTATATTCAAGGGACAGCTATTTCTGATTCATGGGTTTTGTTTGTGCCATCTGCTAAGGATTGTTTAAAACTGAGCCAAGTTCAGCTCTCAGAAGGTGTGGAGGTGCCCCAGTGCTGCCCACTTCCCAAATACATGGTCTGCACCCAGGTCCCCACATGCCCTACAAGTGATCAGTGAGCGACTACACCAATCTCCCACACATAAACTGCCTCTCAGGGCTACAGACTCAGAGCACTGTGGACTGGTTTACTTCCAGAAGTAGGGCACAGTTTGCCTCTGGAGGCACAAAACTATCAGAGAGATCTCCCAGAAGGCATGGTGCGGACAGGATCCAGGAGCTCACAAGAGCAGGAAAGCTGCCCAGAAGAAACAGAACTGGGGGTGCTAGTTGATGGCTGGCTGGACAGGAGCCAGCAGTGTGCTCAGGTGGGCAGGAGGCCAATGGCATCCTGGCCTGTATCAGGAACAGTGCGGCCAGCAGGACCAAGGCAGTGAACATCCCACTGTACTCAGCACTGGGGAGGCCACACATTAAATCCTGTGTTCAGTTTTGGGCCCCTCATGACAAGAAAGACATTGAGGCACTGGAACAGGTCCAGAGAAGGGCAACAAAGCTGGTGAAGGATATGGAGCACAAGCCTTACAAGGAGGAACTGAGGGAGCTGGCATTGTTTAGCCTGGAGAAAAGGAGACTCAGAGCAGACCTTATCACTCTCTACAACTACCTGAAAGGTTGTGGCCAACTGGAGTTACTCTCTTCTCACAAATAACAAGCAATAGAACAAAAGCAAATAGCTTCAAGTTGTGCCAGGGAAGGTCTAGATAGGATACTGGGAAAAGTTTCTGCACTGAAAGGGTTGTGAAGCACTTGAACAGACTGCCCAGGGAACTGATGAAACCACCATCCCTTAGGGTATCTAAAAGACATGTAGGTGTGGCATTTAGGGACATGGTTTGTTGGTGGACTTGGCAGTGTTAGGTTTATGATTGGACTCAATGATCTTCAGAGTCTTTTTCAACCTAAAGTACTACCTGATTCTATAAAACCAGACAGAAGAGTCCAGTAAGTGAGAAGCAATGACTCTCACTCAGAGTTGGCTTATTAGACAATCAGAAAAACCCACCTCTGATCAGAAACCTCTGATTTCTGCTACCTGCTGGTTGGGTCACTCTCACACTGTAAGCAAGCAGACACAAGCTACATCAGCTTCACCCAGAGCCATCAGGCTGGGAAAGGGCTCTAGGTGCTACTGCAGAACAAATGAAAAATCAGCTTTTATTGCCTGGGCGTACTGCGAACAGTCACAGCCTGCCTGCTAGGTAAGAGTATCAAGTATTCCTTTCAGTATCCAGAACACCTTCCCCTTTTACTGCTAGAAAGCCTCTTCTGATTTTGCTGGAAAACTACATAGCCTGGCATTGAAGGAAACGTGCTGCGAACCAAGAGAACCCATACTCACAGGCATGATTCCCATCTGCATGAAGAGAAAGGTCAGGTCTAGGGCTGCAATCAGGTAGGCAACAAGGATCACTTGTCTCCTCTTAACCTCTCCCAAGCGGCCACTCTCCCCCAGGGTCTCATTCCTCATTCCTGAGGCTTCTTCCTCACCTTCAGAGGTGGCTTTTGCATTCATAGTGCTCACGGAATGACTTGTTGCAGGACAGGCTGAAAATGACACGAAGGCACTTCCTAGCTGAGACCATGAATCACAGATAAGGTGCAGAAGCTGTGTGCACAGTTCAAAGCTTACAGTGTGAAAGGTGCCGAGTCAGCACACCACGGATTTATTGTTTCCTCTTTTTGTTTCTCTTCCCTTTGCTTACTTGCTAGGCAGGATCAAAGGTAACCATGCACCAAAACACAGATTTCGGTTTTTAGCCGTGTCCCAGGGGGCTCGTTGCTTTCAAGTGCCATCACAAAGACCAGCTAGAGTATCCCAGCAAACTGAAAGTGGACAATGCCCCAAACAAGACCACGTGACAAACTCTTCACCTCTTTTAACTGTTTCACTGCTTCACTTTTATTCCCTCTGGCAGCTTGGAAGAGATAACTGTTTTAATCCTTCATGAAAGGCATTTTGATTTTTATTTTTTTTTTTGGAGGTTGCAAGTGAAGCTTACAGCAGAACAGCTATTTCCAAGTCTTCGTGCTTTTTGCAGTAGATTTATACAGCTCCTGGAACACAGACAGGTCTTGCATGCAATTAGAGCCATTCTCATCAACACTTCTAGCTGAGCCATTTCCCCTCCTTTATCAGGTGCTGCAAATTTACAGAAAGCCTGAGCTAGCAAATGTGACTGCACCCAGACTACAGATTACCAGCCAATGCCAAAAGCATTAAAAAAAAATAAGTATTACATTCACAGAAATCATGAGGCTGACTACAAATTGGCAAATTAAATAAATAAGACTCCTTTGTCCTTCGGAAGTTTTGTTATTTGCTTGCTTGTTTACTCAGGGTTTTATTTGTTTGTCTGCTGGCTTGTTTGCTTGGGGGGTTATTTGTTTGTTTTCATATTGGTTGAAGCCTGGAAGTCTGGTTGAGCATTATCTTTATTTTAAAGAGAAAAAATAAAGCAGAGATCCCAATGCTCTGACTTTGTAGAATTACGGGACTTTTGGAAGAAGGGAACTGGAGATCTCATCCACCCTGCTGCTTGAACACATCAGTTCAACTCTGGCTTTTTCTAGGCAAGCTTTGAAAACCTCAAAGAAAAGATATTTGCCCCCTCCTTGAGTATCTGGGAAAGACATTTTTCCTGATGTCCTATCTGGATTTCTCAAGCTGCAGCTTGCACATGTTGTTCTTCATGGTAACTACTGCTGCTACTACCAGGAGGAGTCTGGATGCATCATTGCTGGAGCTACCCTCCAACTAGTACCAGGGGACTGTTAGATCACCCCAGCCTCCTCTTTGCCAGGCTGAACAAGCCAAATTCCCTCCACCTCTTTCTATATTAGGCACTCTAGACCCCTGAACTTCTTAGTAGCTCTCCTCTGGGTCCAATCCAGTTTGTCTACACACCTTTTGAACTGGGAAGCCCAGCACTGAATCAGCCTCACCAGCACCCAGCAAAGGGCAATGACATCTTCCCTGAAGGTCCTGGTTATGCCCCTCCTCAAATATCCCATTACATGGTTTGCCTTATTCCTGATGAGAGTGCACCCTTGGCTCACACAGCATCGCTGTTACCCACGGTCCTCATACTGTGGGTGCTACACCTCCCATCCAGCCCCAGCACTGGTGCAGGTAGATATTCTGCCCCCGACTCAAGGCAAACTGTCACCACTTTCATCTTGTTGAAAACCCTGAGGTTCTGGTTGATCTAGCTCTCACATTTCATGTAGACCTTCCAGCCCGAGTCTCCATCATTGACCATGTCAGCCAGTCCCTCTAACATGGTAACACGTCTGTTCAGCAGCAGAGGCTTGACTCACCACAAAGGCTGAAACAAACCCATCAACACAAAGACATGCACAGGTGTTTGCTGGCTCGGATCTGGAATGGTTGACAGGGCTCTAGGTTTCCAACCAAGTCTGGGGAAAGTGAAATGTAAGATCTCTGGGCACACCTTTTTGTTCAACACATGTCACTACTGAGGCCTGGGATTTGCTGAAGGCTTCCAGGCTCTACTTCCTGGAGAAGAAAGAGGAAGACCAAAGTTTAAATCTTTCACCAGGCATGGGTACCATGTCATTGGAGACTGACAGAAACAACCTCTCACAAACTCAGGCAGAGCATGACTGAAAAAACACCTTTAAAGAATGACTTTCTTACAGCAATGCCAGCATTCAAACAGATCCAACTCACAAGACCCCAGAATGTGTAGTTGTTACAGAAGAAGGATGATAACCCAGCACGTATCTCAGTTTAGCAAAGCATCAGTGCTTGACATTTGGTTCATCTCAGAGTGAAACAATGGGTTTGCCTGCACTTTGAGTGTCCTTCAGCACACTATCAACATCATCACTCCCTGGTTTGCACTGGATAGGCACAATGTACAAATTAGCAGCATTGAATAGAAAAGTAAAATTAATGACAGAACTCTGTTTATGGAATTTTTGAGACAACCAAAAAGGAAACTCATGCAAATGCAATGTAAAATGTTGCTTACAGGAAACCTTGCTGACTTGGACTTTAAAATATTTTGACTGGTGAATTTGTCTTAACAGCAACTGAAAACAGATCCCAGAGAGGCAACTGAGGGGAAGAAATGACTTGCAGATGCAGCCACTCTGCACTAGATATGAGCCTCATGCTGCCAGGGCATGCAGCGCAGACCACTAACCAGCCACATGCTCTCACTTGGATTTAACTTCTTTTTACTGGCATTGACAAGGGGAGTGGAATAAAAAAATCCGGAGTTTCATTTCCAGTCACTGGGGCAAAAGACACAGTTCTAAAAAGCAGGAAACTAAATTTAGTGCCTGATGTGGAGGTGTCCATGAAGAATAAGCTATGATCATTAGGGTTGGTTCCTGTGCGCGCCTGGATGCCTCTTGATGGCCCAGTACCCAAGCCTGTTCCTTAGCATCTCAGATCAGGCTTCAAGTAAGAGAGTGCCCTGGGTCAAATCCTCTTCTTGCAATAATCTCTTTGAGCAAGTTCATTTATCTCCCTATCCCTGCACTTTGGCACAGCCAGGACAAAGGCAAGATGGTGGAGTTTTAAGCCCCCTTTACAAGCCATGAGCCAAGTCATGTTCATGCTGTCCTGGCCCCAAGGATGCAGGGATGAGCTGTATTCTCCAAATTTGGCCAAGATGTTGGCAGCCTCAAATCATCTCAGTATGGTCTCATAAGGTCTTCTGCACAGGAACTTGGACTTTCCTGACTTTCAGCACCTGATTATTAAAATCTTCTCCCATGAATCAGTCAATCAAAGGGCTAGATGTGGCAGCAGAAGCACTGATGGAAACACAGCCAGTGTGATCGACACAAGGCAGATCCTCCTCCTCCCTTGAATAAGAAGTCTCAGTGAAAATGTCTGCAGGAGCCTAAGTATGATGGAGATTGACATTGTTCCCAGCTGCACTCCACTGAACATCATGTTTGCAGCCATCCAGCTCAGGACCAGTTAATTTAAACCTGTAGTGATAATGCACTATTAATGACAGATGGCATAAGCTGGCACTGCATTTTATCTAAAGGCTCCTTCTGGCTCAATTACAGATTACACCACAGGTAGCACTTGGTCACTGACAAGCCATCTTTGAAAAATAAAATTAATTTTAAAGCTGGAGAGAGACAGGTTGAGAAGATGAAATGAATTTACTTGGTTAGGATAAATAAACTTTAAATGGACAGATATTTCAGGGAGACTGAAAGCAAGCAAGGAGATAAATGTCTTGTGATAAAATTGCAGATTAGGCCATTAGCCATGCAGTAAGACTTGACACATATTCTCAACATTTTGGGAGCATTTATAGTTGCCTCCTCTGGTATATCTTTTCTGAGGCCTGTTTAAATGGTGATCTCTGAAAAAAACAGAGTGGGAAACCTGAGAAGATCTTCAAAAAAAAATTCATAGAGGTTTACTCTTTATGTTACTTGGGCAGGGGTCTTTTCTTAAATAACTGGAAATGGGAAGCAAGGCCAACAGCACATGCATGGGGAGGGGGAAATCTACCCACATCAATATGAGAAGTTGAAAATGTTGCTTAAAAAAGGATAAACTCTCAGGAAATAAATCTCTGCTCCTTCTCTGAACTTGTATTTTTTCACAGAGGAAGCTTAACATTATCTGGAGGAACATGAGGTACCCTGGGTGGGATTCTGCTGTCTGCAGAGGGTCACAACAAGCTTTACAGCCTCAAAAGAGCCTTGAAGAGGGATGGAAGTGCAGATGTACTGCCCAGCAATGAAGGCCACCTCTCAGGCCTCAAATCCTCTACGAATGTGAGCTAATAGGTCTCTTCAGCTAACCAAAAAATCAGTGGGATGACCCAAATCCTGCACCAGCACAGATCAGTCACAAATCCTTGCCCTTGTGGGTATGCATCCATACCCATGGCAAGTGTGAGAGCTGGCTGGGAATGCCAGGGAGGGAATCTCTGCATCTTGCATTCAGCAAAACTTTCATTTCTCCTTGCAAAGAGAAACTGCATTTCTACGGGCTGTGTACTGGGGGTGCCAAGAGGGACATGAGGTGTGAGATGAATAATGACGAACATACTTCTTCTCCCTGCCCAAGAAGCAGCAAAGATAACCCCTCCTCGATTTGAAAGAGCGTCATGAGGCCACCACATGAAAAATAGCGAGGCATGCAGACATTCAGAAAAGGAGGGACATAAAATCCCTTTACGGAGACACAGTCCCCAGGGAGCTATTGTCCTAGGGATGTTTCTTAAACTCCGTAATATGAGACAGGAAATGGAAGAAATATCTCAAAGTGATTCCTCAATAGTGGGAATGCTGAATTGCTGTAATGAGGGAAACTGCTCAACACCAGCTATGGTCAGTGGGAGCTATCAAACTGCAGGATCTGGCCTGATCCCTCTCTTCCTCTGACCCTAAGACTAAGGGAACAGGCCTCATTTGTATTCTGATGAAAGATTTATACAGTTAAGCAAATAAGAGCATAAATGGCCTGGTATTGCCAAAATTATATTCCATGTTTGCTGACTGATTTATTCCTTTGTCTAATTGTATTCATGAAAAAAGCAGCTCACTAATGAATGGAAAAAGACTCCACATGGCCAGCAAAAAAAAAAAAAAAAAAAAAAAAGGCCATGTTTAGTTTACAGAATAGCACAGTCTTCAGGGATTTTCATAAAAACTGCAGAGACAGTCCAAATTGACAATGAAATCAGATTCCTGATGGCTGCTAAACTCTTTTGGCTTTTTCTATGCGTGCATTAAATTGCAAAAAGCAATTATTTATAATTTGTTTTTATAAAAGTGCTGGTGCACTTATGCTGCTTGGCAAATTATTTTGTGAAATGGAAAATGCTATTGTTCATTCTCTTGGTAGAGTCTTTGTTACTTAGCATATTAAACTGCAAATCACATTTTATCTGAAAGGTCCATTCCAACCCAAACCACTCTATGATTCTATGAAATATGGCTGGTTATTATTAACTTTTTACTAGTAAAATCCCAAAGCTCCAACTAATATCAAGGCCCCATTTGGTGCCCTGTAAACACAAAACAAGGTTGAGACTCAGATGAGGGAAAAGTATTAAATCCTCCTTGTCTTGCAGATGGGACCCCATCAGACAGAGGGGTTTAATGGCTTCCTTGAAAACACAGAGGAAGTCTGTGGAAGAGGCTGGAGTCAGATTCAATCATCCTTTGGATGCCAGTTCAGTTTTTTAACCACAGGGCAGTTACTTCTCTCTAATATTCTGGAAAAATAAAAAAAAAAAGGAGAACATTTCTGAATGCTGGAATTTGGCAACAAAACATGCAGATGGGGCAGACTGTGTCAATTGTAAAAGAGTTTTGGAAAAATCCCATGGCTTGAATTCAGGAGAGTTACACCAAAAATAACATGACCAAATAGGAAGAAAAAGCTCATTTGCTTGTACCCATCCAGTCTTATTGGCTCCAGCAGGAGCTCACCGGGGCAGGAGCCTCATGTGACTGCTCACACCGAGTGGCACCTTGTTTAGGATGATTTTAGCTCAGTCAGAGTCGCCTCTGAAGTTATCTCCCAGGCACTGCCATGGCGGTGGCCTATGTCTACCCAGAATCTCTCCTGAGCAAACAGAAACCCCTTGAGTTTCAGTGGGCTGCTGCCATGCAGTGGAGAAGGGCTGTTGGGCTGCCCAGAGAGCAGCCACCGACCTCCTTCAAGCAAAGACATCAGAAGACAGCAAACGCCACCAGCCTCCAGTCTGCCCTGCTACAATACTGAAGAATCAACAAGCAAAAAATGACTCTTCCCTTAGTGAAAGTCCAGGTCTACTGTGTGACCTCTCTCCTGGGCAAGGGATGGTCTCCCCCAGATTTGACACTCTTCTTCCTACTGCTCAAGCCATACTTTTTTTAAGCAAGTGTGACCCATCCATTTCTGTTGGGAACTGTGATTAAGGGACTCAGTCCTACCATTGGCTGCTGAGCAGGGTCCAGGCAAAACTCCACACACTAATAAATGATGGTGACAGCCCAGAAGCAATGGATGCTTCTGCCGCCTCTGTGGTTGTGTCTTCAGTCTCCTGGCATGTTGGCATGACTGACCTTCAGACAACTCACTGCTGGATAATGAATGAAGCCCTGGGCTCCAAGATATGCACAGTGCATTGGAAATCCAAGCTTTATAGCCAAAGAATATGCTAGAAGTGACAAATCCGGACACACATACAAATAGAGCCTCATACTTAGCCTGCAATATGCAATATTTCATTCAGCTGGTATTATACAGCCACCTTCTGGAATTGCAGCAATGTCTAGAATTCAAAAGCTGTTTATCATTTAAATAACATTTAGGCTATTATAATTTATATGAGAATTGTAACTGATTGGGGCTGTATGGAGCTTCTTGTTGTGGTTTGCTGTAGGAATGCTGCAGATTTCCTCTGCACACATTACATTCTGCACACAATGGGAGTCCCAGACATTTTCAACTAGTCTCAAGCCTTCTGCCTTTACCAAAACATTTTCCTGTGTCAGAATCAAACAATTGCCTGATTTATAAATCTCGAGCATTCAGAAGACCACCAGCAACACAATGTAACAAGAACCTCTCTGTCATACAGCCTTCCAACAAAGCTATACACAGCACAAACCAAACACGGATGTGTAGCCAGCGATTCTGCTAATGCATGTTTCTGTACAGAGCAATTAGAAAAAGGCAAAGCATGTGTCTGTAAAACCTTGCACATCCCGGACACGGCTTCCCCACACAGAGGAGGGTCTGTGCTGCATGCTCAGACAAATCCTTACCAGCTCAGCCCTCCTGGCCGTGCTCCATTCGGCTGGCGGGTTTCACCACGTAGACTTGGGACCTGCACGGAACCAACACGGCATGTGGAGGAGAGGAACAGCTGACCCCCTGCCCAGCTGGCTCCATCCACTGTACGGGTGGGGGACAAGCCCATGTTGCAAGTATTTGCTGCCTAAGGGTGGAAGAGATAGTATCCAGAGTCATGCAGGTCTGGATTTATCAGCAGCTCAAAATTCATGGAATATGCAAACATGGCTAGACAATCCTTGATCTATTTGGGCTCTTAATGCCTTACAAACCCTCATCCAAGGTTGTTATTTTTCTCCCTCTAAGTGAACACCTCATTTCAGATGAAGGCTTGAATGGGCCTTGTAAAGTCAGAGCAAACTCTGGAGTTCACACGTGCAAGTTGGAGCAGAGCACACATTCCTGCCTGCCATCCAACTCATCCAGGAAAAACAGTTTTTAAAGATCCAGAAGACACTAGCCCTTGGAGATATCTGCTCTGACAGCTAGGCCTGCATCCCCTGCATTGGCAGTAAAGGCTGTAGCCAGGTCTACTTTTAAATGATTACAGTCTTGATTTTAGTTAGAAATACAGGAGCAACGACAGTCCTACAACTGCTGGTTTTCTGTTCAAACCATCAGAAGGGTTTGGAGACCCTTCACTATGTCCTCCTGGCCCTTCCATCCAACCTTTGCTTGAATTCACCTGAGACAAAACGAAATCAAACCTCCTTTTCTGAAGGTGGAAATTCCTCATGGACTCCTTAGCACTGAGGTTGTAGGGGGGACCCACTAATGGCTCTTGAGAGGGATATGAGGAATCTTCACAGTGGTTTGGGGAAAATTTTCAAGGTAATTCAGCAAAACCAACGTCGAACACTGAATACAACTCTAGCATGGACACACAGACAAAAGTGGAAAAGCTTAGAAGACACATCTCTACTTTCAATCTACTCTACCATGTAAGTACCCAGTTCAAATCTATCTGAAACATTGCTTTAAGAGGCCAGAACCAGCATGGTACCATTTGCTTCTCTCCTTTCTAGTCCAACATCTATAGGCATGGCCTTTCTTCAGAGCAGAGGATGAGGATGCTTTTCTAACATGTTGCAGGTATGTTTGACACACACAGGAGAACCCCAAACTTGTTCAGTTGTGTCTATAAAGTGTTCTTTTGAAAGCTCATTGCTTAAAATAATTCTTCAGAATTATTTTGGAACAACACCAGGAGCTATGAATTAAATTTGTCTCTCTTATTAAAGAATCAGAGAGAACTTTGCACACCGTTAAGATCCAGTCCTGGCATCAGGACATGAGTGGTACACAAAATTTTTCCCAAGAGAAAATCCCTAAGAGCTATTTATTTAAAAAAAAATTCAAAATAATTTGAAAAGCTTGTCTCTAAGATGATCATAGGCCCACAACTCCAACAAAATCAAGCTAGTTCTACAAATTTTTAGATTAGTTCTGTAAAACTGCCCCAGGGAAGGTGCTAGGAAGAAATTCCCCAGCTTCCTACACTGGCTGGGTCCTGAAGGCTCCTGTTAAAAGTTACACTAATCTACTCAGCAGCTCTGACCAGACTCCCTCCTCACTACCTTTAAAAAAAACAACAAACCCAAACAAACAACCAAACCAAACCAAACAAACACCACAAACCCCACAAAAAACCCAATAAGGATTTATTCCTTGTATTTATTGCCCAGTACAGCCACGGGAGTGGTAGATTATATTCCTCCTGATCCTCATCAATCAATTCAGCCATCTCTGTGCAAGTGAAGCAACAACCACCACGAATCCCACTGGAGGTGCCCTCAGAAGCCACAGGACTGCAGCAGGGCACAGAACCTCATCAGGAATTCCAGGGAACATTAGAGGAAAATCTTGCTTAATCATTGTGGTGCATTAAAAGACTCAAGATTAAATATGCAGCCTGATGGTTAAAAAAAATTAATAATAATAATAAAAAAGCACTATCCTCCCATCTGCAAAGCAAGTGCATTTGATCTAGAAAGCAAAGTCTCCATAAACATAGCACCTCCAGATGTACTTCTTTCCTTCCAGAGCAAACGCACAACCACTTGGCTATTGTCAGCTTAAATGATTTCACCTGGTTTATATTCTCTCTTTAAATACCAATGATGACCAGCTGACTAATTTTACTTTGAGAAGTGCAAGATCTGGATTATTTGGCTTTTGACTGAAACCCTTACCCCAATTCACCAGGAACTTTGCTTCTGATTTTCCCGTCCTCACTCCAAAATGTATCCTATGTAAAACTGAGGGTCAGGCACCTGGAGCTCCCTGCCCTGCAAACATGTTTTAGCAATAGCTCCTGCAAGAAGTTTCAGAGCACCCGGAAAGGGTAACTTCTAAGGCTACAGAATAATCTGATGATGGCTCAACCTGGTCATAGCACAGGAAAAAATGTCACTTTTTCCTGGTTTCCACCATCTACCAAAGGACATTACAATTACATGTGATCAGCAACATTTATGATCATGGCCCAGGATAACAGGTCCTTCCAGCCCCTGCCCAAAACTTGAGAACTGGCTCATTAAGAAAAAGCTATCTCAGTGGATGTAATGCAAACCATTAGAAGGTCTTTATTTCACCTCCTCTGCCATTTTAGGTTCTATGGCACTTCATTTCTCTTTGCATCTATGGGGTGCTGAAGGCTAGTGGGATGTGTGCTGACTGCTGTTGTGGATGGCACAGACAAATCCTTAAAAGCTGCACCATATGTAACACAGGCTGAGTCACAGCACTAAGTGTTTTGCATTATATAAACGTGTTCACTGTGTGCTGCTGGATCCAGATACAATTAACTCCTTGCTCCATAGGAATACATATTGTCATATTGCGGGCAGAGCACTCTTATTACAGCTAAACTGCTGTAAAATGAGTAATGAACATCCCCAACAGAGATCATCGAACCACTCCCTTTGCAGGTTCACCACTGGGTGATGTTTGGTCCACATTCAAAGCTTGCAGCAATTAATGCTATGATTCTAGCAGGGAGATTATGAAGTGATTGCTTTTCAAGATTAAGAGGAAATAAAATTTTAGTGCTGTGTCTCCAGAAAGTTACTACACTAAAAGAAAATTTAAAGCTGTGGGCAAGAAGATAAATTAATTAAAGAACACAAACAAGAAGCCGGGGGGTGGGGAGGGAGGAAAAATTATCTCATCATGCTGCGTCATCGCATGATATCTCAACACCCCATCGCAGGGAATGCAGAGAGCAAGCCTGAGGGAGAGGCAAATAAGAAGAGGGAATCCAGCTTGGGGAAAAAGAAAAGGAACTGCCAGATCCCACAGCATTGTATTACTTTGCCACCCGCTCACGGGGAGGGAACCAGCCCCAGGAAAAAATGTAAAGGAGACAAAACTCCGAGGCTTCCCTGGGACGTGCCAGCCCTGCATGAAGCCAGACAAGTGTCTCATGGTCCACATCCTCTACAACCGCACGTGCTTCTCTTGGACTGCCAAGGTTTGAGCTGCCCTTGAGCTAAGCCACTATCTGTCATATTTGAGAAATTGTGGCAGTCCAGTGATGTTCTCAGTGACTGGAAAAGGGGAAACAAAATGCCAGCTTTTAAAGATAAGAAAAAGGAAAACCCATACAGCACTACATACAGGTCAGTCTCATCTCCGTGCCCATCAAGATCATGGAGCTGACCCTCCTAAAAACCTACACCAAGGCCCACTGAGAATAAGGAAATTATTAGTGATAGCCAACCAGGGCAAACTAGGCCTGATAAATTTGGTGGGCATCTACGAGAGGGTTACGGTGTTGGCAGATGAGGGAAGAGTAACTGACTCATCTACCTGGACTTGTGCAACGTATTTGACACTCTCCTGCATGACATCCTTTTCTCTAAACTGGGCGGACCACTTGGTGGATAAGAAATTGGCTAGATCTTTGCAGTCAAAGAGTTGCGGTCAACATCTCAATGTCTAGGTGGAGATCAGTGATAAGTGATGTCCCTCAGGTGGCCGTATTGGGACCACTATTATTCAACATCTTTGGCAGCGATGTGGACAGTGGGATCCAGTGCACACAAATTCAGACTGGGCAGAGAATGGATTGAAAGCAGCCCTGAGGAGAAGGCCTGGGCGAGTTGATAGATGANTGCGGTCAACATCTCAATGTCTAGGTGGAGATCAGTGATAAGTGATGTCCCTCAGGTGGCCGTATTGGGACCACTATTATTCAACATCTTTGGCAGCGATGTGGACAGTGGGATCCAGTGCACACAAATTCAGACTGGGCAGAGAATGGATTGAAAGCAGCCCTGAGGAGAAGGCCTGGGCGAGTTGATAGATGAGAAGCTCAACATGACCTGACAGTCTATGCTTGCAGCCCAGAAAGGCAACAACATCCTGGGCTTCATCAAAAGCAGCATGGCCAGCAGGTCAATTCTGTCCCCCTACTCCGCTTTCATGAGACCCCACCTGGAGTGCTGCATCCAGTTCTGGGGCCCCCAACATAGGAAGGATGTGGACCTGTTGCAATAAGTCCAGAGAAGGGTCACAAGGGTGATCAGAGGACTGGAGCACCTCTCCTACGAAAACAAGCTGAGTCAGTTGGGGCTGTTCAGCCTAGAGAAGAGAAGGCTTGAGGGTGGCCATAGAGCAACCTTCCAGTACCTAAAAGGGACCTAAAGGAAAGATGGGGTGGGACTCTTTATTAGGGAATGTAGTGACAGAATGAGGGATAACAGCTTTAAACTAAAATATTTAAATACATATTAGGAAGAAAATTTTTACTGTGAAGGTGTTGAGACACTGGCACATGGCCCAGAGAAGCTGTGGATGCCCCATCCCTGACAGTGTTCAAGGCCAGGCTGGATGGGGCTCTGAGCAATCTGGACTAGTGGGAGATGTTCCTGTCCATGACAGGGAGGTTGGAGCAAAATTATCTTCAAG
Source organism: Grallaria varia (assembly GCA_013396735.1). Classification (NCBI taxonomy): domain Eukaryota; kingdom Metazoa; phylum Chordata; class Aves; order Passeriformes; family Formicariidae; genus Grallaria; species Grallaria varia. The sequence continues at coordinate 251,193 of VWZG01013344.1, read as the reverse complement.
GTCCCTTCCAACACAAGCCATACTATGATTCTATGATAGCCAAGTTACACCTTAACCTTAATTTTTCACAGAATAAAGTGAATGTATTATTCTATTCATAAATATCGCCGAAGAATCATAGTGACATAACAACCTGAGAAATCCCTAAGACAGTGATAAAAGCTACAATGTATTTCATTACTCTAGAAGCACTCTGCACACCGCAGAGATTTAAAATCCACACATTCGCATAATCTGCTCTCCCTCGAGCTACATAAGGCTGTCTGCAGGTTGGTGGCCCTGAGAGCAGTGTCCCCGCCAAACTACACCCAGAGCCCGCTCTGCCAGCTGCGGGGAAGAGGGGACCCTGTTACCATACACGGCTGAACCCGGAGCTCCTGCTGGGCGCTGAACAGCACCTGAAGTGCCCGGGTCCCACGCACACATCCCGGCGCTGGATTGACGGCAGAACACGCCGACAGAGTCACGGAGGGGGTCCGAGGTGCGGGAAGACAACGGGCTGCAAATGCGGCGGGGAATGGGAATGGGAATGGCGGGGGGAAAGGGAAGCGCGGTGGCGGCCGGCCGTGCCGCGGGGCGGCTCTCCGGGCCGGCCGACATTAGAGGGCACCATTGCCCCGCACATCGGGACATCCCGCGGGCGGCTCCGGGCCGGGGCAGCCGGAGCTGGCAGAGCGCGGGGGCGCACGGCCGGCCGCAGCTCCACCGCCCGACACCCGGCAGCGGGGAGGGAGAGGAGGGGGAGCCGAGACCTGCAGAGCGGGGAAAGGGGAGGTGGGGGCATGGCCGGAGCGCAAACACTTCTCGCCCGGGTCAGTCTTCCGTCAGCTCGGTGCCCGCGCCAGCGCTGAAAGGACTGGGGAGATTAAAATTTGGATTCATTTAGTCTCCCTTCAAACTCTTTTTTTAAAGGTCTTTATCGTCAGGATTCTTTGCAGACCCTCCACTTCTTGAGGGTGTGTTGCTTTCAAGAATCTATTCTAGTGTTTTGGGGAGTTGCTGCTTACTCTGTAGGCTTTGTCCCCTTCAGGCATGTGCTGGGATCCACCTGAAGATGCCCTTTATGCACTTACCGCTGCTCTTGGGCTTGCTTTTGAACCAGGCACCTTCCCTCTGCCATGAACAACCTCCTTCAGGACGCCTGCTAGACTACCAGCATTAAAAAACGTGTTTACTTAAGAAACATGAAACCAAAAATAAAACCTGTGTAATGGTCCCTTCATCACCCCCTACAAAAAGTAGAAATAACCTATGAAAAGCTACTCCAAAAATAATATTACCGTGGATCAAGATGAAAGGTGAGGGGAATGTCAAAACAAGCAAAATGCAACCCTCTTGTTTAATGCAAAGAGTGGCAATGAGCAGGACCTGTGAGCGTAGAGTGTGACTTTGACAGAAATTATACCAACATAAATTGAGTATTTAACTGCTGCTCAAATATGACTACCCAATCAGCACAAAAGAGTCACACTCCCTGGGTACGGACTGTGAGCTCGAAACGCTGTTTGGTACCTGCCATTCCCAGCCTGCTTTTCAAGTTAACAGCGCAGTGTTGGTAAGGCTCGCCACACTGCAGTTCACAGAGAGCATCCTGCAAATGAGTCAGGCTTCCAATCTATACGAAGGGCCAGATGGTGAGTGGACTTCATCTAGTAAAACAACATGATGGAGAGAGCAAAAAAAAAAAAAAGAGTGTGAAGAGAGAATGTGATGGCCCCTGGTGCACTGGCACGTCCATCAATAGATTAGGCTAAATTCACTGCTACCTTTGTGCTACCCTAATGATGCGCAGCAGCTGGACAGCAAAGCTGGCTATTCTTTTTAACAGCCAAGAACAGAAAGAATAAGAAAAAAAAATAATTAAAGGAAATTAAATTAAATGAAGCATTTTTCTGAGATGTTAGCCTTCGCATATTTTTGAGAACACAACAGAAAGCAATTCAAATTGAATTAAAGCTGCCAGAATCTTTTCAGGTTTCTGTTCAAATTACCTTTTTCCATTTTAATCCCTGAACTACTGTGGTTTTCCTAACTATTTAATTTAATAATTTGACATTTTTGGACCTTGTCAAGAAATGGAAAATTCTGAGTTTCCACCAGCTTGAATAATTTGAAGTGTCACTTTGGTGGTAGAAAAGTCTTGATGAGGAGTTTAATCAGTCTGTCCTAATTTGAACTTTAATTGTAATCAGTTTTTTTAAGCAGGATTCCAAATTACCAAGCAAAATTGCCACTGGTGTATATGCAACACTGCAAATTGCTTATTATCACATGCCTACTAAAAGAGAAGTGCAAGAGCGATAAGCTAGCGATGTTTATTGGTCTGTGCCTCTGCTAAAGGCATTATGGGATATAACATGTTCTGGAATGAAGCAATCACATGTGCATCACAACATTTGAAGAATCCCAAGTTAAACAGTGTTGAGTGTAGAAGATAACAGTGTATTAAAGGAAATGAGAAGAAAGCAAAGCACAAACCTTCAAGCCTCAGGAGCCCAACAATAGGCCTGCTTGTCTGGCAGCACGCTGAGGACAATTCCTGCAAGAGAAATTCACTCCAAGACCTACCAAAAGACAGAGGAGTGCTCCTTCATGACACCATGTCATGGGGACTATTTACCTCTATACACAAGCATCTCACTAAGCCATCTCTTCTGAACAAGTTAACCTGGAGCTGTGCAACAGCCAGCCCCATCAGTGTGACAGTGCCAAGGCTCTTTTTTGTTACCTCCATAACTTCTCATAAAAGTTCCTTGGTTACTCCTTGCTCAATTTACAGTGCAAGGACCTCTCTTCCCCTATCTGCAAAGCCATCAGACTCAGCACTGGCTCTGACAGTCAACCTGGACTCTTTCCAAACAGAAACAGTCAAACGTAACAAACACCCTGCAATTGCAGTCTCTTTGCAATGATGGACAAGCCATAAAGCAGTTTGCTTTCCTTCTCCTCACCCTTTTGAAACAGAGCAGCCAGCAGGAATACACACTATTTAAAGTCATTATTTTTTTCTGACATAAGCAGATATGACTTGGATATTTTGAGCAAAAATGTTTCATTCTTATGGGGCATTGTTCTAACCATAGCTGTAATTACTCTGCTCAGTGTTCTGGAGCAGGAATTTCTAAAGAAGTTAATAGGCTTGGTGGTAGGAGCTCTTGGGTAAGATTTTGTGGCTCATGTTAGACAAACTGCTGGTTTAGAGGATCATAACCTACCCCTCTGGCCTTAGAATTCACAGATTCACTAAATTAAAAACATCTCTCTGTGCATACAGTATTTCTTCCTCAAATGGGCTGGATGCTTTCTATCTCCATACAGAAAAGAAACACAGACACTGCTAGAACTGGCAATTGTGAGCACAAAGTGCTCCAGCTTAAAACCTAAATGTATAGTGGGACGAAAAAAAAAACCAGTCAAAGTACTGGGGAGCACTGACAGTGAGGAAGCCTAACTAAAAAACAGAGCTGGTAACTTCAGACCTGAGCTGCTTTACTTCCCAGGTGAGCTGGAAGCTGAAGTGGCTTCAAACACGAGGTAACCGCTGAATGTTCAAACCGTCCTCGTTCCTTGCGTCCCTCAAGCGCTGCGTAAATATTGGCTAACCTCCGAAAAGAGTCTGGAAGGGCAACGATGGGGATTTTGCAAAGGGCACGCCTACATCTTGCAAATAGCAGGGGATCTTGCTCGCTCAGCTTTCATTGCAGGAATGTATAAAACCGAGGAGGCAGAACACAGGAAAGGCAGCTGCTGGCCTCTCCCGGCACGGCGGGAGGATGGCAGCAGGTTTGTGAGGACCCCTCACAAAGAGCCCCTGTCTGCAAGGACCTGGCCATTGCCTTTTGGCTCACGTCTTAAATAGAGGGCACTTTTTCAGCAGGTTTCTTGGGGAACTCAAAGTATTTTCTCTGCATAGCACATTTATTTCTAAAACTACCCCAACCTACATCATGAGAGACGTGTCTAATGGCTGCTGAGAGAAGTCCCAGTTGAACACTGTGCCATGTTCCATGTTCCCCAACCATCCCAGCTTGGTGTGAGACCGAGTCCTTCTCTCCTAGCTGAACCCTTGCCGAACTGATGCTCACCTCCTGCTTTTTAAGATGATGTTCTCTTAGTGATGAGGAACTAGGGGAGCCTTTTCATGGCTTGCTCCCTAAATTATATCCTTTGGGCCAAGAAAGATCCACATGGCCATCTTCAAGGGCCATTTTGGGAAGGAAAGGACAGTGTGGTAATATTAATGTAAAATAGCCACAGGGGTAGGGTGTGGTCCAGCTCACATATGAACAGGTATCTTAAAAAACAAACAAACAAACCCCAAAAAACCTTCACATTTCCCAAGTATCTGTGCTACCACTATTAGTGAAATGGAAGTGATCTGTCTGTACCACTGGTTGGCAAAGTCTTCTGCCAGGTATGACAATGCCTGCCCAGGAAACAAGTGGGGCTCTGCACACTGAAAGCATTTGCTGCCCCTTCTTCTCTTAGCCACAAAGCTACAAACCTCTTCTGCTGAGCAGCACACCTGTGCCCACAAACATCAGAAAATTATTCAGGACATCAAACCTGCTGCGGCATTTCACTGTTCATCAGGCTGAGCATGGACAGACCTTTCCTGTGCAACGAACCAGGCTCCAACATTCTCTCCCTTCTCTCTGCCAGCAGCAGTCAACCCTAGGTCCACGGGTCCAAAACCATGGGCACTGCTGGAGTCTCCTGGCCTGGGTGGACTTTGGGAACACCATTGAAGGTACAGTACCTGGGAGCTGGTGGGAGCTGTCCTGGCTGCTCCAAGCTCCTCATCAGTATGGCAAGGTCAGGAGCCAGTGTCCTCAGCTGCTCTGTCACAGAGATGGGCTGAATGTGGAAACACCACAAAGGAAGATGACTTACTATGGTGCAGTTGGGAAGGGCGTTCCATGGGTGCAGAGATTAGTTACCCCTCTTCTTGAAGCTGACACCTGTCTGCAGACACCATTGCCCTAAGCAGCCTAAAGCTGCAACCCCTCCAGCCCTGCAGTAAGGCAGCCTCTGGGCACTCTCTGCAGGGCCAGCACATCCTAGGAATTCATATTAGTTTTTTTTCCCTCTAGAGAATAAAACCATCCAAGTTGTCTTTGCTGAAGTGTTTGGACATTCCAAAGGCAAGAGCCATAGGAACATGGGGAGCAAAGGTGTCCCCATATGTGCAGCATGATAAAGATTCATCTTTCCCCTTGCTGTTTTTAGATGAAAAACTCACTGTGGTAAAGACCCTCGAAGACATGCATCAAGATCATGATGATGTTCTGGGCCCAGTTTTAGCACGGTGCCAATTATGCTCCCCCTCCTTTTCCTTTCATATTCCTCCATCCCAAAACAACAAAAGGCAATGATTGCAGTGACCTGCAGAAAATGTAAAGCACAAGCCAGCTGATCTTTGGCAACACAATAGCGAGATTAGTTCATCTGCAGTGAACAAACACGTATTATACGCGTTTTAAAGTCAGGAGAGGAAAATGCTGTGGTTTTCATGTATTTCTATTCACTAAGGCTGCAAGTTATTACTTCCATGCAGCTGAGAAGCCCTGTTTTTAAAAATAGCCTTCAGCTTGTTTTGAAATCTGCAAGCATCTCGCTTTGTTTTGCAGCAGCGTAATAAAAAAAAGCCGAGCCAGAAAAGATCCCGTTTTCCACCACACGCATCACCTCCCCCGCCCCAAAGCCCCGCGCTCCGCGGATGCATAAAAACTCCTAGCGACACCCCTGGGTGGGGAGGAGAAATAAAAAAAAAGGCAAACAAACAACAACATAATAAAAATAATAANNNNGCGCTGCCGCCGGGGGACGGGGGGCGGCGGGGGGGCCCCCGCCAATCGCGGCGGGCCGGCGGCGGGGAAACACTATTATGCTAATGGTGTTTTGCTCGCACTCGCGGCGAGGGGCGTTTAAAAGGCAGCGGCCGGGGGGCAGGGGACTCAAAGGCGGGAGGCAGGGCCGGTGTGAGAGCTGAGCGCACGGGTCGAGA
>VWZG01013344.1:231473-244055 GCA_013396735.1 Grallaria varia | reverse complement strand
CCCCGCGCCCGCCCGCACCGGGAGCGGGAGCCGCCGCGGGAACCGGAGCCGGAGCGATGCCGGAGCGCCTGCCCGCCGGCCGCGCACGGAGCAGTGTTAGCGTACAGCTGTGCAATGTATGACGTTCTGTATAGAAATGTATTATGCCTAATGTGAGTACACTGGCCAGAAGTGTAAAGCTTTAAAAGTCATTTATAAGAAATGTTTAATCTCTGCTGAACGTTCAGTGCAAAAAAAAGAAAAAAGGAAAATGAAAAAAACAAGTGTATATTTTGTACAAAACTTTTTTTTAAGAGTTATACTAACTTATATTTTCTATTTATGTCAGAAACGTGGATAACTTTGACATCCAATAGTCTTTTTTTCTTTTGGTTAAGCCAAAGGGCACTATATTTGCTTTTGTTATTTACAAAACGTAAGTTTATTTTTATAGTGGGATTTTTTTTTTTTTTTGCATTCACAAGATGTAGCTATGAATCAAAATATTTTTTAGACTTTACTTGAAGACAAATCTGTTTCAATGGATCCTGAGCCGGTTTGTACCACTGCCGTTGCAAATAATGCCACAACTTCAATAATAAATAAAATAAAAGTCAGGAAACGCCTGCACGTCTGCTTGGTGTGTGCTGGGAGGGGAAGTCCGGGAGGGGTGGCAGGGGAAGCCCCCGAGGCTTGGGCGGTGGAGCCAATCCTACTCTTAGTGGGGGGAGTCCTGCCGGGCCCCCCGGAGCACGACTCGGCCGCGGGGAGAGCGCTTCCACCTCCGCCCGGGGGCGCGAAGCTGACGTGCGGTTCGGGGGGGGCAAGGAGGGCTTTTCCCCTTAAAAACAAGTGTTACTGAACGCAGCCTGAGTTAACCAAGCAGGAGGAGAGTACACACCCTGAGTTCGGCCTTTCGCCACGTTTGATGGTTACTTTTAGCCGTTTCCCCTTCGTCCCAAAGCTGTATCTGCCCCCTTTGGAGGACCCCGGCTGTGTTGGGGCAGCCCCCCCCTCACTGCATCGGGGCTGGCCCGCTGCCTCCGTCGCTTGGGGACAAGCCTCGGGGCGACTGGTGCGAGCGGGTCAGCACTAGGGGGACGCCCCTGCCTTGGCTGTGCAAACCTGCCCCTCCCCGGCCCCAGCCGCTCACCGCCCACCCCCAGTCCGTAGCTCGGAGCCGTGGCTACTGCAGGGAAACACTTCCTGGTGCCGCTTGCCCAGCAATGATTTACAGGGCAAACACTCAACAGTTCTGGGAAAGGCAGCAGTTCCAGCTCGCCGTAAAAGAGGTGAAAAACAAAAACAACAAACGCACAAAATAAACCCTCCCAACAGACAAAACAGCCAGCGTTTTGACATTAACACTTTGGTGACAGTGCTGTCACAACCGTGCATCCACGGCGCTTTGCAGTGTCACATCGTCCCGACTGAGCAGCTTAGAGTCACGGGATGTGCACACAGCCCCCTGAGCTCAGGGCATACACCCTGCTCTGGGTCCCAAACCCTGGGCTGCCCAGGGAGGAGGGACAGACCAAGGCTGGTCTTCGCTGTAGGTGATGCAAGGATGGGGGTGCTGGAGAGTATAGATGGGGAGCAAGGATGCAAGAGGAGGACCAGGATCCTGGAGGCGTGGGGACTGACTGACCAGATTTATCCCTTTCAGACCCCACTCCCCACGCTTGCACCTCCGTGAAGCGCTGCACCCCCATGCTGGACTCAGCAGGTGGGGGCGACCAAGAGGGCATCACGCCCTGGCTTTATGAGCTCTGTATGATACTCTTTCACGGAGGGGGAGGGAGCTGAAAGAAAGAGGTTCAGAGTGAATAAGGTTCAGGATTTATCCACATCGTCTTCCCCCGGCCCCCGCAGCGTTCCTCTCTGCCGCTCCGTCACGGCCGCCAAACGCTCCTGGCTGTAAAAGTAACATTGATTACCTCCAGCTCCATGATCGCTTAATCAGAACGGGATTATTTTACACGCCCGCATCAGTGGCCGCTGACTCAATACGATTTCCACCCCCACCCCCCACCACCACCTTTGAAAAGAAAAATAGCTTTTCCCTTTCCTTATGAAAGCCAACAATACCCGGAGTGAGGCAGCTGGATCCTCCAGGATTTATGGGCTTTTCTCTCGCTTTCATGAAAGCAGGTGCCTTTGGGACCTCCATTGTCCCAGCCCCCAACTAATAATAGGACTTTCTGCAATGAAAGGTCCCTCCTCCGAGCTCCCATATACCTCGGCCGGAGGAGCCAGCGCCTGCCCCGAGGTGTGCCCAGCCTGGCTCAGGGGGAAAGCTCTCCCCGCGGGGAGAGTTTAGACACGAGGCTCTTTATTAAAGCAAATAGTTCCAGCTCCTGGGCATTGCCCGCGAGGAGCCGGCGAGTTTACAGCCTGCACCAGGGATGGCCACATCCCGCAGCCCCCCGGGCGCTGCTTTCCTCGAGGGCCCCGGGGTGCGGGAAGGTGTGCGGCCGCCCCCGCGCCCTGCCCCACCCAGCCCGGCCGGCCCTCCTCGCCCCGGCACAAAGCACACTGCCCCTATTCTTTCGGCCTTTGTAGCCATATGGCAAATCCATGTAGACACAGCCAACATCCATTTATTCAGGCACATAATGTCCCGCAACAGGGAACAATTGGAACTTTGTTTGCTTCTATTATTGATGCGAATGGGCGACAGAGAGAGAGAGAGAGAGAAAAAAAATCATTTAACTATAAGAGATATCCAGCTAATTATGAACCATATGTGCCTATAGTTTCAAAGCAATCCAATGAAGTTCATTTTAAATCTAGACTACTTTATTAGTACGGAAGACAGATGTCTCAACAGTACATGCATCAGAGGAAACCATGTAAAGAAGTTCTTGAAATATTTAACTAGGACTCATTCATTGTCAGATGGGCTTTAAAGTGCCCTTTATCATGAGAATGCATAGGCAGAAGCGGAGGGAGGCTGCCGGTTGTTACTGCCAACCCACTTACCCCTTAGTGCTAAATCCCAAATTCCACTTTGGATTTGATGACAGGAATATTTTTGGAAAGGATTCAAAATATCAGGGGTCTTGAAGGACCAAGCTTGCTGCTCATTACAGCTACAAAAAGTCAGGTCATTATTTGAGCCGCCTTAATCCCAGACTGAAACCAGCTACGCAATTAGAGGAATAATCTACTCCAAATCACCACCGTTCCCTCTCCCAAGGAGCAGAGCCGTGCATTTGAAGGACTGCTCCTGCCCTGAGAGAGACTGAGACGGGAGCATTAACCTTGCCAGACCTCCAGAAATTTTTTCATACAAGCATCTCTCGATGTGAATCTGTGGTGGTCAGCTAAAGGGAAAGGGCTCTGAAGGAAGACTGGAAGGGAAGCTGGATGGGAGGAAGTATTTCAGATTTTTTTTTTTTTTTTTAGGGAATGCAATTATCAGCAAACAATCTTGGCAAAAAGGTTTGCACTATCTTTATGAGTGCAGCAACATCTACCAGTAATTAAGCCACTTCAGTTAGATGAATGCAACATATGGTTGACACTGGGAATCATTCTCCTTCCTAGCCACAACTTTCTTTTCTGAGCCAAAACTTGTTCTATTATCACCAAAAATAAACAAAAAGCTGCTTTCCACTTCTTCAACAAATATTTGTTGCTAATGAGCAGGAGGTGTAGATAATAGGAGGGGGGGGGTGGAACCGCATAATTTTTAAAGCATAATTTTCTAAGTTTGGATATGGAAGTAAAATAAATTCACTAAATGCCCAATACGCTTGCAATAAGCTGTGATTGTTTGGGAGAGTGGCTACACAGGGAGATTGAAGGATCCACACAGAGAAACGTAAATGAAATTGACCATTTTTAAGCAAAGGAACAGTTATGAAGAGCACTTGCATATATACAAACACATGAGTGTATATATATACACACACATAAGAAATAGCTAATCAGGGAATATAATATAAATCATCAGTGAACTGGATTTTTTTAAGCCTCATGGTCACCTATTGCTAGAGGATAAACTCACAACAGTTTTCCAATGCTTTCCACTCCACTAGCCTGTACTCTCTCAGAATTGTTCTTCTTGACATGGATTTTTGGAACAGAGCAAGCCACAACACTGAACGAAAGTCTTCACCAAAGATGAAAGGATGTGATTATATCTGGCTCACAAAGGATGGGGAAGAATCAAATACCTTCTCTCACATTGCCCAGTATTTATTACTAAAGACCACACAATCTCTTTTGATGTCACTGATGACATTCCCAATGGAAAGTACTTCATGTTTTGGCTTATTCAGTTGTTTTTTAAATCAAAGGGGATTTTTAGCTGTGTGTTTCCAATAAACCTTTGTTGGGACAGATTTGGGGGTGAAAGAGAAAATGACAGATACTAGAACATTTAGATGATGTATAGAATGCAAAAGCCCTGAATTAGGCCCTGCTGTGAGACAAAATATAATTAAAACTCTTTAACACAGAACAAACTAAATTTTGGAGTCACTTTCCACGTTCTGTATGGCCAAGCCTCTGCTCCAGGAAAACCACTGGCCAGCAGTTCTTGTGGAGCTTCACGTTTGCATCCGTGGTGTCATGTGGGCCCCAGTCTATAGGGTGAGGATGCAGAGAGAAGGAACAAGAGAACTGGGAGGCAGCACCAGAAAACACCTAGGATGGGGCTAACAGGACACAGGTGGAACAGCAGCACAGTTGGGGTACACTGGAAGAGCCTGGTGTCATCAAAGGGAGGGAGAGAAGGGAACAGATCACAACATTTATATTCTACATTATATATTCATTTTCTATTTATATTCTGTGCATTCCTTCAGAGGCTGCCTGGTCCCAACATACATCTCTGCTGTCAGCAAACACCCATAGAACTCATACAGTAACATCCCATCCCTCTCCCCAACTCATATACAGATGTGTGCTAACAGTGATCTTTTCTTTTTTGTCCCTGTGCCCCAGGTCAGCATGGGATCTAGACAATACCCCAGACCTGCTGAGGAGTCACCAGGCTTCACATCATCACAGAATTACTCCATCTCCCCTATTAGATTTGCTTTAGCCTACTTGATGCTCCCTCTCACACACACTACACTTGTATTACATGGAGAATGAGGGCTGGGAAGGAAATACCCAAGTTTTAGAGGTGCCCAAGCTGCCTGTATGATTTCAGTCCAGATCCTTTCTCTTCCAGTGCATTTTCACAGCCACGCACACTGTTTTTATCTCCAGGACACACACTGCCCAATTCATCCAGTGCTTTCCCTTACAGAATGAATCTAGGCTGTGCAGCAAAGGGGAAACTGCGGGATAAACTCCTGCCAGAGAAACTGAGAAAGTAAGGCAAGGGCCTGCAGGATGCTTTTATGCTTAATCCAATGCCAACAGTTGAATTCAGGCTTTTATTCTTCAGAGTAGTTGTCTACTCCTGACCAGTTCCTGCAACAGAGGCTTTGTGCTGTCCAGGGCAAGGTGCTTCAAGTGTTCATGAGCAGCCACTAATTGTGTCCGCTCCTGTTGGGCAACTGATACGAGATGCTGGGGTGTGATTTGTGAAGGTACTGAGCATCCACACCCACAGCTGCGTGTGGCTCTGCATGTGGTTTTGGCCAGATGAAGCCCAGGGTTTGGAAGGGGACAGCCATGGAGCACCTTGGACCAACACTCCAAATTAATTCTTAGCTCCCATCTCTTTTTGTCTTCCCATCACTAAACAGGGGTAACAACACTCATCTCTTATATTTTAGACCATTAATGTTTGGAAAGTACTACCATGAACAGCACTGTATAAATCTGGTGGGGAAATTAATAATGTCTTTGAACAGGGTTTGAATAGTGCTCAGCTAATAAGACATAGCACCATCCATTGAATGTCAAGAAAAACAAAATTGAGCAACCGCTCATTAAAGCGAGCACCGTTCACTCTGTGCACTCAATGTGATCATTTAATTAAAAGATTTTATAATCATGCACAGACACAAGGGGGCAGAGCCAAGGCCCTGTCTTCCCTTTTCCTTGCCTGCTCCACATCAGACACACATGAGTATTTCTTGGATGTAATCTACAGCAGGAACCTAAAAAACATTCATTTTTCTTTTTTCTTTTTTTTTTCCCCAGACCCCTTCACTAACAGAAATCACTGTGTGAGCTTTGACCAGTCTTTTCACCTTGCTAGATCTTTTATTCCTTGCTTGTCACCCCTTAGTTGCATCCTCACCCTGCTGACCTCTTGAGGAGTGGGGAGACTCCTCAAGTCTCACTACTATCTGGACTCCTGCAGGTGCAGCAACTCAGCCCCAGCCTGTGGTCTCCACCACCCCTGACATCATGGCCAGCATATGAAATCACCTCTGTGCCAGCCTGTGAGGCAGGGGAAAGGAGAAGGGTTTTTCAGAACTGGAAGGTGCTTTGATCAGGGCCATTTTCGAATGACAGTGATTTAAAGGAACATGAACATGCAGCTCCTTTTGCACGCCACTCTCTGTGGGGGCTGATTGCAATAAATGTGCAAACCAGCCACCTCAAAATCCAACAAATGAAACCAAAAACACCTTTCCCCAAAAACACATCACCACCATTTCCTCTACTTTTACATGGAAATACTGAGAAGTCCCTCTTTGGGTCACATCAAGGAGCCTGAGACATACTGGGACTGAAGTCTACAGTAATTTACTGTGAAAAACAATGAGCACGAATTAAATTGTTTTCACACATTCGGTAATTTGTTTAGCAAAGCCAGCTTTTCTTAGGACCTTCAGTCAAGATGTTTGCAAGCACGAATCTAGTTAACATTACTTCGATTTTGCCAATGCAGTACAACATCCCATTCCTAAAAGCTTATATATATATATATATAAGGTTTTCTTCTGTCACCCAGAAGAGTGAGCAGGACTGGGAATACAGGCACCTGGTTCTCTATTTTCTTCTGCACATCATTAGGCATAACCTGTTTCTTTATCCTGCTAACTGAGGGAGTCCAGACATGCATCCCTCCAAGCGAAGAAGCCCGTCTATCTTTTGTGCTAAGACCAAACTCACTGTTATGGCCAGACTCTTCTGCTCGGAGAGCTGCTTGAGAGGGTGCGGTGGTACCCACCTCTGCCCTCCCAGACTGCCGCCCCTCCTCTCTACCTGCCACCAGGCTGGATTGCCACACCGCCCCAAGCCGCACAGGTGAGGGGCCCGGGGAACGCAGCAGGTTACTGGATGTTACAGGGGAACGCGCTTCATTTGTGCCGAGATGGCAAAAGGCACCGACCGGCCGCAAAGTCTGTTCACCTGCTAAATCGCACATTTCTCTCTCCGGCGCCCTGACCATTAGCGGGGGAGCAGGGCACGGCCGGGGGGAGAGGGGGAACACCCCGCAGCTGCTAGTGGGAACCCTGTCTCCCCATCAGCACAAATACCGGGCTGGGCGTTTCGCTGAGAAATAGCCAGGCACAGCCTTTCTTCAGCATAAATAAAATAAAATAAAATAAAATAAAATAAAATAAAAGCAGCGGTTCGTGTTTGCTCCCTGGTGTGCAGCACAGGACAGCCCAGCTCCAAGCAGCAGCAGTTACCTCTGCAGGGGGATTCAGCGGGAGATTCGGGGATAATTTCCATAACAATCGCTCTAAACAAACACCCATAAAACACAGCGGGCAAAAACACCTTATCAGGAGTTGGCTGCAAAGGAAAAGACGTTGCTTGTTGATTTCGGTTTTGTGCCTGTCTGCAGGATTTCGAGGACTTAGTGCAAAAATTCTCTTTAACAATATAAAAGAAAAAAATCCTAATTTCATTTCAGAGCTATTAACAAGCAGAGAGAAAATACCACATTTGTATATGAAGCTTGATTTATGCTCACTGAGCTATTCTGTCAGAGGAAGGACAACGGGGGTAGGAAAAGAAAAAGGAAGAGAATAAAACTTTCCCATTGTCATATTTCCCTGAAATTCAGCTATGCAGAACCAGAATAATTACAGGCTGAGGAGAAATATTGCAAAACATCGGCACAGAAGGGGCTTTTTCTTGACCCTGTGGACTATATAACGGGACATTAAGAGGTTGACCATTTTAGGAGGAGGATGCCTTCATTTCTCGACGTGACTGTAGATTATTTCGGCTTCAGGAGACAAGAATGTCCCTTTAACATCTGACCTGGCCTTTATTTAAGAGCAGCACTTCACGGTTCAGGAAAGACAGACAATTTTCTAATTCCCAGCTCTGCTGGAGGCTGAGGCAGCAACTTCCAGACAGGACACCTGCTAACACTAGAGAAATGGCATTATTATGTCTACAAGTTTACAAATCTGAGGATCAAAAAGCCTTTGCTTCTGCTGCTACTCCACAGGCCAAGGAGGACGACTTCTTCAAAACAGAGTTTCACAGAGGTTTTTCTTCCCTCCCTCCAAGAAATGGTTTCTTTTCACTTTCAGCAGATCGGTTTCCACGTGAAAAAGTCAATAGTCAAAGAGTTTCCTAAGTTTCATTGGTGTGTAGCAGAAAGGGGATTAGACCTGGGGCCTTTTTACTGGCAAGCCTTTAAGCAAATAAATGTTCTTGAATTCTTAGAGAAACAAACCTAACTTAAACAAAAATCCAGAATATATGGGATTTGCCCCTCCCCAACACAAATTTAAAAGAGGGAGAGAGGGAGAGGGAGATGAGGAGAGAGAGAGAGAAAGAAATAATTACTAAAGAGTTAAGGAATACTAGGGCTAAATCTTTGTCTACTGTAATTTTGCTTTTATTTTTGCAGTTAACCCAAAGAGAATGGCTGCTTCCACATATTCACAACAAACTGTTAATAGTAACCAGTGTAATGCAATATCAGAAGTGTTAGAATAATTAGGATAATGCAATGTAATAAATACATGCTTGAATAATGCAATATTCTAATATACAATGTAATGCAATGATTCATTTTAACGGATCAATTAAATCTAAAGCTGTGATTTCCCAGAACCAAGAGAGGCAAAAAGAGGACAGCATACAAAGCCCCCACCTCTGTTTAGAGTCCTACCTGGTAGTCAAAGGCACTGCTTAATTCGTTCACACCTAAAAGTCCCAAGGATGAAGCTGTGGTGTTTCCTTCAGGACACAATCAAATCACAGCTGATGATGATGATTTTTTGTTTGTTTGTTTGAACATGTTTTCCCTAAGCTCTAAAAATTACAATAGACAGGCCGTTCAAAAACCCAAGCATTTAAAGTGTGTGTATATATACACACACACACACACACACACACACACAGATGTATATAAATATAAACTTCTACCGACAACCAAGAGGTGCTCCAGGTGTCTGTGCCAGCCATTTGCCAGCATGCATAACACCTGGGTCAGTGTTTCCAGACTGGCTTTAATTAAGTCAGAAAACTAAGGAGAACTCAGGCAAAGCAGTTGGCTAATATGATCCAAAGTAAATATCAGCATCTTGGTATAACAAAACAAATCACAGAGGGAAAAAATCAAGTGTAGATTTGTGACTGCACAGAAAATGATAAGCTGTCTGCTAAGTTTGCCTCTCTGCACTGTTAAATAGTTTTAAAAACTTTTCAGACATTAATGTACTTTTCCAATCATGTACCTCCGTGAGTCCAGATTGTAAATTTCACCTGCTAAGCTACTACTGCTCTACGAAGGTTCCGCCTCTGATTTCACTATGAGCCATCCTACAGCTCTGCGTCTGCACTCTCCCAGCCCTGGTCCCTCTGGAAAGCTTGATGGTGCCTTAATCCATGTCCAACTCCATCTGCAAGTGGAGCAGATCCTTGGGCCTCTCCTGCTGCTGGAGGATTTGCTGTAGAGCACACTTCCAAACCCAGTGCCACCCAAAATGTAGGAGTGCCTTAAAATTGTGACTGAAGGGAAAGGAATGAAGGGCTTTGCTTGCTGCACTAGCAGCACAGCAGTCAGGATGCTTGCCTGAGTGACCTCCTAACTGAAAATTCAGGAAGCAAATCCACACCTCATCCTCCAGGGGCAAAATCACCCTGCCACCGGGTGAAGAAAAGGAGCACAGCTTCTTCTCCTCCCCGCCAGTCACAAAGCCGTGAGTGGGTTGCTTAAACACCCGCGAGAAGGAGTAGCCCAAGAGCAGGGCTCTGCCCCGATTTATCCCTGTGCTGCTGAGCTGCAGCAGCCGGTTGCCAATATGCAGTGGTACATGTTAACTTGCATCCTGATAAAAACGAGATGGGAAGAAATCTGCGTTTCACCCTGTGCAGTTGCTGCAAGCACTGTCTCTCTGTCTTTAAAGATGGAAAAAACCTCACTTTTGCTCTTTCTGCACTCTTTTCCTTGTTGAGAGCAAGTGTTTAAGTGTGACCATTTTAAGGCATTTCGAAGGTCACAAACCCCATCTGAGGACAAGTTCACCCTACAAAAACCTAGTGAAACCCTGGAGACCCCCAAAGAAGAGAGCACATCTCTCTCAGCATCTCCTCCCAGCCTGTTTTGGTGGCTTTCCCATCTCCACCACATGTTTTGAGGTGGCTGGGTTTCCCCAGCAGGTTTTACACGCTGCGGTGCCAGCAGCTGCCCACAGCTGCCCTTCTGTACACTGCAGTCCCCATCCCCACCCATCAGACACCTAGATCTGTGGTGGCACTCGTTCCCCACTTCCCATCGAGACCAACGACTGCCTTTTCAAAAGGAAGTTTCAAAAAGAGAGAAAAATATTTATTTTTACAGCAAATCCAGCTTTATGACTGTACCGACGGCAAGATGCTATCTATGGGAGTCATTTTCAAATTGTGCCAAGAAGATGGATTTTTCCCGAAAGTCTAACTAGATTTAGGCAAAATCCACCCTGCCGCTCGCCCTAGCTCAGGAAAGAGAAGAATTTGCCTTTTTCCCGGGAGGAAAGTGGCGGGCAAGGCGGGGAAGGCGAGCTTTAAAGGGAGGGAGGGAGGGAGAGAGGGAGGGAGGAGGCCGAGCTCATGCACGGATTTTAATCTGATCACTTCCCTGTCAAACTAATCCCTGCCTGACTCAGATCGGATTTTTAGAAACGTGCCTGGAAACCAAAAAGCAAACCTCATTTGAATGAAGCACACACTCCGCAGCCCCCATCTGCAAAGGGCTGCAATTAAATGCAAAAAAAAAAAAAAGAAAAAAGAAAGGAAAAAAAAAAAGAAAAAAAAAAGGGGGGGGGGGGGGGAAAAGAAAAAAAAAAAAAAGGGAAGAAAGAATCCNAAAGAAAAAGGGGGGGGGGAGAGAAAATTAGCATTTTCCGCGGCCATCTGGCATGAGGAGCAGGCGATGGGGAACAAAAGGAGATTTAGGCAAAGGGGAGAGGCGAGTGTGCCATGGCATTGACCTGCAAATGAGCCTTTGTGAGCGAATTAAAGCTTCCCGGACCCCCCGGGACACCCCAAAACAGGCACCATTACAAACCATCCGGACAAAAACCCACTCATCAAAATTGTCTGCGTTTGAAGAGAGGGGGGGAGAGGCCATTTAAATCTGCACCTTCCCTGCCCCCAGCCCCAGTAATAGGCGGTTAATAGGGGCTTGGAGGGAGGGGTCGGCCCCCTGCACCCCCGGCCCTATACCCCGCTCTGACGGTGTAACGGAGGGGGGGGGACACCTTAGAAACGTGTCTCCTGCATAAAACCCACCCGAAATGTTATTTATAGCCCTCATCTTAAACAATAGGGAAGAAAAAAAAAAAGGGGGGGGGGGCATTTGGGGATATATCAGTTTCCAGATGCTGTTTATTTAATTCGGGAAGAGGGGGATGCAAGCTTATATATAAGTATAACCTAAAGCAATAATTAATAATTTCTCTTCTTCATGGAGGTGGTAGAGAGGAAAGGGATAATCAGGGCTGCCATGGCCCAAAAAGAAATGAAAACCTGTGAGGGTTCGAGCTTTTATCTCCTACCCCCCTTCCCCCATGACTCTTGCCTTTAAACTGGGAAAGCTTGAGGATTTGGAAGTGAAAGCACAGGTTTTGGCCTGGGGTAGATACATGAAAAGGGAGGGCGGGGGGAAGCCATCTCCCCCCATCCCCTCTCCAGAAAGGGAATAAGAAGTCGGGGGCCAGCTGGGGGAAACTTGTAAATGAAACGTGTTTCTTTTATGGTCCTCCCCCCCGGGGGACAGCCCCATTATAACCCACCAGCTATATAGACTCAGCTGCCGCGTCCCCGGCCTGCGGCAGGTACCCGGGGGAGAGCCGGGCCGGGCCGGGGGGCCGCAGCCAGCGGGACCCTCCGCCCGCCTTGGCCGGGCGGGGCTGGCTGGACGTGCAGGGCTGCCCTCGGGGGCGGGTGTGCGTGGCTGCCCTTGAGTGTGTTGCAGGGCTGCCCACGGGTATACGCGCAGCACACGAGTGCGTGCGTGTCTCTGCAAGGGTGTGTGCGTGGCCGTACACGCCTGAGTGCGTGTCGGTCCGTGCGTGTGCCCGCGGCCCGCAGCAGGTGAGCGCGCTGCCCGCCGGCTGAGGGGGGGCCGGGAGCTCGCAGCCCCCCAGGTGCCGCTCACCCGGGGTTTGTTTGCAGTCAATATTCATGTGTTTCTGTCACCGGGGCGGCTCTTTTCACAGTGATCAGCCGGGCAGAAGGCTGAATGACAGGAGACTCGTGGCTCGGCTGCTTTGGGGAGGGGGGGAGGGGGGA
>VWZG01013344.1:142394-231465 GCA_013396735.1 Grallaria varia | reverse complement strand
GGGGAGGGGGGAGGGATGGTTTCCAGCCGTCCGACCCGCTGCCGTTGCGGGAGTTTTTTGGGGTTTTTTGGGTGAGGGGCTCAGCCCCTCGGGGAGAGGTTGCCCTGCTGGGGGCCCTTACCCTGCCCTGGATGGCCGCAGAGCAGCGGTGCTGGCACCAGGCACCGGGCGCCTCCTGCTCCAAGCAAACAGCGGTGGCTTTGGGGGACCCCCATCCCTAGTACGTGCACACACACTCACACACATGGTCTGTGGGCTGCGAGGGCAGCGGGCCTGGTTGGTCATCCCCCTACCGCGTGGCATGGGTGACCTGTGGGTTCCCAGGGATGGGGTTCTCCAGGGGGGCTGCTGGAGGATAGTGGGGTCCCTGCAGAGGGGACCCCCAGGATGGCCATGAGCCGGCTGGTCTGAGCAGTTGGGGTGGTACCAGGGCTGGAGGGTGAGCTACCAGAACATTTTTGGCTTTTCCGCACCCTGAGCATCAGGAGATGACCTGCAGCTGCCTGTACCTCACAGTCCTGATGCTCAGGGCACTGCAGTGCTCTGAGGAGCAATGCTCCTTTGGGGTGCCCAGCTCTCCTCGCCCCACAGGGTGTTTCCAGGCTGTGCTGGCAGCGAGGGCCAAGGGAAACAGCTCTGCTCCCAGCTGGGCATTTTGGGGGCTGCCCACCACAGCGGTGGGCATGAGCGCTCCGCTGGAGGAGCTACGTTTTGTTCCTTCCCACTTGCCCAGACGCCTTCCCCTTGCCTCTCAGCGCTGCGCTGTGTGTGCACGTTTTGTTTGGTTCTGTTCTTTTAAAGGTCCACAAACTTGTGATTTTCTGTGCAACTTGCGGGGGGCAAATCAGTATGAGGGAGCGCCCTTCTCATTGAAACCGGAGGTGAATAAATTATGAACAGGCGAAAATTGGAACAATGTCTCTGAGCGAGTGTTTTCTAGAGAGTTACTATTCCAGGCTTTGAAATCAATTGATACATAATTAGATTCCTCAAGAGAGGACAAACAAGGGCTGCCATTCACTCCCTCCTTCTCCCACATGCATCCCAAAGAGAGACCGGAGGCTTTAGCAGAAACCAGACAGCCAGCATTCTCCAGCACTAAAAACATATTCTGGCTTTGGGTGTTCATTTAACAAACAGATCCTTGAACCTTGCTTCTGTTTTCAGTTTATTTCGACCATGATTCTTTGTGTTCAGTTCATTAAAACATGTCTCTTTTGAGATCTATTTTTACATTTCAAGAATCCAGTATTGTACTTCTGCGGTGGCAGATGGCCCTAGACATCCAAGCATAAGCTCTTTCCTGCTTTTTTCCCCTCTTTCTTAGGTTCTTTCTGTGCTGCACTTGAAGCTGTTTGCAGCAACCATCCCTCTATGCAGCGGCTGGGGCTCGCCTGCCATTCAGCACAGGGGTACTAACATGTTACAGTCCCTGCTGTACCCTCGAGGTGTATTTTCAGCATAGTGGATGCTACTGTCTGTAAAATAAGAGCGCTCCACAACTGGATAAATCCTTGTCACATGGGTGGCATGAAGACTAATTTTGCATCTTTGCCTCGTATTTATTTTGTGTTAATGTTCTGTGGTCCCCCAAATGAATTTATTAGCTGTTAAGGTTGAGTTTCAGTCTTGATGGAGAGAGAAAATAAAGATTTGGCTCCAGAAAAGATGGGAAAAGCATGCAGTGACTAGAAAAAATACTGTAGGGGTTATTGAATGAAACAGCAGCACCCCCAGCCAAGTGGGCCATCCAACTGAAGGCAGTGGCTCGGCTTCTCTGGCTACCCTTGTGATTGATGTACTAGCAACAACCACTTCAAAACCTGGTATCAAACATGGAGCAGAGTGCTGCATCCATTAGCATTCATTATGTCACATGTTAATAGGATTAAAAAAACCTGTACCAGCTACAAGAAAAAAAACCAGACTGCCTGATCTCCCATAGACCCATCTCTTAGGTAAGGTGCCAGTACTATGACCTACAATAAGGTGTCTTGAAGACATTGCAAACAGGATGACCAATTCCTACATTTTATTAAGTTACACAATCTTTAGGAGGAGGTAAGATAAATCTTACATGTGGTTTTTTTGAGGCTTAGGCAGAGGTAAATCTATGTCCTTTGCAGTAAAAAGAATAAAGGCTGAGGAGTTTTCCAACAAAGATATTTGTTTGGATAGTAACCAAAGCAGAAGCACTCAAATATATATGAGGAGGCTATTTTGTACATGTTTGCTGTATAGATGGTATATATTTATATCTGAATGTATGTGGCTGTTTCAGTAACTGATTTTTTGTGGTTCCCTATGCTACCTGAGTTAAGCAACATTCTGTAGACAGAGCCAGCTGGAAGATCTTGGTCATTGCAGGCAAGACTGATTTTTGCTGCTCCATGGATACTGCACAAACATGCCAACACAGCCTGCACCCTGATGGGAAGCAGGAGAAGTTCAGAACCACACAGCTACCTCGGTAAGGCAGTGCTCTTCCTTGATGCCTGCTCCTCTATCCCAGCCTTGACCACAACAGCCACTGTGCTCTGGCAAAGGTGAAACAGACTGCAGGCTGGTTTGCTGTCTGGAGTAGTCTGTTGCTTTAAATAATTGACCACCTTCTGTCCTGAGACAGTCCTGACTACTGGCTAACTGAAGAAGAATTGCAATTCCCCTTGTGTTGCTCGCCCCAGCCACAACAGGTAGTGCAGCTGGGACCACCAGCGACTCCTGGCTAGGTGTACAAAATGCTTCAGCCTCACCAGGAGAATATAACCCAGGATGGCATCGCTGGGACTTGTACTGGTAATTGCAGACTCCTTCAGGATGAGTCTGTTTCAGGTTTGCCTTGTGTCAACCTCCAGATTTCTGGGAGTGCACAGGAGGGGAACAACACAAGCTCCTTCCTCTCCCCTTCGCATGAATTCTCTCTACCTTCTTCTGATGGGACCACACTTAGAAATCAGAAGTGGTAGAAGGGATCACTACTTCCAACCTCACTAAACACCTTGGACTTCTGCAGCCCAGAAACCATTTTTTTTACCCTCTTTTGATTGCCTCCTGTCTCCAAATCCAAAAGGTGAAGTTGGAGACAGTTTGGAAATTAAAAACCCCCAGACTTACAGCCTGGATAGAGGGGGGCCTTTGCAGCTGCAAACCAACTCCTAGAGAGATCAGAGAAAGGCAGTACAAACACAAAAGTAGAGAACAGGAAGCCCTCAATGGGCAGGGAGTGTTTTGGGCTTGTCAGGAAAGGAAAGAAGAAATAATAATAAAAAAAAACCAAAACAAAACCCCTCTGCAGATCTGAGCTTGATTACCCTTAATCCTCCTCAAGAACACCCAGATCCTTCCAACATTTGCTTTTTTTCCTTCCCCATCATCCTTGTTATTGCTTGTCTTGGTGATTTGCTTGAAAATGTATTAGACAGCTCCAGATCTTTCACTGTTAGAAGCATGAAAATAGAGGATAGGTAGTATTATCCTCTAAGTAATGCTCCCACAGTTAGCACAGTCCTCTAGAGAGACCTGCCAGATAATGGCTTTTGAGAGGAGCTTAGAGACATCTGGAGTAGCCATTTTCCCTCATTGTACATAGAAAATAAAGATTAGCTAGAGCATGGGGAGGGCTAAGAGTATAATGAAGGGCAATGGACAAACCAATGTCACATTGCCCATCTGTGTTACTGGCTTCAGGTCTACTCCTTCAGAATTATTTGTGCAGACTCACCCAAAGTCAGTGGATTTCTGTGCAGGTGGAAGACTTTCCCACCAAGTATTGGTTTGTGAGCCTGAGGTCTCACAGGCTCTTTGGGGCGGATTTTGTCTATAAAGCAGCTGGTCCTTTCTGAATGGCAGATGCAGAAATATATATATTTTTAACGAATAAGTCTTTTCAAGAGTTTTCTTTGTGCGTCCTGGGTTTCTTGTTAAATTTTGATCATTTTCATGCAAAATACATATTCCAACCGGTTCTGCATCAAGAGCCGCAAGAGTCTGGGACCGAGATCAGTTGCTGTCACTCCGTGGGCCCCGTACCCCATTAGGGTGTGACAGCTCCAGCACTTGCCATCAGAGATGCTCACAGGGGTGTGATGGTCACATTTAAAGCACCAGTGGCATACTGGGGATGACATTCCTGGATACGAGGTCTGCTTGAAAAAGACGGTGGGTATTTGTGGATTTTGTAGCATGGTTAGGGAAGAGATGCTCGGAAGGACAAAGGCAAGCCGCGCAATCCTTAGGGTGAGAGTTCGGCCCCGCAGCGGGAACTGCCCAAATCACCTTGCAACGTAAAATGGTGGAAAAATCACAGTCGCGCGGACTGCGGCAGGGGTGGAGAAAGGGCAAAGCGCGGCTGTTTCGGAAACCCCTTAATTTTCACCGAACACCCCCATCTGGCCCCGCCTGGAGCGGTCCCGGGAGCGGGGCGGCAACAGCACCGCGTCGCGTGCGCTCCCTCTGCTGGTCCCGCCGCGCCCCCGCACCCCGAGAGGGCACTGACCCTCCCCGGGAGCCCCGGCCGCTCGGCCGGCCGCCAAACGCCGCGGCGAGACGGGACGAACGCAGGGAATTCCTCCCGGGGCAGGGTGTACATCGCCAGTGCGGCCCCCACTGGGGCGCTGCTGGAGGGGGCAGCGTGGGAGGCAAAGGTGGAGGAGGACGGTGGCGGAGGAGCCTTGGTATGCACCCCCCGCCCCGGCGTTCTAGAAACAAAAGTAGTTCGAGCCATTTTCCAACATCTACTCTGCGATTGACTCAGGCGGACGCGTTCCGCGTTCCCCCCAGGACTGCCGAGAACGCACCTAGAAGAGAGCAGAGGAACAAATGTGTAAGCTCGCACCTCATCGACCTGCCCTCACCTCTCAGTTTGGGGGATAAGCCCAAGGGGGGTGAGGGGGCGAACCAACACTGCGGGACGTTTGCCCGTGTGCTGCTGTGTTTCTGGGTGAAGAGCTGTGCGGGGAGTCCCACTTCTGTTCCTGTCAGAAAGACCTTAACCTTGAGCAAGAGATGAAGCTGCAACTCCAGACTGGCTAAACGGGGCTGTGGAGACACCCAGCGCTGTCTCTGGTTACAAAGAAAGGGGAAGAGTTACGGGTAGAAAAGGGCAATAATTAAACAACTCTAATTTGGGACAGAGACACCTGTCCAAAGCCACCCACCAGGAGTTAAAAGTCAGTTGTTCAACAGCAGTGAGACACAACTGACGTCAGGACTGAGTTGAATGCAGCAGGTTTTACAGCAAACACAAGGGCAGGGTGGGGGGGTGCAGCTAATGATACCAGAGTGAGAAAACCGAAAAGTTTGTGCTGCTCCTCTTCTCGTAGTTGTTGGACTCTTCAAACAAGAGTCATTAGAACAGTTTGTATCTAATACCTTTTTAAGGCAGCACTTCAGAATGATTCTGGCTTTGAGGTAAAGGGAGCAAGCTGCATGGGCTGGTTGACTACCAGCTGAGAGCCTCAGGGATGCTTCAAAAACCTTGACAGTTTTGTCTGTTGTCTCAGACCAATGAAGGCAACAATAAGCAGGTTGTGACTCATTTAATATTTAAGATGTTTATCCTTGTGGTTGGCCTGGAAGGTTTGGTTTCTTAAAGCTTTATTTTTATTTCAGTGAAACATATTCCTATACTTCGTGAGTGACTAAACAGAGAAAGTTTGGCTCTTGTTGCCATCCTGCTTCCCATCTGCTCCATCCTTCCCAAAACCCCTCCAAAGCCAGAGTCCAATCTGAACGCTGCAATTAGAATAGAAATCACCGAGCAGCAAGTGTGTTAATTGGCCACAGAGCTCGTGTCACATTTAAATTCCTACTGATAACGCAGAGAACATAATGAGTAACCTTGATGATTTTTAAGACAAGTATGTACAGTTCTAATTTTATTGCACAAAAACACCTGAAGTGATTTTAAAATGAGGATAATGTGTGGTTTTTTTTGCACAGTAGCCAGGTGGGTGACAGTAAAGTGTTTAAATGTTGATTTTTGGATAGATTCAAAAAACTCTAAACGTCATGTTAGATAATGTTTCATTAAATGACTGATGTGGGTGTAATTTGGCCAAAGAAAGGTGGCAGAGTTGTTCCAGGAGCAAAATCTACCGTCATACAAAATCAAATGCAGCATTTTTAGGAAGAATATTTGGTAAAAAGAAGAGGTAAAACATAGAGAATCCAAGAGTGGCAATTGGAGAAAAAAGGGAAAGGAACAGTATTCAAACAGAGGAGATAAAGCACAAATCTTAACAAATGCTGAATGAATAAACACATTAGAGACCTAAAAGAAACACAGGACAACTGATGAGGCCAACACTAAGAGTGTAAATAAATAAAAAAGAAAAGGTTTAATCAAAGTAGAGAAGAACTAGAAGGCCAGGATTGTGACTGTATTTTGAAAGTTTAGTTGCTTCATAGTGGGGATCTCAACTGGTCCATAGTTTAGGCTGACTTGTGCTTTGTTCTTGCCAGAATCCATCCTCAGGAGGGTTCAGGCTAGGTTCATTGAAACACAGGAACCTTACACTGCTGATTAGGTACGGAAAACTTGTCTTAACTTGTTTTTTGTGCAGTTGTGCATAGAAAGGGAGGAAAAATAAGCAAATGGAATTGCAGTGAATGGGCCTGTGAGAGGGGGAGCAGTCCCAGGGTAAGCCAGGAACCCTGAGCTGGAAAAGGAGCACAAAGGCAGATAGATTGGGGTTCAAGACATTGCTCCGTGAAGAGGGATGCTTAAAAAAATTGGCCCAATCTGATCTGCTTTGGCTCTTTCTTAGAGGACCCCCAGCTGAGCTGAGACCTCAACACCTGAAATTATTCTTCATCAGTAGCATTTATGTACCTACCAAATGGCACAATGCATGGCCCTCCTGTAGGGTATACATGGTTAAGCCCTAGCTGTGTACCTAAGGATAACCTCAGAGATGATGGGGCTTTTTTTGACAGCTCAGTGCATGTTTTCTTCTCTTCATCTTTGCCTGATAAACAGCATGGAGTAGGTTTCTCAACTAGAGGCAAACCTACTCAGCTAAGAACTCCAAAATACACCACAAAAAACCCCAAAAAACCCCCAAAAACCATCCTAAACTTTCCTTACTCATGGTTAACAGAAAAAGGAGCTGATGATGTTTTGTAGACTTCTATATAGGTAAACACAGACAGATTAAAACACCACCCCTAGATAGGTGTACCTCCATCCTCCTTTGGAACAGATCCATAGTACTACTCACCCAGGATGTGATCTTTTCCAAGGTTCTCTGCAGAAGGAATTAGGTAAGGAAGGTCAGCAAAGATCAAGCAGGGAGGAGAGGAGTTTTATTCATGGGATTATTCCTGCTTCTCAAATTGCTGGCAATCCCACATCTGTGACTATAATGGATCTACCAAAGGGCACAGTAGTCTGCAAGCTGAAGTCAGTTATGGGCCAGGTGCATACAAACCAGGTTTTGCTGATTTTCAGGAGGGTTTGCAATCTGATCACACTTCCTAACCCCACCCTGGCACTCCCCAAACAGAGAGCTAAACATTTCCTTTTGTTAATGAAGAAACCCAAAAACTTTCAGAAATGGGTTCAGAAACTGCAACTCGGAGAACAAAGTGCCAGATCACCGTTGGTCGAATACCGGCAAAGCTGCCATTTTAAACAGCAGTCTTCCCTGTTCATAGCCTAAATGCCATTAATTTTAAGCCATAGGGTGATATCTAGCAACATCTATGTTTGGCAGGCTGGTTTCCTATGGTTTCTGTAACCAGGAGAACATTAAGCCTGGCTCAGCTCCCATTGCATCCCCTTATGGTATGTTTACCATCTCCATCAGGAGGTACGTCAGGCCTGGAGGAACAGTACATTTTTGGAACCTCCATGAATCTTCATTGTGACAAGAGGAAAAATCTCCTTTTTATTTTGCCAGTGAGCAGTGAATACATCAGAGAGGAGGCACAAGGCAGCTGGAGGAGAAAGAAACAGTCCTTCTTGTTTTGCAGACAGCATGTTACCTAATAGGAACTACCAACATGTTTGTAGCTTTCTATCCTAACCTTTAAGGCAGGATAAAGCTGGAAGTGCCACCAATATTCTCAAGACCATAGGGAACTACCATCTGGATTGTCCTTACATCTGTTGTTTTCTCAGCATATTCTGTAAATGACAACACATTTTGCTATATGTAGAACCCAATGTTTGAGATAAGCTTGTGAAAAAAGTCCATCTTTTATGTTTGGATTTGTAAAATATGTGAAACAAAGTCTCTTTAGGAAAAAAAAAGAGCTGCTGAGAGGAGCCTTTGGCAACCACCTCCCCCTGTGTGGAGGACAGGAATGATGCAGTTGCTAACCCTGCTGCATAACATTTTGAAGAAATACAAATTGTTTTCCGGACAAACCTGTGTTCTTCCATGAAAAACTGGCTTTGAAGGAATCCTACCCCTATCAGTTGGTTACTCAGCAGCTTCTCAAGAACCTGTTTTCAGTATTAGTCATAAAACAGTTTCTTGTGCTCTTTTCCTGATAACAAGAGCATAGAAGAGGAGAGACTGTGAACAATTCGATTTTAAGTTTGGTTCAGTAGGTAGATAATTCTTCTAAACATGTGAAAGGATGTTAACCAACACAGAAATAAGAAATTCTAATGGATAGCTTATTCTCCAGTTATAAACTGTATGATTTTTATGATTCTCTCCCGCCACCAATGTAAGTAATTTTATTACCACAGAGATGATAGGCAACAGTCTGACCCCTCCTGGCAATTACGGTTTTCCCTTAGAGAGGTTTTGCAAGCTGAGGCCTGATCCATTCACCATCAGATGATGGGTTTTACACTGTATTAAATGTTCCCTTTTGCAGAGCTGTTACTTACAGAAGCTTTATTAGCACAGGGAAACTTGCCATAAATTTCAAACTAAAAACAGTTTCCAGGAATCATCTCTTCAAGTAATTTTACTCCCAGAACAGTCCTGTCTTCCTTCATGCTCCCCTACAAAACAGAGAACCAAACTCATGTTGATGTAAGCCATCCCAAACCGTGATGCACTTCAGACCTGTCCAGCAGGTTTATCTCACAGTGCACATGATCTGTGTCTGCTCCCTTCATCAAACTCCTTTCCATTCCTGGAATGGTGGAACAAACTCCACCCTTTCCTGGAATACCTGTGCTGGCACGCTTATCCAACAAACTTTAAATAAAGGCCACCATTTTGGTTACTAGGCAACTTACTCCTCCCAAACAGAGCAAATTCCATCCCTTTTTCAGTTGTTTTTCTTCTTTAGGTGTATGGGTTACCTTGTCATAACTTGTTTAGTTACTGACAACTAGCCACAAGCAGAACAAAACTCCCATTTCTCCTCTTGGGTATATTAACTTAGCCAGGCTTTT
This sequence comes from Grallaria varia, assembly GCA_013396735.1. Taxonomy (NCBI): domain Eukaryota; kingdom Metazoa; phylum Chordata; class Aves; order Passeriformes; family Formicariidae; genus Grallaria; species Grallaria varia. The sequence continues at coordinate 222,104 of VWZG01013344.1, read as the reverse complement.
GACCAGTATTTTAGAACAAAACTTAACAGCTTCTGCAGGCCAAGGGCAGAAGGATGCAGAGAGTGTGCAGTGGAAGCAGGACTGCTGCTGCAGCAGGGACCTGAAATCCTCCTGCAGGTAAAATCTCTCCCAAACTCTATCTCAGACTGCACTGGTAAACATAGCCACAAAAATCCAAGTTAAAACACTGTGAAGGCTTCTACAATTCTGAACAGATTTTATTCTTAAGGTTTTATTTCCAAGCTTGGCTGCACGCTCCCTAAATCAATAGAAAACATTGGTTTTGCATGTCTCACTTTCTGTTCAGTTATCTCCTTACCTGGCTCACACAGGTCCAGAGTCCTGTGGCCCATAGTTCTACCTTGAGACTTAAGAGTTACTTTTAGGTGAATGCCTTGCCTTTTCTCCATTTCCACACCAACCAGCAGCTGTTTCTGGATGTGCTGTAATTGTGGCCCTGCTAACATGGTGAAAAGTTGTTCTCAAACTCTGTACCAGACTTTGGGATTTCTTTTGGTGTTGCAGCAACAGAATTCTGCAAGAGGATTTCTGAGAGTTCAAGATGAAAACAAAGAATAAAATACTTTGCAATCTCTACCAGTGGTTCTGATACAAAGTTCAGTGACTTACTCTGCGTACTCCCCTCCAGCTTCCCAGAAAGGTGAAGGGTTTCGCGAAGTATCGGCACCTGGATAGGCAGCAGGAGGCAATTGTGCAGTCCAGGCGACTGACCAGGGACTGCTGGGATATGCAGCATGCACTGAAGTCCAGGACTTGTGTCACAAGCATGTTAGTTGGGTCATCTGGTATTATAATTAATGTTGGTATTATCATGGACTCACAGTACCGCTGGGAGATGCCACACATGAGCACTAGGACTGGTATGACATGGAGACCACGCAATGCCTAATGAGGAAAAACCAAACTGAAGGGATGCACCAGACTTTTTACAAGTTACATAATTTGAGCTCCTGGTTGTTCCGTCTAGGTTATAAGGTGGTGTTACACAGTGTCAACACCAACAATACCATAGTCCAGCAGCAGAAATGCACCTGTCATAAAAGAGTTAGTTACTACTTATCAAACATTTCCTCTCCCTGCCTTCTCATTCCTCCCATCCGCTGCTCATCTTCTTATCCGTCCTGGCTCATATCTTGCAAATGGCACCTCATTTGGTGGGGCACACACTCAGAGTGAATCCAGATACGCTTTCCCAGTCACACAGACTTTACAAAAGCAACCATAGTGATGCAATAATACAACAATTAAAAATAATAACATTTACAATCTCCATCCAAAGCTTCCATGATATGAGGGGAACTGTATGAAGAACAACAGCACTTACTGTTGCCAATAATCCACATGTGAGGATGTGTAATTAAAGAGTAAGGGGATGATGGTTGCAGCTGTGGAGTTGATGAGGCTGATGCAGTTCAGGCTGTTGATTTTCTTTCTGCAAACTTAGAAATCGTACTTTGGAGAAACTATCAAGTTCTCTGTGGTTCTCTGATGGTTCTGAAGAAACATCCTTCATTAACTGCCACAAAAATGTCCCCTACAGATCTCCCCCTTAGAGATCACTGTTGCACACAGGTTTTGACAGCATCTGTGCAGGGTTTGAAGGACCGAAACATGTACCCTGGCACGCGACTAGCATCGGCTAGAGAGTGATCAAAGATGGTGCAAACTAGAGATCAGAACCCAGCCTGAAGCCCAGCTGAAAGTGGTGCCAAGGGGCATTTCTGTGCAATTTTACAGACTGTAGTTGCTGTTTTGCTGCAGACATTGTCTGTAGTAAAACGCACGCAAATAAAATACTACAAATATTGCTGGATTTTAAAGTTTCCTGGAGAAGCAATGCATGTTTTCAAATCCAGAAAGAATATTACTGGGACTTGAATGGCTCAATATAAACTGTAACATAAGCCATTAAAATGAGGATATTTGGCATTCAGAGTCACACATATGGGCCTTTCAAAACCATTCTTCTCCTTTGGCAGCTCCTACGGTCTTTGAATGATGCACAACCTCCTTTTATATGTTCCTGTAAGATGCTTCTGCAAAGTTGGCATTTTTTTAAATAAATTGTGGAGGAAAAATCTGACTAAGAAACACAGATCTAGTCTAATGGAAACCTTGGAAAACTACTTCATTAGCATGATTACTTTTGAAAATCCTAGCTGTTATCTGTGCTTTGTGTTCAGTTTTTCGTTTGGCTGCTTCTAGATGTGCAAATCTGGAAGCCTACTTGTTCAAAGCAGCCCTGAGCCAGGCTTTGCAAACGAAATGTCAGCGCTGTCCGAGGCCGTGGACACTTTCTGTGCTGATAAGCAACTCCTCTGAGTGGCCAAACTGATCCATCTCCCACTCTGACAGTGCCTTTGTCTAACCTGACTGTTGAGCGAGGCTTTAAGGCTAAGCAAAGGATAAAACCTTACAATTGACCATGTCCAATGACTGCCTCCATCATGTGACATTTCCTCTACGTACATAAAGGCATAATTGACACTTTGGACCTTGCAGATGTTTTGCAATTCGTTTGGTTCCCACAAAGATACCAGAAAGTAAGTCTCGTGAACTGGCAATATTGTGTTTTCCTCTGAACAAGTTCTTATCTCTAAAACGTATTTAGATGCAAATTACATCATGTCTCATGGCCCCACTTGTTTTGTTTTGCTTTTTCATCTAAACAGACTGTGCCATGATTTTTTTTATAGTATGAAAATATTCAGATGTTTCTGAAAAAACTTAGTATCTTTGACTTCTTAAATCACATGCAAATAGCAGCCTATTTTTCTGCCCTCTGCTCATGGTACTCAGCTTTATGCTTCCTAATTTAATTTACTTTTCTGACTCATCAATGCTCCTTTCCACAGAGAAACCTCTGCTGAGAAGCCATTTTCTGTGCTCTCAGTGAAACAGATTATATAAAAAAACTGGTTGGCTTCATCTGGGTCTCAGAGCTCTGAACAAAGGCAGAGCAGCACGGTCAAGTGTGACTCTTAAACAGTGCAGAGTTACCTTAGTATAAACCTAGAAAAATGATCACCTCCTCATGTAATTGAGCAAAGCTTTATACTCTGTGGCTTGTCCTTCCTGTATGTAAAATGGGAAAGATGGTAATTCCCTCCTGATTCAGCGAAGATTTTTCCTGTAAGCAGCTTTTGCTATCACAGATGGCGATCCCTTGGGCTTTCTTTTTCCCCCTATTTGCTCCTAATTAGCAGCCCTGAAGTGGTAGGACAGTAAAGGCAGTGATATTGCTATACGAAGTATCTACCTGGCTTACCTTCCTCACGCTGGATTTATCATAGGCAAAAAAAACCCAATGCAGCTCCTCTTTTCCTCAAGAGAAATAAAAATAGCTCATTTGGGCAAACCCTTGCAGGCTGAGTCTGTAGGCAACAACTTCTAGAAATGAAGTGAGTTCTGTCATCTGTTTCCATACTGCATGTATCACTGGTACCTCTGTGTGCCTTCATGTTTCTTTAAATAGTGATCAAAATATTTATATATGTATGTTTTTATATATATATAAAAATAACGTTTTGTTCTCTGGTGATGGATGCTACATGCACACACATACATCCATAAACGTGCACTCTCCTCACTTTCTCAGGAGCAACTTGCATCAACACAGGACAGGGAACTTCACACAATATTATCCAGGAAAGAAAGCAGGACCAGTCTTGACCATTAGGCAGCACTGTGTTCTGGCCAGTGGGGAAAAAAAAGGAAAGCACAGATCCCTTTCTATTTTTCTTTAAAAAATGTGTAGGAGAACCATTCTCCGTCAGGAATATAACTCTGTGTCTTATTGTCATCATTTCCTCTGTTGGAAGGATTTTTAATTTGTCAGGGGAAATCCTGATAAGTATCAGAGATACTTGCCAACCAGTTCAGACCAAATCAAGCAAACTTGTCCATTTCAATAGCTGGAGGATTAAGGTTGGTACAAACTTCAGGGAAATAAGTGGATCTTGGCCTCTTCATGCCAAGACTGAATGAGTTTTTGTAAGATAACTTCAGTTCAGACCAGATTATCTAATGGGATCCTCTGTCTTTAAAACCATTGAAACACTGGAGCAGCAGAGATGTCCTCAGTCACGAGGACAAGTTCCCTGACTTTGGAGGCAATCACAGCCTACGATCTCTTACAGAAATTGTTCAAGTGACATTTTGAAGCTGGGATTTTTGGCTTCCCATATTTACACTGGAATGCTGTTACAGAAAGCCCCTTCTCTGATGTTTAGAAACCTTTGGGAATCTATTTGTGGACGACTCATGTATTTGTTCTTGTGGTAACATTGTCCTTTGGGTAAAAGAGCAATTTTCCTTCCTGTATATATTTATGGAAACCATCCTTAGCACTTTGCTTTGCTGGGTTAGACAGAGATCTAACTTCTATTACAGGCTCTTATTCCTCTGACCACCCTTGTTACCCTTCTTCTGCTCCATGCCAGTTTCAGGAAAGACTCATCCAGCTCAACCAGACTCCTACACAGCGCTCCAGCTGAAGGCTCAGTACTGTGTGCAGCTCCCACAGTTTCTAAATACCTCACCTGGCACTGCACTGAGAACAAGAGCATCTTTTGCAGGAGGGGACTGCTGTCTCTGGTTCACTTTCCATTGTTTTCATGCTCTGAAGCTGTAAAGATGCTGAGGGATCACAGGGCTGCAATTCTCCATCTCTGATGTTGGGAGGGTGGAGGTAGGAGGGCTGTGAGAGTGGAGAAGGTCTGCACGGTTGAGACCCATTTTCCATTTTATGTGATAGACCTTGGCATACGGACCTTTCGGGAGCACTCAAACTCCTGAAGTCCAGGTGCTTTTCCTGTACCTTCTCAGATGGCCTTGCTTAGTTGGCCAAGATGGAGGGTTTCACCTCTACAGAGATAATGCAGAGGCTCTGATGGAGCAAATTGCTGACAGCTTTCAATAGTTAGACAGAAAAATAGGAACTCCAGCCCTTCCTCCTCCCTGCTGAAAGATACCAAGAAAAACATGGCTAAGAAACCCCTGTCCATGACAAGCTCTTTCTTCTCTTGTATATGCACCATAGTGTGGTCTCTATTTTATGATCACATGCCATCTCAATTATGTGATGGAGTAAATGCACTCACTGCCATGGCACACGTAATGAACAGGTCAGGGGCAGAACATGCTGCAACAAAACTGAATTTCATTAGAATATTTAAAACCATTCTCAGGCTTAGGGTTGACTTCCATTGTTATTTTTCTGCCACCAGCTCTGAAGTCTACAAAAAAAAGATGTTGTTTCATGCAGGGAAAACCCTAATTTTTCACCCTCTTTTTCTCATAGTAGATCTGAAACGTTTAGGCAAAGCTTTTTAAAAATTGTCTTTAGGTCATAAATCTGTATTTAACAAATATTACTTTGAAAGTAAAATCTCCAGTTATAAATATGTGAAAATAATGTATCAGACTTGATGTTATAGAAAACTTGCCATGATTATGTATGTATGTATGTATGTATGTATGTATGTATGTATCTATCTATCTATCTATCTAGTTATTATTATTTGATATGTAGATATGGAACCTCTCTTAACTGTTATTGTTGGTTCTCTAATACTTGACCTTAACCTGAGATACAATGTGGTATTTTAAAGGTACTCATACCTTGAATGAGGTCTGCAGTTCAGCACATTTTTGTTTAGACATCTCTGGTACTTTCTTAGTTTTGTGTTTTTGATGCTTAAACCTCATGGTTGATGTTTTAAAATTTTAAACAGCTTTTTTTCAATTCTATTGAATGAGAAGTCTACTCCATGAAGATATAAGAAGAATTTGGTGGGATTTTGGCTGGCTGGGACAATTACAGATAAGTTAGGAAGGTAACACTGTTAGTATAATTGTTCTGAAACAGAGTAAACTGTTTGGTGGGGCATATGTCTTTTATTGGTGGAGAAAACATTTATCTACTACTTCTTTTTCCTGCTTAAGCTTTCTGACTTAGGTTGCTGAGACTGAATTTCAAAGTACTATACACAGTGCCTGCGCTTAGTTAGCCATGGTTATAAGCCAGACCTTGGCTCTTCAAATAAGTTGAGAATATCAACACTGAAAAAACAAAGTCACTTCTCAAGAAATCTGAAATAAAATTAAAAGGAAGGTGAATCCTTCCCTTTTTAAAAAAAAAAAAAAAAAATCCAAGTGATTCCGTGCACAGAAAGACCCAGAGACCTGCAGTCAATGAGCAGAGCTCCTTCTTCAGGGCTGGCTTCTCTATGGAGGCTTTAAGCTTTTTTTGGGGTCTGGATTAAAAGACGCGAGCACCTAAAAAAACTGAAACAGATAAATAAATAAAGTCACCTCTGTGCTTCACGGATACCCTGGCTTTTGCAAATGCTTGTCCTACCACAGCCTAAATAATTCAAACCATCGTTGTCAGGCAGCAGCTCAGCCTTTCTCAATAGGCACTTGCCTTATCACTCTACAGCAGATGCTTCAGTCAACCATTGGATATTGAAAACATAAATAATGAAACAAAATTTGGAGACAATAGTTTCTGGGCCGGGGACAAAATACTGATGGATATTGTCAGTCTCGGTGTAACCAAGCAGCAAAAGCTCAAGTGACAACAATAGGGAGGAGAAGAATAGGGACAAGTGAGGAGCCCTGAATCTCAATAAGGCCTGGAGTTGCACATGCTGCTGTTACCCTAGAAACTAACCTCTCCCCTGAAGAGGTTTGCTGGGGCATTGTCCGGGGGACACAAGATGTGTCATACACCAGATGGTCGTGTGCTGTATAACTCAGTTATCTGAGCGGTGGAGTGGAGGAATGCACGCCGTGGAGCGCTCCGGAGGGCCGCCCGGGGCACCATCTGTTCTTTCAGACCCAAGGCACTACTTTGGCGTTGGCTTTTTTTTTCTCCTTCCAAGAAAGGAGGGGAAAACAAAATTAAAATGATTCACCATTCAGTGGAGAGAAAAAAAAAAAAGGCAGCTTAATACAGTTGCCATATCTTGCTTTCATTTAGCTAATTTTATCCCTGGGTTTTATGTCAGGTGAATTGCTTTTTTACGCTTGGGAGAGCAGCAATTATTTCTCTCTCAGGAGTCTATCATTTATAAATAAAACCCCTTTGAGACCTCATCGGTCATTTACCATCTGAAAACCCCCAAATGCTTTTAGCCATATGTTCTCCAAAGTCTCCTCTCTCCTCCCCAAAGCTCCCTGCGAAGGTTTCGGCAGTGCAGGGGAAAGAGCATTTTTCTTTTCCAGGAATTGTTCTCCCCTTTGGCTGGGAAGGGGGGAAGGAGGAAAACAAAAAGTCAGAGTCGAAGCGGCAGCGTGAAGGACTGGCGTAGGAAGGAAATGCTAATTACAGGCTGTGCGATGCCAAGGAGCAGTGACTAATGCGCCTGTGAGGTGCCGACACCACGAAACATCCCGGGGGCCCAGCTCAAGTGCCACCAGAGCCAGCCAAAAGCCTTGCTGCCTTCTGCTGGCTTTGGACTGTGAGCGGAATCAACTTGTGGGAGAACCAGACAGAAATCAAGGTTCAGGACGCTTCAGGGTACTTTAATAAATAAGGCACTTAATACACTTGGATGCAAGAAGATCAAGTCAGGGTAGTAAAAGCAATGCTCAGGCAGCAAGAAATGGACAGAAGTAGTAAAAGCAATGCTCAGGCAGCAAGAAATGGACAGAAATGTATGTTTTTGGGCCAGTACACTTTGTTTAATGACAAGACCTGTCTTTTAATGCACTTTTCTGCTCTCCTGCTTTTAGTTTCTCTCCTGTGGCTGCTGAGGTTTTCCCCACCTCTCGGCAGAGGAGAGAAAATAAATAGAAAATAAAGTACTGGCTTGACTGCAGACAGAAATAACAGAGAAACATTTGCAACCATTTAAGCAAAGGCATTTTTTAAAACCTGGTCTATAATGGCTGCAAGTGAGCACACGTGGTGGTGGCTGTGAGTCCACAGCTCCTGTGGCATGGGCAGAGGAGGATTTCAGCGGGGGAAGTATGTCTTGTCATTCAAGCTTTAAAAGACAAATTATGATTAAAAAGACATTGTGGCTTGCAGAAGACTCCCTTGTGCAGACTCTTACCTGAACATTCACAAAAGTGATCAGAAGGGCTTGTATCCCTCTGCCAATCAAACCTGCATTCAGTGTTTCAGTTAATAGAAGAAACTAGGAAAAGGGACATAATCAAAGCAAATTTACATACAGAATAAGGGCTGAGGACACAAAAAGGTCAAATCCAAATCACATTTACATTTAGGTTCCATGTATAGACAGCTCAGTTAAAAACCCCAGTAGGCAGTTATTAGGACTAACAAATTATCCAGCAATGCTTAAACAACAGGCAATAGCATCTCACACGCTGTTTGTAATCTTAATACTTCATACGAATTTATCATTCTTACAGCACTGGTACTGCTTGTCTTTACAAATTAATGATCAATATACAGCAGAACTGAAAACTGAATTTATTTTCCTCCTTGGCTTATTTTTTACTCCCCTGTAAGGTTACCGGCACAGAAAGCAGCAGTGATGCATTTCAGCACAGCTTGCTTTAAAGGTTGTGTGACATGGACAGACACCAGGGCTTGGTGTGCGATGCTCCCAGACTTGGGAAATTATGGCAAGCAAATCTCTATAGTCCGGTCTGCACACCCCCACTGGGAATTTCACACCCCCACTGGGAATTTGCTCATCTCTGATCCAAAAGAGTTCACTGAAGGCTGCCTAGCCCACTTTCTGCACCTGGCTGAGTGGCTGACCAACAACTCAACAGGGTCGTGGAAGCTTTATTCCCTTTGTTCCGTGGGTGTCTGCCATGGAGTGCCAAGCTTGGATTAACCGAGCCTAAATCCCTGGGCAGCTTGCCAGAGCAACACTCGCTCTGAAGCAAATGTAGCTCCAAGATAGTTTCAAGACTGGCTTTATAGATCAGTTCTTCTTAGGTGCAAATCCACAGGCAGAGAGCATAATGCCTCATGTCAGACCCCTGGGAAGCCTCTCCCCACAGGCAGCACTTGCCAACTCATGTGGAAGCGATGTGAGCCTTGCCAGTGCCATTTCTTTTGGGCCAGCCCTTCCCCAGCAGTGCTCCCTGGCCAGCCATGCAGACATCCTTTCACTGGACACCGTGCCCTGTTACAGCAACACGCATGGACACGTTTCATAATATGCTGCCCATCCAGCACCTGCATGTTCCTTGCTGTGGCACCAAGCATTTTGATATATTAACTTCCAGGTCACTGTCATTTGGAATGACATAAGAAAAAAGCTGTTTTCCAACATCTTTCGATACCTGATCCAAAGGCAAGTTGCATTAAGCCTTGCAGGAGCCAACAGCTCCCAAGAACATGCCTCCTGCAAGTTTCCTCCTTACCCCAGGAGTTAGAGGCTGTCTTCTGCTCCAAAATGAGGGGTTACATTTCTTTCAGACCTCTGGATTTGGCCAGGGAGAGAGAGGACTTCAGCCTAGTTCCTGAAGAAACAAGGTTAATGCTCATGTTGTGTTTGTTTTACCTCCCCCTGGTAACTTTTGAATCCATCAGCCTTGTTCAACTCATCTGGACAGAAGGATAGATCTCTAGGAAATAACTAAAATCTTTTAAGTTCTGTGAAAACAGTCACTAATGTAGAAGAGAGAGGGGTCTGGTATCAACATCCTCACCAAGGAAAGGCTGAACATAAATGTACATCTCATTGGGCATCAGTGGAATTACACAGAAAATAAATGTGCAACCACAAAATGAAAGCTTAGACAAAATTTACATTTCTTAGACTTTGAAGTCAGACCACAGACAAGACCAAAAAAGCCAGAGTTCACAGAAGTCCTTGCTAGTTTCAATCTAAACTCAATGCCTTTTGACTATTCCATGGGATCAAAAACTTCTTGGGACGTAGCGAAGTGTCACCTCTACATTGCACTGGTGTAACAATTTGCTGCCTTCATCACAGCTGGCTCTACTCAGGGAACCCAGGATGCAAAATGTTACACAAGCTATTTTAAATTAAATTGGAGGGCATTTTAAAAGCCTTTGCTCTGTGTGCACAACAGGTAAAGAGATTCATATCGCTGAAGTGGAAATACCTCTAATTGTTGTGGCTTGAAAACACAAGTGGCATGCAAGAGTATTAGAGACCCAATGATTTGAAAACAGAAATGGGAAGCAGAAACTTGTGAATTCATGTGGCTCTGTGACCATGAGGAGAGCAATGCTGGACAATTGAGCCCATCTTCCACTGAATGACCATGGAAAGGCATATTTTTTACACATTTTCAACTTCCAAAGGCTTACGTTAACCTGCATGGACTGAGTAGTCCCACTGTAGGCAATAGCCCAGCTCCTGGGCATAATTCAAGTGCACAAGTACATTTGCATGGGACCTGCATTAAACCTTCATTCTTTTTCCTTTTCTTCTCAATGCCTATCCTCTTACCAAATCACTACCCCAACAGTAAAATGAGAACAGGAAAACACATCTCAGCAGGGTACATAAGCATTATCCTAAAATGGTTTTTACCTTTTCTCCTTTATACTCCCAGAAAAGAAAATCTTCCTGTATTTTACTTTTGCATTTTCAAAAAGCAATTAGTTTCTTTCCCAGACCTTTTCAGCTCTGTGTTCTGGAATATTTCCACCTTCCTCAGAACTGATGAGTGCTAAATTAGCCCAGAGGTGTCTGCTAACAACATAACCCTTACCTTATTGTACTAAACCGTCTATTTAATCAAAATCTTCTGCCTCAGCTAGTATTTGAGCATAGCAGTGGCCCATTGCATTATTTCAAATGAACTTGCTTTAAAATAGAAGAGTGAAAATGAGTGATGGCTGGGCTTCTGATCTTTTGCAAGATATTATGTCAAAAGGAATCTAAAACCCAGCCTCCTCCTCTATCAGTTTGCCAGAGGTGCTCCCCATCTGAAGCTCTCCTTGGGCTCAGAATGTTAAAGGCTTTGCCTATAGCAAGGGCTCTAGGGTGGGTAATTATTAATATGAGAGTGGTACCTCCAGTCCTCAGAGGGCAGGTCCCTTTGTGCTAGACACTGAGCAAACACGTAGAGAGGGGCTGACCCTGTCCTGAGGAATTTGTGGTCTAAATAGACAAGTGGGTTGAGTGCAGGAGAGGGGGCAACAGGTGAAATGAGTCGCCCTGAGGTCACACTGTAGATTAATGCTGATGCCAGGCACAGTGCTTCTGCCTCTTGAATCCCAACACAGTGCCCTAAGTAGGAGCCCATGGTTTTACTCACTGACCAAACCTCCTTTGCACATATCATCCCTGCCTCCCATGAATCTTTCTTTTTGTCAGTTTGCACAGTCTTCTGTCTCGGCTGTGAGCTGAGGCAGGGTGAGTTTTCATCACCACTTTTAGCAAGGCAGCCCCATATTTTGCTTCCTCTCCCATTCACTGGCTTCCTACCTTCCATATCTGGAATCTGTCTGGTAGGCTGGGGAAGATAAGCCAGCTAACATTTCAGATGACTTCTTTTTAACCTGACCTTCATTCTTTTAGGTAGGGATGAGGATCCAAGTCTAACTTACACCGGTCTTGAAATATAAACAGCTATTGATCTACTCTAAGAAAGATACTTCTTTTGCAGCCTCAGATGCCTTCATATCAACACAGTTCTCAAAAATGAGATAGAAAATTATTAAGTCAAGGCTTGGCCTACCTTACAGTTTCCTTTGCTCCCCTTCAAGCTATTTACAAACACTTCCTACCCACTTAAAAAAACCTCACTCTGGAGAGTTAGGATAAATAGCAGACTCCAGTAGAAAAGGTTTCAGCAGAAACAAAGATTCACTGCAGGCTGGTCTAGCGCTGAACTGTTCAGCTCATCTTCCTGCTGCTGCTGTTCCACAATGCTCTGCAAAAGAAAGATGCTGAGGCACCTGCTTCCAGGAGAAGTCATTGAGATATGAAGCCCCAGCAGGGAAGATAATTCCAGTCCACCAAGCACAGAGGCCAGACCTGTCTCTGGAGAGCACTTGAGGATGCCTAGTCCCAGGCAGCTGTGTGGCAAATTTGGATGGCTTATTTTATAACATTCTTTCCAACTGGGAAAATGGATCATCTTTTTCTTAGGGTGGCATGGATTATCAGATTTGAAGCAGCGAGTCTCAGAGCTGTGTACTTTCTGAAAGGATCGGCTGGACCCAGGTGAAGAATCACTAACCTCACAACTTGCCACCAGCCTTGAAAACCTGTAAAATCCGGTTATTCTGAAGATTCTGGTAACGGTGACTTTCAGATGGTTATAGACCAACTGTCAAGAAAGGGAAAATGCGTTTCATGTTAAATGTTTGCTATGCTAGATGGTTATCACCAAGACTAGTTGCCAAATAGAGTATGGAGGTGTGGTCTTGGGAACAAATAGGTAGGAATGCACAGACCTGCCTGCTTTCAGCCAGGGCTATGTGACACACCTTTCCTTCCAAAGTCATCCCAGACAATAAAGTTCTGACTTCTTTTATTTCTCTAGCAGAAGGTTTACAGTCCTGCATTGCAAATGAGACATCTGTACCTTGTACACTGGGCTGAGAGAAAGAAAGAAAAGCCAACAGCTTTCTTGTGTGAATGAAGTATCTGGATTTTAGAATAACCAAAAGACATAACACTCTTGTCCTGTATTTTATTAGGAAATTAACAGGCTGATTGATAACCTAAAATTATACAGTGAATCTCATTTAAAAATGTTCAAAATCATGAGAATAATTTTGATTTCTATGAAAACATAATGCCCAGATACAATTCCTCTTTACACCTGTAAATTTCCACACCCTTAACATTTATCTACTGTACAACTGAGAGGCTGGATAATTGTAACAGAATCTGTAAAGTTAAATACAGGATACTTTCTCTGCAATCCAAGTGAAAGAGATGAAATGTTGAAAAGAAAGGCCCGGAATGTGAGCAGCACTATGAGAAGGTTCCTTGTGATCTCCTTCATTATGTGTCAGTATTTTAGATTGCTCAAAGATTAAATTAAAGACTGGTAATACTAACTGCTGTGCCAAGTTATGAGGCTTTAGGGCATCAATTTTCCAGAAGAGGGAGAGAGACCACTGTGGGGGTATAGGCTCTGCAGTCAGAGGAATAGGGTGTACTAGATGTGTATGATGCTCAGAGTGTGAGAGCTGATAAATCTATCTACATCCCTCTCTTTTTGCCAGCAGTATGAGCTACCACCATCACCACATTGAATTAAATAGCTTTTCCTGACACTCTGTCAGCTTTAAAGACATTTCATGTTCAAAGAAGGGCTGATATGATTCAGGTGCTGAATATCTGCATGGGCTAAATTTCAGCAGTAGTAATCACAGCCCAACTCCTGCTCACATTGTGTATGTGAAAAATCACCCCGAGCCAACACTGTTGGTTTCACTGCAGCTAAATGAAATGTTGGTTTCATTGCACATGGGGTAATGTGGTTCAGCCCCATGGGTTTTAGCTGAGGCCCTCAGTTGCCTAAATAAAGAGCCGGCACTTTTCAATACCAAATTACTCTTGTAGGGAGTTGGTTTTCTCAAGACATTATTCAGGAAACCATTCAAATTGTCATACCTGTTGTGTGGGGTCTTGATTCCTGAGAGGATTATGGATGTTCATTAAGTGGCCAGCTCAAGCACTTGACCAGTGAAGTCCAGTCCCTTCAGCCTCTTGTATTATTTTTGGCCTCTGTAAGCTAAGAACTAGTAGATTTAAGAAGTAGTGACCTTCTGTTTAAAATGCTACGTCAGGACAAGTACATTCAGACCACTGTGTTTTCTATTTATATATAAAATCTTTGGCAACAATTTTCTAGAAAGCAGAATAATTTTTTGCTATGTAATTCTTCATTGCCTCCCCATGAAAAACTGATATCTTAGAACATCTATATCACTTTTCACTATAAATAATATTGTTCCAGATTAAGGATTAGTTCCTCCCTGAAGAAAAACAGATTTTAAAAATCTGGTCATTATCTGATAACTCTTTATGCAGTAACATTAAAATAAAACAGAAAAATAAAATCCTTCAGTATGTGGTTTGTTATTGTCTAGAGTATTAGTGTATGTTTATACAATAAAAACAACATAAGTTATCCTAGTTTTTTAAAAAAACCTTAGCAGTAGAAGTATATTGCTATTTGCAGATTCATAAAGAGAATGCACTTTTTTCCATCTAAGTTCAAGTATTATTAGAATATTATTATTGCTATTATTATTATTATTAAAGGAGCTCTAAATTCTTGCTATTTTGCCTGTCTTTCCATTGTTTTGGTCTTTCTGAGAAAAAACAAGTTGTGATCATTTGTTCATGAACAAGACCCAGGTGGAGCTTCCAGAAGTTTTGCCCGGTAGAAGACAGCCTGGCAATCCTTTGACTACTACGAGCAACTTTAGAAGAGCGCATTTGAGACTAGTGGTACAGATACAGTAGTCGCATGCTTCCTTGGTTGGCTAATGGACCTAATTTCTTCCAGGTTCTCAACATTCAGTCCCATTTAAACGAGAAAGGCAGGAAGAGCCCAGCCCAGACTTATACGACATCAGGATATATCATCTTCGTTTCTTCTCGGTACTGTCAGTTGCTCATAGGTCGGCAGGGCGTTGTTAGGGAGGAAAAGATCGGAGCTGATGTTGTTGCCTCTCTGAGATGACCTGTTGTTCCCTTGATCCCCCCGCTGACAGGAAACCAGGTGATGCAGCATGTCCGTGATGAGGTTCAGTTTCTGATCCATTTGTGTAACCTACAAAGGCAAAGGGGAGCTTTGTTTAGCAGCAGCATGCAAGAAAATTGCAACAAACCAGGTGATACGCATGCAATATTAAAACGACAATTTCCTTAATTAGGATCACAACAACATCTATGAAGATACCACAGAGTCACAGTTCATCAAACAGATCACTAAAAATTTAATGCAATAGGTCAGAGATGGATGAGGACAGGCTTGTTAATACTTACCTCTGGTATCTGCTTAGAAGCTCATTTTATACTTGGATGAACACATGAAAATGGGCTTTTAAAGAGATGTGCTGTAATAGAGAACTACGTTCCAGAACTGAGTTTTTGTGGGGTTTATTTTATTATTGTGCCCATATTTTTTTTGCAAACATGGCAAACTTCTAGCATGCTTATATGCCTAATTATATCAGTATGCTCTAGTAAATAACTGCTTGACTTGCAGTGATCTAATCAACTCTAAGCTGGGACTGAGTGATGCTTTTGTTACATTTGGACCCAATTACTAGTTCAGACCACAGAATGCCCACAGGTATTTTTGCTGCTGTGAATGTATAGCAGCTTGTGTCCGTGGCAAGGTTTGGAAGTGGGGCTTGATTCAGTTTTTTGCTCTAACTGTGTCATGATCGATGACGTGATCCCCAGCAAGACAGAAACTAAGAATTCTAACATGGCTGAAAACTTATTTCTTAACTGGGGGACTCCAGGTGTTCAGCCTGAATCCATAATGTTTATTTTCTTCTGCCTTTAGACAGAATCTTCTTAAATTATTTAATTCCTTTTTTTTCCTGCTCTTTTTTTCTAATTTTTAGGAGAAAATGTAATGAAAAATCAGATACCTGAGAGAAGTTAGGTTATGGACACTATTTAGCACACATTTGCGGTACTCAGAGGAAAATAGAGAATTAAATGTTCCTAGGATTACCACAGATCCAGTCTCTGGTTTCTTGCATCTTCCAGTCAAGAAGTAACCTGTGTCACCCCTTTTATCTGGCATGGGAAGCCTTCTCCCTGCACTGACTTCAATGTACTAAGCAAGATATCCCAAGGCGAAGACGGGCACTTCCAGCTTCGAAGTCCTGCCCACTCTCTGACCCTTGGCATGGCAAAAGCATTGAAACAGGGCAGTAAGATTCTGCCTTCTGGCCTCCTACTCCCTTCTGTAAGCCTAACAAGAAAGCCTCAGTTTTGCCATTGCAGTCTCTGACCCACAGATCCACAGGGATTCAAAAACACAGAGTAAATTCTAGGCAAAAAGATGTAGTACATTTTAAAAAGGGAAAAGAAAGCAAGAAGGAAAAAAAAAGTGATAGGAATAAATTGTTGCCTAAAATATTTGCTAGAAAGTAGTGAAAGACACATAAAACTGCCAGAGAGAGCATGAGTGAGAGCAATTTATGTGTGCCTGGCTGTTATCCAAGTATCACACAGGATAGCAAAAGACAGTAAGGCTGAGCAGAACATCAACAAACCTGGAGGGCTTCAGCAGAGGCTAAAATGTTTTTCTACCACAGAGAAAGTGCTGCTTTTTTTCAAACACTTTGTACAACTGGTAGGGAAGCAGATACAGTGATTTAAAAATATGAGGTGCCAGAGATTTATACTTTGCAGCTGGTTTTGAAAACATTAGGCAAAGCACCCTAGATGGTACATGAAACACTAGTAATTCTGGATGGAAATGGCTGTTGAAAGACGAGATTCTATGAAATGAGGAAGCTGAAGAGCACGTAAGTTCAAGATTTCTAGAAGGAAATACAGATGGAAAACTGAGAAGATCATCAGGTTTTCATTTCGTCACCATTTGTTCACTCCCTCAAAAAAAGACACGTTTTGCCCAAATGGTGCCCATCACAAATGGCATCATGATGGTCCAAGCGTGGAAGTGCAAATCGGTGGTAGTGAAGTCTGCTAAAATACCTCATTCCTGCTTCCCCGCCCCTGCCCAGGTATCATTTGCGATCTGAGACAGCTGTACTGGAAGGACTGCAGTGAAAGCCTGCAGACAGCTATCTTTAGAGTCTGAAGGACAAATTTTTCTTCTACAAGGAATGTCTTTTTGCCAATTATTCTAAACAAACAAGGGGATTTTTATATGTATATACTTCTTAATTTGTGATTCCAGGCTGGGATTACCAGAGGAAACATAGGCTGGAGATATATCTGGAAAACATGCATTTATGAAACTCTCGCAGTGATGAGCTATTGAACATGACAGTAGGTTGGACTGAGATCTGGATAGTCCTTCAACAGCTGTGCGTCTTGGTGATGAAGTACTGGAGAGAAGTGAAAATTCTTGCTGGGAAATAAATTCCCAGAGATAATTGTCTAATTTTTTCTAGGGAACAAGGTCTGGCTGCTGCAGCTGTGGAGTGCAGGAGGCCCACAGAAGCAGAAGCTAATTGCTATTGAGCTGAGCCATATGAGATTAAAAGTAAAGACCTTTGTCTTCCATTTTCCTGCTTGTTGGGGTAGGGCTCTAAAGCCACAAAGCTTTTGTGGAGGGAGGTCCAGAAAGCTGGTTGTATTTAATTGTTGTTTAATCAGTTTTGCTTTCCAATAAAACAAGCCACTTCCCTGGGGGTTCTCTGCCCGTGAAGGGCTTGCTTCAAGACATGCTGAAGTCAGTGGCAGTTTTTGGCAATCACAGACTCCCAGTGACTTCAGTGGGCTCTGTATCAATCTAGGACTGAATCATCCGTCCCAAACAGTAACATATTCTTTGGATATTGCAAGAGAAGGATCAGTCTGGATTTCTGTACATTGATCTTCTCATGCTTCTTGGGGCTGCATCAGAAAAGATGGTATTTGTAAATGAGACAGCAGTGGGATGATGAGACCCCATCCTCGGTCCTGCCACAGGAGTATCTGCTTAAAGTATGAGATATTTTAAAAAGAGAAGTAAAAGCCACCAGAAGGCGACTTCTACTGTCATCACAGGACTCTGATGTACAAGAATAAGAGGCTTGCTGGTGAACAGCCCTGCTTATTAGCATGCCCAATCTGCCTGCTGTGATCCAAACACACATCCTGAAATACATCATTCACTTGTTTGCTGCAGAGAGAATTATACCCTCTAGAAAAATGTCAGCATGTGCAGTACTCATTTTATTAAACTAGGTTTATGCACTTAGCACGGAGAAGTGTATCATCTCCCCTGAATCATGCTTTCAAACACATTTACTTGATTAGAAATTAGCCACCATGCCAGAACGAATAAAAGTAAAGAAAACAGAAAAACTGCTGATGTTGCTCTAATCTTAACTGCTTTGAACAACTCCAATCTCTGTACTCAAAACAGCAAACATTGTTAATTACATAGAAAGATAACTCAGACTGATTTGTTTCCTTTAGGAAAAACTAAGGAAGCTCTTTGTAACTGATTTATGTTTCATTTTAAGGATGATGTTTGGATGATAAAATTCTCTATATGCAAAGAAATTTCTTTGTATTTCATAGCTGTTGGGGAGAGGAAGCAGTGTTTGAAACTTCAGAAACTACACACCACAATTATTCCTAAGCCTTACTGAAATATTGTATGAATGCAAGATTTTTCCATCCTCCAAGATAAGTTGTTTTTTTCTTAAAGAAAAAAAAAAAAAAGATTCAAGGACCATAGACTGAGCACAGATGGGGAGAAGAAGATTTAAACAAGTTTTGAATCTAGCTCTTAGAAATTGATGAAATCCCATCCATGCAATGCACGGAGGAAAAAAAAAACAAGCCAACCCCCTGAATCAAATAGCTCTTCACAAAGGCTGAAAGCACACAAATCTTAAATGGCACGTCATGAAGAAATGTAGCTATGCCACAGAACATATTTTTTTCTCTTCTTGAAATGCCACAGAGGCATGTGACTACTCTGGCACCACGTGCAATAGACTAGTGGTGATGATGTAGGTGCTATGAATCACAAAGTCCTCTTAGGTCATGTTTCAGGAGCAGCAGTCCTCTAGAACTGGATAGGAATCATAGATTCATAGAATGTCCTCGGTTGGAAGGGACGTCATCTAGTTCCAATCTCCTGCTGTGGGCAGGGACACCTTTCACTAGACCTGGTTGCTCAAAGCCCCATCCAACCTGGTCTTGAACACCTCCAGGGATGAGGCATCCACAGCTTCCCTGGGCAACCTGTCCCAGTGCCTCAACACCCTCACAGTACAGCATTTCTTCCCTAATAGCTAAACTATACCTAATTTCAGTTTGAAGCCATTCCCCCTTGTCTTATTATTACATGTTATTCTAATAGTCTCTCTCCATCTTTCTTGTAGGTCCCTTCAGGTACTGGAAAGCCACAATTAGGTCACCCTGAAGCCTTCTCTTTTCCAGGCTGAACAATCCCAATTCTTTTAGCCTTAGTGACATGTTTTTATAAAGGTAACAATTTTTATAAAGCTGTAAAAGGCATTCCAGGAGGTGCTACTGAACAAGTCAGAGAGTGTTCTTGAGAAAACAAAATAATTTATCAATTAAAATTATGTATCTATTCTATTTACCTCATATTTTATTTATGAAAATCTGAGGAATTTTAATATTCCTCAGATCTTCACATTATAGTAATTTGAAATGCCCTGTAATTTTAAGCACTTATAGCAAGTTTGTGGCATGATTCAGAACATAATGTGTAACAATTAATTTATTTCCTTGCTTTTAAAAACAAAACAAAACAAACCCAAACCCAAACCCAAACCCAAACCAAAACAGAAGCCTGAGTGGCTCCAGGAACAGCTGGAGAAAGGTCTCTTTTAAGCACCCCTGTAATAACTAGAGAGAGCACTTTGGAGACCTATTCCCAAACTAATAATTTTAGGAATTTATCAGGAAAGGGCAAAGACAGAATTATGGAACTGAGTGAAGCAGTGCTTCCAGCCATGGTTATTCAGGATAGTAGGGAAGCTGAAGAATAAAATTTGGAATTTGGTATAATTTAGGCTATAAAGACCACAAATTTTTAATAAGTTATTCCAAATATTGCTCCAAGATCTGGAGGTATCAATGTTGATTATTGCTGCTGATTAAAGCTGTCTTATCTGCCCTCCATTCTCATCCTCAGAGACTTTAAAAGTAAAGATTATAAAGGGTAAAATGCATAGTCACTCTGGACAGAATGGTGTTTTTAACTATCTATGTTTTTAACACAGTGGACTGATTGAACAGATTATTTGTCCTTAATCACGATCATTTTTATCAGCACACTGCTCACTCAGTGGGTTCAGAGGGACTGTCCTTGTTCTCAGTGAAGAGAGCCAAGAGTGAGGCTGCTAAAGGAAAATAGGGAAACTGGAATGCAAGCAACACTTGGCTGAATGAAAATTAGACTCCCAAGTCTGCTACCCTGACTTATCTTGAGTAGCATTCATTCCTGAGGGTGCTGCTTTTTAGCTCAAAGTGAACTAACTTTTTAAGGCATTTTTTAAAAATAACTGAAGATGACTGGGGAGATCTTCACGTATTTATCACTCCTGGTGACTTGTGACCTGTTGATGAGGAGGACTCTGCTGCTCTGCAGTGTAGCAAACTTCTAGTGAAAAAAAAAAAGATTCTTTCTTTATGCATCTCTCCATGTTGTATAGAATCCCAAATGTGTTTGCTATTCAATACTACACTCAGTAAGAAGCTAGCTTTATATTTCAGAAAAACACAAAAAAAGTTCTTTCTGTTAACAAAATAATCTGCAGGCACTCTGATGACTCAGCTGAAGAAAAGATGAAAGGCAAGAAGTATTCCAGAACTCATGATACCTGTTAATGGCAATGTTAGGAATGAAGGAATGTATCAGTATCCAGCGGTACTTAAGAACAGTGAGCCTGTTTTGCAAGAAAAGGTGTGGTTACAAATCACATTTGTCTTTTGTGGGATCGTTTCTATTTAAGTTCTCCAGAATATTTGAGGAAACTTCAGAGAGCAGCTTCCCTGGTTCCTCTTCTTACTAAGTCTCCACACATGTTGGTATCTCAGGGTTTCTAAAAGTTAATGCTTTAGCTTTGAGGGATCTGTGGACAGGAACAGGTACAGTGATAGGAGTGGCTTTCTAGAGGAGCTCAGGGATAGGTTTGGGAATCTTCATAGGGAATTTGTTTTAAATATTTCTCTATAACTATAATAATGGCAGGAGAGACCAAAAATTTCACTCTCTTCAGGTGCATGATTCCTCAAAAATCATGGAATTTGTCTTCCTTCCATTTGCAATACCCAAGATCCCAGATTCTTGCAAAACCCCTTATCAGACTCCTGGCTTCAATGTGTTTGTTTTGTTGCCAGAGAGTAGGCAGCAGTTTTGCTGGAGGTTATATACCCGTCATGGAGGTGTTTATAGGAGAATGTAATCTGCATGAAGGAAGATTTATTCTCCAGACTGTCTGTACTTTCTCTTGAGAGCTGGCCAAAGAAGAAAGTATGTGTGCGGTGTCCAGGGGAAGGATAGAAGAAGTGGAGCCAGTGATAGAACATTCTACTATAAGATTGTTCATTGCTAGGAAAACATCAAGGCGGAACTTCTGAGGAACAAAATTAACAGATTCTGAGGGTTGCATGGACAAGCCTCTTTCTAGTCAACAAAAATATTGTATGAACTGCAACCACTCTCTTAACTGGCAAATGAAATGGATTACTTTTAGACAAAAAGAATCTTTGGAAAGAAAGTAACTTGCTACACCCTGATTTCTACAATCACCTCTCTTGTAGAAAGCTATCAGTGACAATCTCTGCTTTGAGAAACTAAAAATTGTTCTGTTTTTTCAATAAACTGAGACTGTTGCTACTCTCATCTTGCTCTGTATTTTTTTAGTAAAATATTTCTCTTATACTTCTCAAAGCTCCTTAAAGTTTCTGGAAATATGATATCTCTGGTTAACTATTCACTCAGCTCCATTTCTTTCACACTGATTTTCATGATTCTTAGAAGAGTGTAGATTACAACCATAATGTCATTTTTCAGATCAGGTATCTCCCTTGAATTCTATTTGAAACTGATGGTAGTAAGAGACTTGCTCTGATGGCTCAAAACTCAAAAACTGATATGAAAAGGCCACTTCAGTAAATATGTGATTAAATAAATAATACAATATAAAATAGAGCAGACATGTTACTAAACACAGAATACTGGCAGCATGTTTTCATAACTCCCTCTTTTCTGATACTGCCATTTTTCCCTACAAAGAAACAAGTGGCAACAGCAGATGTTGTGCTTATGTAAGAGAAAAATTCCTTTAAGATCTTAAAAATAATGAGAAAGAAATAGAAAAGAAAAGTTACAAACAAGTTGATTTGGTTGTTACAGGTCACCTTCCTAAAATTATTTGCCTGTAACTTGCTGCTTGACTAATGGAAGCAAAGTAAGATGAATACAAGGAAGCTGGTAGGATGCTGGCAAATGGGAGAATTAAGTTAAAGGAGAGTGCAGTACATTTGGCCATGGACTGTTACAGAGCACAAGACCTCAAAAGGAGGAAAACTTTTGGGACACTGCTTCCTTTTTTTTTTTTTTTTTTAAATTTTATTTTCTGGGTTCAAACTGAAAAAGGGAAAATTTAGGCAAGTTATAGGAAAGAAATTATTTCCTGTGAGAGTAGTGAGGGACTGAAACAGGTTGTCCAGAGAAGTTGTGGACGCTCCATCCCTGGCAGTGTTTCAGACCAGGCTGGATGGGGCTTTGAGCAACTCAGTCTACTGGAAGGCTTTGCTGCCCATGGCAGGGGGTTTTGAACTAGAAGATCCCCTCCAATCCAAGCCACTCTATGATTCTATGGTTCTTTTGGAAGTGGAGAGGATTCAGAAAGACCTGAAGGTAAAAAAAGAGTTGGAAAGGGTTGACCTAAAATGCTAGTAGTCAAGAAAGAAATAAGGACCGTGATCGATGTGGTTGGAGAAGATGTTAAGAAACTGGGACTGGAAACAGCTGCCACTTGAGAAGGGAGAGCAGAAAACTGTGGTCTCAGTTCAGCACTTTTGTTACTGTTATTAACAAATTGCAAAAATATTTGGCTTATTTAAAGTACCCAAACTGTTGGAAACCAGCTCTTCCTGAGAGCCTTTCTTTAGCTCTAGGTGTAGTTTTGGGCCACAAAGCCCCTCTGCTTGCTTATCACTCCCTAAGCTCTCAGACCAGCCCTGCTGGCCTCAGTACTCAGTGCATGCCCAGATGTATGCAGTGCTTGCATATCTATCTGGCATCCAGAAGGCTATAGCCAAGCGATTAAAATTTGTGGTTCACTCTTGTTTGAGATAAATGAGATGAGCCTTTAAACACATGGAAATTTTCAAGTTAGAACAGTGTCCAAAATCTACAGTCTTTGGCCCAGCACTGCTTCAGGATATAGCATTTTTTTCCTCTAAAATATTACAAAGGTCAGACATTTATTTTTTTAACCCTTTCCTCTAAATTAACAGTGTATCAGTAGATGAACAAGGGAGCTTGAAATGTTTTTCACTACTTGCATGAAGCCAGGAAAGTGAAGTTGAGGGTCTTGTCTCTAAATATAACTTTCATCAGAAATTACTAAAGATTATAAAATCCACCTATCCTATTAACTGAACACTCTTATTTTTTCAAGACTTTGCTTATCTTCATTTACTATAACCCCACCTCCAGGAAATAGCATCTCTTTGACCAGACAAAACTGTCTTCCCTCTCTACTTAAAAATAAGACAGGAATTTGCAAGAAGAAAGGGATTCTTTCTTTACAAGTGAATTAATGATACCAAAAGTATTGGACGCTAATGTATCTGCAAAAATCACTGGATATCCATCTAACACCATTAACAGCTGCTCAAATTTTGCTTAAATTGAAATCCAGACTTACAAAGGATGTGAAACAGGCTTGAGAGAATAAGAAATATAGGAGAAATATTGATAAAAGAAACCAGAAAAAAGAGCCCCTTATCTTTGTGCAAGAGTTTTTATAGAGTTCTAGAATAAATGACAGTCATGTCCAGGACCAGGAGTTGGATTTTGATTAACCCCTGTGGGTCCATTTCAACTCAGAATATTCTATGATTCCATGATTAGTGCATCTTATATCTAAAACACAGTGTGAATGTACCTGGATAAACCCATACAATATAACACTACAGCAGATAGTACTGTTATTGCGAGCACGTGGGGGAAACTGAGGCAGTAAGGTTAGTGGCCCACCTTCAGATATATCAAACATCCTTAGCTTCAGCTTGGATGAGGGGCTCTAACAAAACCTTAAAATATTTTCCCCTGTCCTAGACACATCCTCCAATCTCAAAGAAAACTTCACAGCACTTTCCTGTTTTTTATTATTGAGACAGAAGGTTGGAAAACTGATTGTTTTCTCATTCTCAATCACATTCTTGTTCAGCAAAACATTCCTATATTTGGTCTTTCTGGTTGAGCACCCTGGTACCTACCTGCAGAGGAAAGACAGACTTTCTGTTTAGTCAACAGGCACTTCTATTTCAGATGCTTCAGTTTCACAGATGTGAAGAAAACTCCCTGTGGTACTCGCCTCTGGAGGACTCTTTCTGCTGCCTTAATTGTGGCAGTACAGCCTCTGAATATCACTCCGCATTTTCCTTGTCAGAAGTTTGGCTATCAGACAACAGTTCTCTCCTAGCTGTAGATTCCCATTCCCAGTGTGGAACAGTGGAATATTTACAACACTTTAGGGTTAAAAAAAAAAAAAGAGAGTAGAAGACCCAACTGGCATAAAAATATGCCCCAAACTCCTCTCCACAACAAAATAAACACCAAATCAGCCCCATCTCCCCATCCCTCTCCTCCCACCCCCCATTAAAGAAAACAAAAGTGACTAATCTTGACCTCTCTCCAAAGGGGAATGTTTTGCTTCTTGAATCCTTGGCTCTGCCTCTCATATGATACTGGGACTATGACTAATGACCTCTTACTGGAGTACTGCTGATAATTTCACCATTGAGTAGCTGTTCTCGTTCTGGATCATTATAGTATGCACTTAAGTTGACAAGATTTTATTTTTAAAAAAACAAAGAATAAGATATACACTCACAATCCACAGTGTTAGAAATACATTTTTCAGCTTCAACTGTTAGGTTTTGCCTGACAATTTTCCCCCCTTCCTCCAAGCTGTTATTTTTCAGATGCCTGCTACGAAATGGTTCCCTTTTTCCCTTCTTTCTCTCAAACACTTTTCCTAATTCAAAACAGATTTGAGACTGCTGCTCTTTTTAAAGCGAATCTGCCATGTATCATGTCGAGTTAGGTCAGCATTGCTTATGTTATGTTTCACACTTCACCCAAATGAAGCATCCATACTGCTTTTCAAAGGCAATAAAGCCAGACAAGGTGTGGTAGGTTTTATGGTTGGAATAGAAAGTGAGGCACATCCATAGGTTATGGGTCTGATCTTGTGGCATGGCACAGGGAAGGGCACTTATCTGCCTTTTTGCTTAAAAGTTAAAAACCAGGGTAACTTCAATTATTTCTTAAAAAAAGTTCATTGGCCAGTTTCTTTTTTTGCATCCATACTCTACTCATTATTTATGATTTGATAGTTACTATATGGGCACAAAAGGACATAAACTCTTTCATACTTAAAATGAGCTCAAAAATTTAATAACCATACGATGACTTCTGCAGCAATCAAAAATGGAAGAGTAAAGAGAGTGGGGGAGAAAAATGGAGAGAAGCAATTATAACAGCAGTGAGTTTTGAGATTCCCTGAGGGCTGCTGGTAATTAAACTAACGGCAACATGAATCTCTGTTTGATGTGGTCATGAATTTGTTTTCAAAAGAAAAATCTTTAAAAAGATTCTTTCAAGAGACATTTTTAGAGAACAAGATCAGCATGAATAATTAGACCAGGAATACTTTGATAAATATTATTATGGAGAAGTCATTTATGGGCCATGGCATTGGAAGGTTAGAAATCCTGGTGATAAATAAGGTGGTGAGTTTGCACCCATTCTGAACACACAAAACCAGGGCTGTGTTCCTGTATGCTTGAGTCTGCTCCTCAGAAAGGAGGCGGCCTCTTGTTTTGCCATTGCATTAAGCTTTACAAAGACACAGATGCAAGACAGAAAATTTCAGTGGGAAAGCTCAGTGGAACGAAAGAAAACCACACACAATTCCAAAGGCACTTTTCATTCCCAGGGGCTGCACAGAGATCAGAGGTGAAATTTAGTGGTGATAAAAAGTCTGCGAGCCCACTCTACTCCCCTAGCCTTTCCACCCACCATTCAGTTCTGCTGAAATCATATCCTTGGAAACATGTCCTTCAGAATACTCTAAAAATAAAACCACTTTCATTTTGTAGAAATGTAAGCACCCAGCAAAACCCACTGAAATCCAGAGAGGATGCAGGTGCTCTGCACCCTCGAAAATCAACGTGCCTTGGACATCCCAAAAACACATTTTATTCATTTACTGACTGCTTCCAAAAGCAGAGACAGATACAATCCATCACAAGCCAGCAAATAAACAACAAGCAAACTAGAATGCAATATATTTACCAGTGGAAATCTATGTTTAAAAGGAAAAGAAACTGCTTGTTGGCTGTCATGGTATTATTCATAAAGGCAAACTAGAGATCTTATAGATACCAGGAGCAAAGCTACGACAAAGGCAACCAATTGCTAATGAAGAAGGGTTTTCAGTCAAATTTCATGGGTCATACAAAGTCATTACCATGCCTGCAGGAGTTCAGCAGCTCTACCAGTTGAATTCGGGGGAAATGAAGTGATTATTTTGTTATGCATTTTGTAGTTTTGGACATTTTTCTTTAAATCTCAAGTTCTGAAGCCAACCAGCTATGCAAGAATATCAGCTTCAATTTCCAGAGTTAGCTTCTAGCCAACATTATTGCAGAGGAAATCTTGAAAATGAGTCTTCTGTGTACACCAAGGTCTCAGAAATCAGATTTTAAGAACTCTGATATGTTTCCTTTTTTTCTGCTTAAATACAACCTTGTGGCTTTAAGCCAATTTCCTAACACTTTGGAGGCTTCATTAATTTTGAAAACTAAGAGACAGATCATTTGGCTGCTGCTGGTAGCAAGTTCTGCATGGGTTAACTTTCCAAATTGCTTCCATTGCAGGTTTCCCTCTGGCTTTGAGTTAGTTAAAATATCAAGGCTCTTTTCCATAACATTTTAAGCTATAATGTCTTCAAATGTAAGCAAATGTTTCTGATAAAATAACATGTTTGAAAAATTTAATGGATGACAAAGATAAGAAAAAATCCTTAGTACTTTTCTGTTTCAGTAACTTCTTCTAGAAATATAGCCAGGCTGGGCATTTGTTTGGACTGGTAATGCGTGACTCAAAAGTGGATCTCTTGGCAGCATAAGCAACTGCTCAGTGGTGGAAGCAAAAGGCTCACAGTCTTTCCTAGCTGATTAATCATCATGACAGGCTTGAAGACTAAATGATCTGTCCAGCTCCAGATGTTAGCTGTGCATCCACCTCTTATTCTTCTGCTTCATAGGCAGTAGCCTGAATTGCTCATTCTGAAGATAATGATGATCATTACTGTTCAAAACAAAAAGGGCTTTGGGCTTTGTAATATTATACTATGATAGAGGAGGTTACTACACAAGATTACACCGTACATATAGTCTAGACATGATGAAATGCTGGAAGATCTTTCAGGCAGAGGTGGTGACAGTCTTGCACATAAAACTTTGTGACATTTCCCTTCTCCATTCCCACCTCCAACCAGAACTGTTATCAATTGCACAAAGGCAGAGCACGAATATTCACCCATCAAGTCCCTGCCATTATGGGCTGCACTAACACCTGTGAAATCAATAACAAAATACAGCTTCTCTTTAATGGGAGGCAGCATCTGTTTCACAGCACAAGGTAACACTGCACAGCATTTACAGACAGGAAC
This sequence comes from Grallaria varia, assembly GCA_013396735.1. Classification (NCBI taxonomy): domain Eukaryota; kingdom Metazoa; phylum Chordata; class Aves; order Passeriformes; family Formicariidae; genus Grallaria; species Grallaria varia. The sequence continues at coordinate 194,545 of VWZG01013344.1, read as the reverse complement.
ACAGTGCAGTGACAGAATGAAAGCAGAAGAGAACATCATAGTGGCAGAAAGAAGCTACTGAGCCCTGTCTGAGACAGCCAAAGAGTGTTACGGGATCTTCAGTGGCTGCAAGTAATGAGAGACATCACTTCAATTGACATCTAAAGGATGGTCCTGCACAGAGGGACCAAGTCTGTCTTGGGCATCAGTCAGGAAGGACTTCATTGGCAGTGGCACTCCAGGAAGGGAACACCAGAGAATCAGCACCCAGCGTCTGAAGGAAGCCACAGGCTGCTCCTCCTGGAGACTGGTCATCTGTGTGCACAGAGGACAGCCATGTGTACCACCACACAAACTAGTTTAGATGCAGGCATTTCTTATTTTCCCTTTGCGTATTTTCCTTGAATGAGTGAAAGAGGTTACTATGGAGGTATTTACTTTCTTTCTTCTGCTAATCTCTCTTGTAAAGTAGTACCATACCCCCAGTCCAACAGAGAGAGTAATCAGCTTCTCTGGAGAAATTAATTCACTCCCAATCATGCAAACTTTGAGAAAAGGTTGTCAGATAGTATCTACTAAGGACTTTACAGATTAAAATGCTAATGTAATTCAGAATTAATTAAAGATTTTTTTTCCATCCATTTGCATGTATGGCTTTATGTGATTGGACTAACATCTTTAACTCTGACACATCTACTCTGAAATGTGAAAGGGCTTTAATTCAGTCTCAAGCATCACAGCTCCTTTGAGGTATAGGTTGCTCCAGTTTATAGTACTTGCATTGTTGATTTATATCTTCATAGAATCATTGAATATCCTGGGTTGGAAGGGACCATAAAGATGACGTAGTTCCAACTCCCCTGCCATGGGCAGAGTCACCTTTCACTAGACCAGGTCGCTCAGAGCCCCACCAAGCCTTGCCTTGAACACTGCCAGCAAATGGGCATCCACAACTTCTCTGGGCAACCTGTTCCAGTGTCTCATCACTTTCACGGTAAAGAACTTCTTCCTAATATCTAATCCAAACCTCCTTTCTTTCAGTTCGAAGCCATTCCCCCTTGTCCTGTCATTACATGCCCTTGTAAAAAGTCTTTCTATATGTTTCTTGTAGGCTCCTTCAGGTACCAGAAGGCTGCAATTAGGTCCCCCCTAAGCCTTCTCGTTTCCAAGCTAAACTAATGGAATTCTCTCCAGTCTTTCCTCGTAGGAGAGGTGCTCCATGCCTCCAATCAACTTGGTGGCTCTCCTGTGGACTTGCTCCAAGAGGTGGATGTCCTTCCTGTGTCTGGGATCCCACAGTACTCCAGGTGGGGTCTCAAGAGAGTGGAGCAGAGGGGCAGAATCACGTCTCTCGCCCTGTTGGCCACACTTTTATTGATGTAGCCCAGGATACAATTGGCTTTCTGGGCTGCGAGCACATATTGCCAGCTCACATCCAGCCTCTCATTCACCAGCACCCCCAAGTCCTCTCATCAGGGCTTCTCTTGACCTGTTCTTCCCCCAGCCTATATTGGTATCACCAATAGTTGTTTCAAGTTGAGAAATAATCTTCTCAAACTATATCTAAGATAAACACAGAACAGCAGTGGGAATAAAAGCCATAAAAATACCAAGTGCTTCTGTTTTCATTTTTGACGCAAAATGCTTTAGCATGCCCACTAATGGCTGAGGAAATGGAAACAACAGAAAGTGAAATGAACGTGCCTAAAGTCCTGCAGAAAACTGTGTTTGAGCCAGGTACTGCACCACACCACTTGGACACCCCACAACCACACCAATGCATCTTTATAGATGGGACATGGACTGTCATGATGACACGAGTGTCTTACACTGCCTTTTAAAAGCTAATTTACAGAGAGGACAGAGAAAGTCTGGTTGCACTCACTCCCCTCTGACTCAGCCAGTACTCACAGTGTACATGTTCAAATGAGCAGACCATGTGTGACCAGCTCTGATATGCATTATTTATGTAACAGTTATACTGACCTAAAAGCTAATAAATCCACAGCCTGCAGATGATGTGCAGACATACAGACACATCATCACAAATATAACTTTATCTTGATTCTTTGTCTTTTTTACCCCTGCTGCTGCACAAGAGAATCTAGTACAATAGCAAAATAAGCCTCTGGCTAAAGCATAAGCTTGTTTAAATCACAACATTTCTCCAATAAAACTGACATGTAGAAATAAGTATCATTTTCCAGGGAGCCATTTCTATAAGAATATTTCACACAGATCAAACGTTATCAAACTTGTTTGCAATGCAGTGCTGCAAGATATTCAACACTTCTCTTACTCTCTGAGTGGCCTCAACTCCAGTGAGATTTTCATTGAGGAAGATCCATTTATTTGGATAAAATTATATGCGAAACACATAGTCCATAACTTTGTGTAACAGTGAAAGCACAATACAAGAGGTCAAAATGAGATTTCTCTCATGTATTGTAATTATTGTCTATTTATAATTATACTGTTAATTTAGGGCTTGTATAACTCTGCTGGACAAAGCAGCTTGTCCTGTGTAGAAAAAGACATTAACTCAATCTTTGCAGACTGTCCTTGAGCCTAAAAATGCTTTTGTTATTACAGTGAACACCTGTACTAATTACACCCTTCACTCACTTGAGGTTCACTGCTCATGGCAAAAGTTTTAAATCAGCCACCCCAGGAGACAGACGTCATTATATTTCTAGTGCAGTCATTCCGATGCTGCAAAACTAGGCAACTCTGGAAAAAGAGTCACACTCTGAAGTCTCTAAAAGTGAAAGTTTGTGATACCCCATCGCTGGACACAAGAAAAGAGACCAGAATATTTGAATGAAGAGAGAAAAATGAGAGAGTAATCAGAAACTGTTATTGAAATTTAGCATTATTTTTAGTGATTCTGTGATTCTGCTGACTTCCATGTAAATGACATTTTTTCCCATCTCTTGTACCTGACCTAGCAAAATTTGACAGCATGTGAGAAATATAAAATAATTTAATTTTATTCCCTTTGTGATTCAGATGTGCTATTTATGCACCTAAAGTAATCAGTTCTTCCCAGATGGTCCCTGCTTACACTGATGCTACTCAGTGCTGTACTTCTCTCAGCTCAGTATGCAAAACTTGAAGAATTCACGGTATACAATCTGGAAACCAGCATCTAAGTGGCCAGAGGGGGCAGAGATACCTGCATTTCACATTCCTTTTCTCCTAATCACTGCACGTAAAACCCATCAGCAGGTTTCTCACGGGGAAATTACAGCGCAGAAGTTACTCTAGGTAGGTGCTGCCGTCAATTCAATATGCTCTTAGGTGTTATGCTGTCCTCAGCACAAAAGCAACACCATCTACCAAAGGCAAGGAGCAGTGATGGTGTGGGGGCACGGTTCTCTACCCAGGTCTTAGAGCTGCTTTGCACTGCAGTACCATACACAGGGCAAGCAAAAGGGGAGCGGGAGCAGAATTTGCTCAGCATTGGCAAAGAACAGGTGCAAAGGCAGAAAAGCAATGGAGCCAGCGTAGAGAAGGGATCATTGAAGTATTTGGCACTTTCACAACTCACTCCTATGTGAATGCTGAGAAGGTTTTCAAGAATGCAAATGACAAAATACACTAATTCTTCCTAAGGTGCCTAGGAACTTTAACATTCAAGCTAAAGGCAATGAATCGATACATTTTCCATCTCCAAACCCTTTAATCTGTACTTCATATTTTAATTTACAAGCACACAGTATCAGGGACATCTAGATGCAAATTTCTCCTACCATTTGTGTGACCCTTTTCAGTCAGATTCATTAGGCAACATTAGAAAAACAATAATCCCTTGAGCTCTGTGTACTGCATGAACCTCTCTCTCCCTCCACTGTGACTCAGGAATGGGACATGTTTTGCTACAACTTCGCCTAAATATACAATAGTCCCAGTTTGCTTCTCTTTTACTCCAGAGTAAATGAGGAGTAAACTTATTGATGTCAATGGGATTAAGGTACTATAAATGGCCTGAAAACACAGATCGCTGTTAGCACTCAGAAGAGCATGCTCCAGAGGCTTGTCCACTTTCACACAACATATCCCCTATAGTAAAAGAATATAATAAATGACACATAACACTGCAAAGAATTCTTATGACTAAATGGTGCATTGTATAAAGCAGATCTTTCGTCACTGCATGGAGACAGTCTTTTCCTTTGCTTTTTAAGACCCAATCCTGTCATGCAAAGTCTTGCCAAGTCTTCACTATTCTGTTATTTAAATTTCTTAAAACTTCACAGCTTCACAGAAAACATACTATTAGACAAATACAAAAAAAAGTTCAACTTAAACAGAAAACACCAAACCTGGCAGTGTACATTAAGAGAAACTATAATTTTGGAAAAGAAATTGCAAGGCTTTTAGCATATCCTGTAAAAGTAATGAAAACCAAAAGGTTATCTGAAGTGTAATTTAAAGAAATGTGTTTGCATTGTTTTCAGATAAAACAATCCCGAGGCCATGTGTAAAAGTCCTGAACTGCAGAGCAGTAATGAGTTTGTGAATCAGGACTGTAAATTCCCTTGCCGTGAATGTGGGAGCCATCAGGAGCACACAGGATTGAGTCAGCAGTTACCAAGGCACACACATACAGCACAGGCCACTTGAGTCTCCAAACTGCCATTTATCATTTCCTGAGAAAACAGTTTCTTGGCAAGCCTCCTTTAAAAACAATTTTTTTCCAAAACAACCAACCATTCCAGCAGGCTATGAATACCACTATAATTTGGTCTATTTTTCATATCAAGTAGACTATGGGCTCTGGTTTTCAGTTAATTAAAGAAACCTTCTTTTCAGATTTCCAAACATCGTCTGCAGTAGGATAGAACCCACAGTGAGCCAGCTCTGAAACAGTGCCAGTCACAGACCAAACCGTATGGAAATGGAAGGAAAACCTCCCAAAACATAAATAAACCCATGGCTCGAAATTGCAAAGCCCAGCTTACATAACACCAAATTTGGTTGCCCTGCCAAACTGTTAACATTCATCTCTGATGAAAATAGCTGTCGTGGGCTCGGCTGCAGTTCAGTCTCCTTTATGCGTAATGGCTCTGAGCTGTCTGTCAGAATTTGAACTCCATACGTTGTTGTTGTTGTTATTATTATTATTACTACAACTACTACACACTAATAGCACTTAGAGACCTTGCGTGAGATCCACACAGCCCTTGCCTTGAAAAATGCATGATCTAAAGACATGAGATAAAAACAAGGGGTGGGACAAAGATCGTATTTTCATTCCTGTTTTATACATATGCAGCTGAGATATGGAGGGATTAAATGTCTTTCCTGTGCTCATACATATCTAGGGCAAAAGCTAGAAACTGAACCAGTATTTTCCAGTTCAAATCAACTTCATCTTCCTTCACTAACCCTTAACTTACTAACTGCAAGTCTACTTAAACCTGTATATGGAAGCTGAGATCTCAGAGCTGTGCTCAGTTTTTGAGCACACAGGGTCTAAGCACAGGAGGGGAGCAACACACCTCTAACCTCTTGCAAGAATACATATGTTCACACACCAATAGTTACTTGTGAACTTGTTACTTGAAGTCTTAGAAAAATCCAATTTAGGAAATAAAGTCCCATATTTTGATTTCCTATTTGGTGAAGGAAGTCTGGATCCTGCTATTTCTCTGCAGAGTCCTCTGTGCAAGCAGCCACAGAAACAACAAACTGTGCCATGCTTCAGGAAAAAAGTAAATAATCACTTAAGGGATTTCTCTGAACGTTTGACCTGCAGTTCACACATTCTTACCAAAAAAAAGAAAGAATTATTAGACTAGTTTGTCTTCTGAAAAGAACAAGTAGTTTTCTACTTCAGAAGTAGCATTCTCCTGAAAATCAACTAGTTTCATTTATTTTTCAAGTTGGTATTTAGAATAATTGAATATCCTAAGTTGGAAGTGACCCATAAGAATCCTTGAGGCCAACTCCCTGTTCCTTGCAGGGCTACCTAAAACTAAACCGTATGACTAAGAGTATCATCCAGATGCTCCTTGAACTCCTTCAGGTTTGCTGCTGTAACCACTTAGCTGGGGAGCCTGTACCAGTGCCTGACCACCCTCTGGGTGAAGAACCTTTTCCTAATGTCCCACCTGAACTTCCCCTGATGCAGCTTCATTCCAATTCCTCGTGTTCTGACACTGAGGCAGGCAATCAGCACCTTCCCATCTGGCTACCCCCCCAGCCAAAGAATGTGTCCTTTTAGAGGCTCTTACTCTGGTCAAATAAAAAGTCAAGGTTTTGTTTTGTTTATTGGTTGGTTTGTTTGCGTATTTTTTAATAGAAAGAATAAATGTACCTGAGATTAGGACAACTTCCAGATGAATTTCAAGTGTTCATTCCAAAGTATGGATATAGGAGAGCACCACAAAACACTTACTAGGTTTAAAAATAATCACACTACTATGTGCAAAATTACGTGTCTCTTCCTCTCATTCCTCTTGGAATGGCTGAAGTTTTTCAGCTGAAAAATTCCCATACGTTTTGGTCTGAGATGCCCAAAATGGAAAACTTCGGGTCAGATGGTTAAATATGCACACAAATAAAACATAGTCTTATAGTGGACAATACCTTAGAAAATTTTGGTAAGCCCCTGAAGCACTCCCAATGCCCAAAAACAACAGGTGTGTATGAATAATAAATCCCAAAATACATGGGAGCCACACTGTGCTTCACTACTTGGCTGCAAAACCACACTTTTGCTTACTCTTACAGAAAAAAGGGCTGTCATTACTTGCCTCAGAAAATAGAATATCTGTAGTATGGGAAATTATGGCATATCACAGTTTTTTAAATCTCTCAATATATTGAGATATTTCAAAGAGTGGAAATTGCAAACTATTTTAAATTGGAAATGCATAAATGACTTTAGCTTAATAAGGAATATTGACAGTACTGAAACATTTCATTAAAAAAGTAAAAGCTCTATCACTGTTCTAAAGGGCCTAAAAGTAATAAAATGACAACAAAACAGACTAAGTGGAGCTTTTCAATGTCCTTGGATTAAAATGCTGATCACAATGGAAAAGCCTAAATTAATTACTCCACGAAGGTTTGACAGAAAATGTTATCCAAGTAGTCTTCTTCACACAGGACAACATGGAGGTTTCTAATGGAACTTCTATTTTTTTACCCAAAAAGGCTGATTTTTGCCAACTCTATTTAAAACAAAGCATTTAGGACTTCTTACTTTTTGAATAAAATCTCCTCTCTGTGACAAACCCCATCTATTTCTCAGTCCTTACTTGCCATGAGTTTGCCCTCTGAGATGCTGACCCACGTGCCTGCACACTGGGGAAGCGCTTTGGAGAAGCCTCAGAAGAACCGCCTGCCATGGGAGTTATCAATTTTAAAACAATTTACAAGACTGCAGAATTTCCTGTTTCTGTAAGTGTCGCTAACTAACTCTTTCCAGCAGAAGTCCCTGGAGAGACAAACGGTTTCTCCCTAGGTTTTTTTTTTTTGCCATACTTTGCCAAAAACTTATGTATGGTTTTTGGGCGGTTGAAGTGCACCTTTCCATCTCCATCATTGCTCAGGGTGAACAGGTAGCATGTCTTATAAAGCAGACTGTGTGTTGGGATCACGGTGTGAAAATACAATAGGATGGAGGTCCTCTAAAGCCAGCAAGACCTTTGCCATTGCCCTTGAAAGCAGCAGAAGCACAGTCAAGAATAATTATTTTTATCAACAACATACTTTGGGATTAGCCCCAGCAGCATTCAGGTCAGGGCACCTGGAGGTGCTTCAATCTGAACAGTCAATTAGTGTCAATGCTAGTCTACTTTTTCAAATTTTGATAAAGAATTGTTTCCAAGACTTTTAGTTGTAGAAACAGATGGAAAATATAAATAAATCTAATGATTAGAGGTGAAAATTTTCCATTAATCTCTGGTACTACTCAGTTTTCAGTGATACTAGAAACCATCTAGATCCTATAGCCCAATTTGTTAAGCCAGTCTTGTACACATTGATCTGATTACCAGGGAAAATACAGAGGGAAAAGAAAACAGTAAGAGCTGGTCATGTGGTTTTACGAGACATGGATCAAAAATCTTAGCCCTCAAGATAGTCTCTAGAGGACTGGAGCAAACTTGGTCTTATGAAGAATATCCCCACTCAAGAAGAAATGCAGCGAGATCTGTAAGCTGCATGGGAAAACACCACGCTCCACGACGTAAATGGCAATAGCAATGGAAACTCACAACGGCTGCTGCTGAGACCAGAAATATTCTGTAGAGGGAATTTAACACAGAAAAGGAAGATGTTGAGGATCACTGCTTGGAAAATTCAGTAGCACAGGGTAATTCTGGAAAACATGGAGGGGCATCACCCTTTGAAGGAACCTTGCTTGGGGTCCCAGTGTGTTCTGCCTGCTTCTCAGGAATGCCTGCACTATCATTTGTATTCAAGGAGTTAATAAGATAACACATATTTTCTGGAAATCAGGGTGTGCCTGCTGTCTGAGATGCTTTCTTAGTGAAACCTTAATCTCTACTTCCAACAGGACTCTTGTACCAGGCTTCTGACCTGGCTCCTGGAGACCCCCTGGGCCATCCACAGGGATATCCCTCTTTGCCTATAAAGGTTTCTATATAGTTTTTAAAATCCTATTTTCTAGACAGCCTCTCTATGCAATTATGACATTGTTTCTGATATGACATTGTTCTCCTTGCCACCAGCCTCCTCCCTGCCTTTCCCCCAAAACAAAAAATTCTGCTTGAAAACCAAAACAAATAGTAGATTTTTATCACACAGAATTTGTTAATAGTACTTTCCCTGAAATAGTTCCCAGGCGTTTTTTAATGCTCAAATAAAGGCCCAAACATTTACAGCCAGCACTCTAAGCCAACTAATAATTTATTTGAGCCATACTGAAAAGCTCATAAGGGATTTTGAATAAAAAAATCTAGTGAATATACTGATAGCCAAATACTGCCTTGTAGTCCTGCCACTATAATACACAGGATGCATGGAGCTCTGTCAGTGACCATGACATGCACTGAAAAACAATCAATGAGATGATAGTTAAGTCTGTTCAATTTAAAGCAGAAAAGATAATGTCTTTGAGTAACCATGAACCTTAATATTTCTCAACTTCAGTGCCACACAGATGACTGAGTGTTAAACTCCCACTGCTTTAAAGACTTAAAAATAAAATAAAAAAAAGGTATTCAATCATTTGACAGCAAGATAAGAAAGGCAAAATTCTAGTTTCAGAACTTCATGGGAAACTTGGTACATGGAGAATTCCCAAAGATTCTACTGAGTGTTACAGAATCTGCATGTACAGACCAGGATTAAAGCTCATAGTGTTAGAAATAAGGACTTTTTTTAAAGTCACTTCAGAACTTTAAAATTGCTTTGAGATATCTAAGCCAAGATGATTTTCAGGACTCAGCTGCCATCTTGTCAAGTGTGAAATAAAATACATATCAAGAAGTAAAGAATTTTAGAGCATGTAAATAAACAATCCTCTCAACTTAGTAGTTAAGAATTTCTTTAAATTCACTATTCTGCAGCATTGCAAACTTAAGACCACGAAAAAGTTTATGCTGTAACTGAAAAGATTTCTTCTTCCTCCTTTTGTTTTGGATCTGATTTTTCACCCCATTTTGAAATAAATTCATATAAGAGTAGCAACATGAGAAAATAGTCTTTACAATTTACTGCACAGTAGTTTGTTTCCAATATTGCAATAGATCGGAGTTTCAAGCACCCTGTGGCTTTGGCTGGAGCGAGAGGACTGGTTTAGCCTTGATTTGAACCTGCTGTTTACAACATGCTGTAAGCCCTTCCCATATGGCTGACTTTTAGTGAGGGCTATGTGAAAAAAAAACCCCACTGCCAACCATACACAGGAAAAAGGAAAATATTTCGCATGTGTATATTTATTGTTACAATTACTTTGGAGTGCAAAATGAAAGAATTTATATTATAGAAAATGTACATTTTCTCTGACAAAATAGTTGTGCTGCTCTTTTGCTTGTTACTTGGCTTTCATGTAAGACAGAGAAGATGTGGGAAGTTCCAGTTGCAGTCTCTGAAGAGACTGGATGTCCAAACTCCTGCGGTCTTTGCAGCTTTACTGAACTGGGCTCCTGGTGCCTTTAAAACATTTTGCCACATTAACCACCTTGGGGATATTCTGTGCATGTGTGTATGCACATGAGTGTATTTAATTGATTGTTTCACCTTCTGAACTACTCAGAGATCTGGAAATTACTTTCAATGAGCAAACAAACCATTGGAATAATCTCTGAAACTTATTTTAACCTCTGGAGACTTCAATGTTGAACTAAATACACCAGGAATTTGAATTTCAGCACTTCTGTTTCTAGCTACAACCCAGAATCAGAGATGAAATTTAACAGGGAAAACAATTTATAGCTGGAAACATTTCAAAGCTAATTTAGCAAGGCTAACTCGTACAGTATTTCATGTGTCCCAACTGTCCCTTTGCTGAACACGCTTAAGCCCTAACCAAGACTTATGGCTGCGAGCAACTGTGTACACTGAGAAGATTCCTCATCCACTTCAATGGTGTTTCTCAGGGTGTTGAGGGATAAGCACAAAGATATGTCTTGGTGATGCCTGGGCTCTAGAGCGTACTCTGACTCAGAGTTGCAAAAAAATTTAAAGGAGAAAGATGCTGTCATAATGAAAAGTATACAGCATGGGCTCATGAGATTTGGGTCTTGAGCGGATTGTTTTAGAGAGAGATCTCTGAAGTATGTAAAGAATTCAACTACTAGTCCCATGGTTTTGCTTCAATTTTTCATCTTCAGCTGTGCACTCTTTGCCCTGTTGCCACAGTTCCCAAAGTGTAACACACATCTCTGACTCACAATGCCACGGACATAAATGCATCTTTGACTGTTCACATCAGGCCAACAGCACCTACCAGCTACAAGAGGTGGGAGGAGAACAGATTTACAGTTGCAAAGGTGGAGTTGAGCCTCCCAAACAGAAATGAATGGGATGCAAACTTCTGAACTTTGGGAAAGTTTAAATCTGTCTTTTCTCAACTCACAGCACTCTGACTCAATACTCATCTCAATGCCTCACTGCAGTTTGGGGAGACAGGGAATAATATTTTTATTATTTCCATTCTACAGATGGTCAAACTGAAGCACTGCAAGGTTTATTGACTCACTCAGAGTTGCACAGCATGCTTGAATGGAAGCAGAACCCCAGCTGGCCAGATTCCCATTCCTGGGCTTTTAGCTGTTACACTGTATTTGCGCCTTTTAACATCTGATTATTTTACTGTTCTAATCAGCTCCCCATTTTATACTCAAATTATTTCCTTAGGTTACATTAAATGCTTTTGTCACGACACCCAGACAAAATTACAGATTTTTTTTTTTTTTCAGCAACGCATGGGTAGAAATTTAGGTTTTTTTGTTTAAATGCAAACATGTACAGGGTCAGTGAGAGGATCCAGCCACTGAGAAATTATTCCTCTGCTCATTTTCATGTTCACAACATGAACTACATTAAAAGTAGAAATTAGTCACTAGTATCTTCCCTGCATTTACTGAAAAACTAATAAAACAACACATTTTAAGTGTTTGTTACTGCATACTTTTGTTAGCGTATCACCTCTCCCAGTACCAATGACTAAACAACTGACATAGCTGGATCTTGGCTGAGGCTGTTACAGAACAGCAGGAACACTGGTGAAGCATCTTCCAAAAGTGAGTTATTTATCTGGCCAGGGAGAGGTTTTTTCCCCCCTTTCTCTCTTTCTTTCTGTTCGCGCTCATGAACCTGACCCAACATGTTTCCAGAAGAGACTCTGCGGTTGTTGTTGCCAGACAATGCCTGCAATCATTTTTTCTCCAGCCGTAGATCCAAAGTAGGGGGAGGGCGAGGGGGGAGGAAGAGAGAAAAGCTCTTTTGTTTGGAAGTGTGAAGAGCTCTGTCGAAACACGTCTTGTCAGGGTAGTTTTAAGTTGCAGAACCGATAAGAAAAAAACCAACATAATGATTTCCTTCTGCTTGCTGTGCCTACCCTCCGAGCACTCCCCTCTGCTTCTGATGCCCATTAGGAATGGGAGAAAAGACCCTCCCATACCCTGAGCAAAGAGGAATACATTCACTACATGTTGGTTTTTTTTTTTTTCCTTTTTTCTTAGGTTTTCACAGAATCATAGAATCATTTGGGTTGGAAGACAACCTCTAAGATCATCGAGTCCAACAAAAATCTGGTCTCTATAAATCTTCCCCACACCACCACCAGGTACTTCCCAAAGGGGATTCTGTCTCCACATTAAATTGATGGAGTGTCCCAATACATCTGACAGTCTCTGCTGATCAGGCTGTTGTGTTCAAAACTGATGGACTGTGGGGCTCCCAAACGGGAGGGCCAGTGCTTACTTGGAGGCTGACTTCCATGCACAGTATGAAACTTGTGAGCTGGGGAAACTGCTGCTGGCCAGAAACCAGTCCAGAGAAGTTTAAGTTAAAACAAACAAAAAAAAAAGAAATCGCTTAATGGCTTAGCAATAAAACCATGGGATCTGCTTAGAGCATCTGAGAGTCAGAGAGAGTTAGTTTGCTCATGATTTAACTTGTTTCACAAAATTGAAGGAAAAGCATTATGCATTAGCTGAAAGGGAGTAGGTTGCAAAAGTGGTATGTAAGAAGTGATGGAGCATCCAACAGGGAAAAGCTCTTCATTGAAAGGAGAGTGGAGAAAAAAATAAGCCAAACAGTTCTTTTCACACTAATTAATTAAATAAATAATATTCCTGCCAAAAAGTTGCCAACTGATTTCATATTGAAGAGTAACATGTTCACACTGGATCAGCCGAGGAACATGGCAGTTCCTGTCCATTCCTGTTCACAATTTTTTAACTTTTTCTTTTTTTTTTTTTTAAATTGAATAAAAAAGGTGTCTTTGCTTTGGAAAGAATTTTCTAGTGTGTGACTACTGTAATACATAATAAAGCAGTCTGCTTAATCTTTTTATGAAAGATGAACAAAATAGATTGGTCTTTGTTCAAGTTTGTTCTAGAAAAAAGCTGGACTTAATCCTTTCAATAACAAGCCCTGAATCTGTTCATACACCACTTTACCCATTTTTCAGAGGAAAAAATACCTATCTAATCTCCAAGGTACCCATGCTGCTAATCTGGATCCTAGCTAGGCTATTCTGTTAGACCACATTTCTTTTCTCTTTAAGAACGTGCCAGAATTAAAAAACAGGAATAAACAATCAGAGAAAAAACTACAGTTAGCTTGGGGAATTTTCCAGTTTAAATGGATATGCAGCCAATATAACCTGTTTATGCAAAGAGCATCATCATTTTACCATGCGTCTGTGAGATTGCACTGTCTCACTGTCTAAAATTAAAACTCATTGCCTGTGTGCTACTCTGTCCCTCTGGTGAGGTGAGTGATGCCCTTCAGAAAGGCAGGATGGCTTGTTTCCTAAAGGCTGAGGAAATCTCTTCACCTTTGGAGTGTTCATCTGAACGCAGTGCTAGGCAGTGTTGACCAAAATATTCTTGCCTGACAAGTCTTAACACACACAGCAGTTCATGTGGTAGGGAGGAAAATATGCTTAGAGAGTATATCTCTCACCAATCCTAATCAAATTAATCAGTTACTTCTGTGGATTAGTAATTTAAGGTAAAACAGGCAGGCTGAGATTGGGGATCTTGTAGACAAAAGTATCCGCCACATAGTGAAGAAACTTCACACATTCTTCCTTTACAAAGTATGTCTCAACAGTCTGGGGACATCTGGAGACTCAAACATTCCTTTTGAAAAGTTTTCACTTCCATTTTCTTTAAAATTACTAACAATTCTTATGTGCCTTTTTTTCTCCAACTCAGAAAAAAACCATCCAAAACCCAGAGGAAAATTCATAGCTTTAAGCGACATACACCTTCAGGGGCTTTTTTTTTTTGACATCTGATGCACACAGACCTTTCTCCACAATAAGAGACAGTGGCAGTAACATGAACCTTTGGAACTGATCACAGAATCACAGAATGGCTTGGGTTGTAAGGGACCTTAAAGATCATCTAGTTCCAATCTCCCTGCCATAGGCAGGGAAACCTTCCACTAGACCAGGTTGCTCAGAGCTCCATTCAGCCTTGAACACTGCCAGGCATGGGGCATCCACAACTTCTCTGTGACAACCACAACTACTCTGAGCCAGTGCCTCACCATCCTCATAGTAAAGAATTTCTTCCTAATATCTAATATAAACCTGCTCTCAGTTTGAAGCCATCCCCCCTTGTCCTGTCACTACATGCTCTTGTAAATAGTCTCTCCCTATTTTTCCTGTAGGCCCCTTCAGGTACTCCAGAGCTGCAATTAGGTCACCCTGAAGACTTCTCTTTTCCAGGCTGAGCAATCCCAGTTCTCTCAAGTCTTTCTTCATAGGAGAGGCACTCCCTCCCACTAATCATCTTGGTGGCCTCCTCTGGACTTGTTTCAACAGGTGGATGTCCTTCTTGTGTTGGGGACTCCAGATCTGGATGCAGCACTCCAGGTGGGCTCTAAGGAGACCCAAGCAGAGGAGCAGAGGCGCAGACTCACCCCCCTCACCCTGCTGGCCACACTGCTTTTGATGCAGCACCAGGATATGGTTGGCTTTCTGGGCAGCAAGCGCACATTGCCGGCTCACGTCCAGCTGGAGCCAAAGGAATGCACCAGTTTGTATTGCTGCTGATAGCAGCTTCCTCCTCACAACTTCTGTAAAGAACACGGGAAAGGATTAATGTCCTTATCCCTTTATGCTGATCCAGTGAGCAGGTCAGATAGTTTGCAGCTGACAAATATTTCTTGAGGGCAGGGAAGACTGCTTTTGTTTCCACATGCAGTCCAGGGTCCCGGCTTCTGACCAGACCTCCCTCCTGTGACACCTCTTGGGCCAGCAGGCTCCTTGCTTACCTAGATGTGATTCAGAGACCAGCAGAACTCCACTAGAGCTCAATATGTTTTATTCTTAAGTTTTCTGGGACAAATTGTTCAACAGCTTATATATTGGGCTCTGCAGATGTATCAGTACACTGCTGTTTTTACACAACATGCAATGATAAATCACTGATCCCAAACTAGCTCCTGTCCTTCAAAGAAGTTTCCTATTCCGAAAGCCCTCCTGTGCCTGATAGGTTCATTAGCTGCTGGAGGGATTGTGAATAAACTGTTCTTTATTTATGATGTGCTGTTCCCTTCTCTGGGCGTGTGTTCTGCTTAGTTTTACAGCTGTAGAAATCCTTCAGTAAACAGTTTGCTGTTTAATCATAGCATAGGACAAGAGAGTCAGAAAATGCTGTGATTCCAAGAGCAGAGAAATGACTCATACAGGGCTGAGTCCTGAGGCTTATATACTGCACACTACCCCAAACAATGCTCATGTATTTCACACCAAAAACTGCCTTTTACATACTTACATGTCACGAACAAGCTACTTTGCAAATTTTTGCATTACTAAATACAACAGCAGGAAATAACACCATAAGGTCCCTGCTCACGTAGCCAGTGGCTAGACATTATGAAGGGAGTTACTCAGATAAATAAGAGCCTTCAGCTAATCTTTCCCTGAAACCATACAGATGGCAATAACCTTGTACAAGTTTCAGCATGGTGTCCCTTCCACTGACATCTTCAACTTGCCTGTGAGTAAATTTATTTTCCCTTTAATCAAAGAAATCTTAACTGACCATTTCATAGGGTCTGATCCAGCTTCCAGTGAAGTAAATGGAAACCGAATTGTGGCCCCAAAAATACTTAGAGAAGAAAATTGAAATTAATAACTGAAACCCCCATGCAGGCAGAAAACATTGCAGTGAGTAAATACATTAAGCAAGGTAAACAGGCGCGTATAACAGCACACATAATTTCTAAAGGGCAGAGAGACAAGTTCAGAAATTGTTCTGGTTCCACATGATAGCTCCAACCAAAGGTACATTTACTTTCATCTTAGTTAAAAAACACAGAGGAAAATCCCTTCTCAATCATAAGTGAATAATTACGAGATGCTGTCAGTGACAAATATTTTAAATTTCAAATACTTTCTTCAAAAGTTAATTTCACAAGAGGGAATATGTGTCAATGTCTAACCTAGCTCACTTTTGAACTTGGTTTCTAATGAATGCAATGACCCTTAATCTTCCTTGAGAGTTGGCAGGTCTGTTCCCAACAACAGTAAACCTGGAGAAGCTGAAGAAGCCACAAAAAAAGTGCTGCGTGGAAATGCAGGGCAAATGTACATTTGAGGAGTCCCTTACGGACTTAGACATGTCACATGCATGAGCAACAACAACCATTATGACCATTTCTATTATGTATTTATTATCATACTTTCAGGAAAGAATAATCTGATGAGGATTCCAGGTGTGCCAGACTACATATTAAAATGAGAAGGAGAACAAGGGAGAAGACAGTTCCTGCTTCATGTGTCTTCTAGTCCAAGAGTCATAGAGTGACAACAAACAGATGGGGGACAAGAAGGACACAACAGGCAGTATGATGGGTACTTCACAGTGGCATAAGTTTTACAGAAGGATCCGAAGAGGTGCAATACCTTTATGGAGACCGCCTCGGAGCAGATCCATCTATATATATATGTGTATGTGGGATGAAGTACAATTGAGCATCTCAAATGCTCGAGGAAGTATGTGATGCAAGCCAGTGTGAGGAATAAACCAAAGGCAAAATGACAGCCAGGAGGGAGACAGAGCATGAAAGACCTTTAAAATTAATCTAAGTGCCATATGCTCAGCACGATGGTGAAAGAGTTAGAAGTATGCAAAGAGAATGATGAAACATCAAAACTGTGCACTTGGAAACTTGAAAATAGCAACAGATACTTCAGGGAATTAAGACAGGGTGAAATTGTTGCATCAGATAAATTGTTACATCAGATAAAATGATGCTGTAATAACTAAAATTTTGATGGCAACAGCCTAAACAAGTCTTAGTATTAATTAAGAACTATAATTAATATGGTTTGATTGAAGTGAAAACAAAATACTGGAGATTTTAGGCTGGATTTTCATCTGGGATAAATTGCTATTTTCACTGATTAAATGGTGTAACATCAGCTTACACCAGGTAAATACCTATGTCCTCAAAATTCAAAAAATAAAAACATTTCAAAAAGGGTATTAAGTTTTTGAAGAAGTCACTTGGAAATGGATAGGCTGAGTATGCTTTTAACATCATGGAAGAGAAGTCATATGAGTTTCTATGCTGTTACTCAGTTTTGCAGTATTATGTTCCGTACTATAAAAACATACCCTTTAAATATTAAAAATTCTGGCATTCCATGTCCATAACTCATGTTACAAATGTTTACAGTTACAGCTGTATTTATTTTCCTTCTTTTTTTCCCCCTCCCTTATGGGAGAAACTGATTTATGTTAGCACTGACAACAAGAAGTAGAAAGAAAAATAAAATTTTCATAATTTTTAGTTTATTCTGTTTGTGATGGCTATTACTAAGACAGATGAAAGCATGAAAGAAGTACCCATGGATTCTTCATAATGACTTGGAATTTAATAGAAAATGGCACAGGTACTTTCTAGTAACTTGGAAGCTCAGTTGCAAAAGATTTGGAACTCCTCTAAAGAAGATTTCACCATATTCTTCATGGCTTGTGCTTTGTCTCAGATTAACTACAGTCTTTAAAATCATCTGTACTTGTGCCTCGGGACAACATATTCCATAAGAAACACTGAATTTAATGCATGACAGTGAGTTAGTATTAGCCTTTAAAGGCATGCTTTAACAAATATTCGTGCCTGCATATGTTTAAAGAAATATCTCTGTTATATTAAAGATGAAAAATGTACACTTCTTATACTTACAAAACTCCAGTAATCAAATCCAATTAATTGAGACAGCTCCACAGACAAAATAGCTATTGAAAAACCTAAACATGATGGTTTTGAACTATAGAACAAACTTTATCCATAGCAATTTTACAAGCAAGCAAGTAAGTTAGGGAGATCCACACGGCCCAGAATTCTGTTTTCAATTCTAAGAAACACTTCTTGTTCCACATACTCAAATGTTTCAGAAAATCATCCAGAGATGTTGCATATCTTAATTTTATATGTATTAATAAGTAGTACATATGTTAAATGTGTAGTAACAAATCTACACTTCGAAATGTTGCACAGCTCATTCTTTTGGGAACTTATTTAGTCTTCACACTTCTGAGGGCACTGAAGGATTCATCAAGTAAAAATGTGGTGGATTCTACTTAGTACAGTATGAATTTGTTCTGAATTTAGCACAGTTCAGCATCTCTGCAGCAGCACTACATGAGTTATCTAGATTACTGGCAAAGACCTGTGAAAAAGAGTGAATGATCTGTGAAGACCAAATTGGAGAATAACCTACTTCTGAATGATACAACTTTCATGAGCGTAAAGCAGTGTCATCAGTAACCCAAACTGTAACTAAAAAAAAAGTTAAAATTATCACTTACAGCATTAGCTACGCAAATTCTTGTGTGGTGGAACTTGTTTTAAAATGGAGAGCACCTTGAAGTAACCTCTGTTCCTTTTATGAGATCATATTTCCAGCCACATCAGCTACTATTGTTCACATGGAAAATTAGCACTAGAACAGTAGGTGAAGTTCTGAAATGCTGAATGACTACTTACATGGTAAGACTAGCAGTGGGAAACACAGCATAGTTAGAATAGGCTATTTTAGGTACATTATGTAACAGTAGTTGGCCATTCATATGGACAATACACACAGTTATACACCATATTAACCAAGAAATCCAACCTACTGACAGTTTGTGTTTCTATGCCTTTTTCACCTGAAAGAAATTGATTGTGAAGCATCCAAATTCCTACTGTAAAATTAGCATTTAACACTGTAAAATCTCACAGATCTTTACACCAAGGACTCCAAAGCAGACTTCAGAGCTGAGCAACACAGAGATTTCTTGAATTTCAGGCTCAGCTCTCAACTACATCACATCTCAACCGTTTCCCAAATTCTGAGAGAGTTCAAATCTAAGTTTGGCTTGTCACCAATTCATACTTTAAAAGAAGCATTTATTAAAATCATTGAAGATCTCTCCTTTGACTTCAATGAATGTTGAGTCAGATCCATAATCTATCAATCTCTGGTCTCCCCTCTAGTGACAAAATTACCTGCAGGAATACATTTTTGCATTACAGATATCTGTTTAGCAGAACACTGGCATGGCTCCACAAAACTCATCTCAGAGATGATACAAGTTCTTACCTCTTTCCATCCTTTTATGTCAGAAGAGAAACACTGAGTTCATGGTCCCCAGATAAAGGCTATGACATGCACAAACCCACATTGGTATTGTAGGCACTTTGAACGCTATACTGTGAGAGAGACTGGGGGTAGGAAAGGGGAAGGGAAACAAAAACCTCTAATGGCCTGAAATACATGGAGAAATACAATTTTAAGAGTGGGCACTGAAAGTTAGTGGCTACTCATTGTGGAAGAATCTAAAGGTTATTTATTTACAAGGAGTTTTTAAAAATGGCTTTCCTTTTCATGCTTTGTTTTATTTTTGGAATCTGCACAAAGCTGGATTTGGCATTCTGTCAATCAATACAATGAATTGAGTTTTTAATGTCTAATAGCCTCTGTCAGTACTGCACTATCTTCATGTAATAAACCACTAGCAAATCCATCACATTAAATGTCACAAATCAAAAGCCGAAGCAAACCCTTGGATAAAACTGACTTTCCTTCAGTTATGTTTTGTGCTAAACTTCTCCTCCTTTTTTGGAGTTAAGCCTTATAAACATACCACAGCAGAAAGAGTTGCAACTAATTACTGGGAAATTTGGATCTGCGTTATTAATTATTTTAATGGGAAAAACATATCAAATACTTTCCTATGCCTCATATGAATATATAACAACAGTCAATTACACCACAACAGATAGGAACTATAACTTATTTTGGAGGATTTCATTCCTGTTTATTTATCTCTCAAGATTCCTGCTTTGGGGCTGGAAAACAGTGCTCTGATAACTTTACATTACTCGACAGTTTATTTTCATTTCACCTGTTTCCTCCTGGAGTTACAGCTGCAGGCTCACAAAATTGCCTGAGCATGGAGAGATAAAAATCAAAATAAAACCCAAAACAAACAACTCCCCCATATTTGCCTCATCTTGAAATATCTCAGTTTGATAATAGTGCAAATAAAGGGAGATAAATCTCTCCCATGAATAAATTTTCTCTTTTTTCTCCATGCAAATAATGGCAGTAGTGGTAGGTTTTATTAAACTGTCTTGCACAATTCAATGACCAACACTGGAGCTCAAGGTTTTGAGTATTTTCATAGAATCACAAAATCAATAAGGTTTGAAAAGCTCCCAAGATCATAGAATCCAACCTTTGACCAAACACCACTCTATCAAATAAACCGCAGCACTAAATGCCATGTCTGGTCATTTCTTGAACATTTCCAGGCATGGTGACTCCACCACCTCCCTGGGCAGCCTGTTCCAACCCTTTCAGTGAAGAAATACAGTTAATAATCCCGCTTTCCTCTAGGCAAGGAGGAACAGATGCAAAATCCTCTTCCTGAAGAAATGACAGATCCATGGTAGGAAATGAGCTCAGTTCTGCACTGGCATGATCCACGTCACTTCAGACACTAGCCTCCTTTGTGAGCGCAACCCCTGAACTCAAAAAGTTTAATTTCTACCATAGTAGCCATTCCAGTTGTCATAAAATGCAGGGAACTGACTCATTCAAGCAACCGATGGCAGTTCCATGTGGCAACATATGGCTCTTAGTTTTGGAAAGGAAATTTTAACGTTATGACCCTCATGAGGGAAATCAGTCTAGCAGTCAGGAGTACCATTTCCTATCATTATGGGGTTAAGGACATACTAAGTGGGTCTCATGATCTATAGAAATCTCATTAAGTGGATGTAGACATAAACATAGTAGTAATGAAATCCTTTTGGTGGAAATGTGACAGCTCCAAGCTACCCTATGTTTCTGCACTGATTATGATCTTGGAAAGAAACACCTGCTTGCCAAAGAAACCTCTTCCAAGAAAAGTGAAATAAAAACATGGAAATAATTTAGAAATTCAGTGGCTTGATTAACACAACAAGCATCATCACTAGTCATTGCCTCATCCAGTATGTCAGACAAAAGCTCAAATGTGGTAGTTTTATGACTAAATGTAGATTTCCCATGATCAGTATGTTTCAGTCCTTTGGATGACAATTTCCAACAAATAATGGGGAATTACTAAAGAGAAGCCAAGAACAATTTGATCTATAGCAGGATATATTTTTAAATTTCCGGCTTAAAGAATTAATCAAATTCATATGATTTCAGAATATTTCATCCTGACAGAGTTACATGCTGGAGCAGCAGTGTGTACTTGCTTGCTGCTTGCATTCCCTATCCTGCTGGAGGAATCCCTTTCTCCAGGAGTGTCCTGAGTGGTGCAGAAAGTCGGCATAGCTGATTATATCACTGTAGGGAAGTGCTGTGTGGGGGAAACACAACCAAAAGCTAATTATGATGAGTGGAGCAAACATCTCCTTGGCTGCTGCTGCAGCTGAGGTTCAAGGAAGTGGCCCAGTGTGATGCCCAACCTTTAGGACACAAAACATCTGTATACAGCTGCCTTCCCACATCTGCAGCCAGATCAGATGAAGTATCAGACCCAAAAGAGAAGTGATAATGCTGGTTAAACATAACAAAATGTGTTACAAAAGTTATTTAAAAGTACCAGTGTACCACTTACTAGGGGACACACAAAGACAATAAGAAATTAAGTTGCTTTCACAAGGTTTCCCTATCTGTTCAGAATAGAATTTTTTTATTTTTTCCTTTCCATTGAGGACAACCTCAGAACCTTGCAAATTTGTGAGTATAAAAGCACTGAGAAAAATCTCAATCCCTTTCTCCCTGGGTAGGAGAGTCTAGTGGTGAGGAAGTTATCAAGAAGTGGGGAAGCCAGGCCCCCATCTGTGCTCTGCGCAGTTCCAAGCAAGAACCAACCTTTATCCACTCCAAGTGATAGCTCTAGCCGCCATGACATTACCGAGTACCACAACCTTCTCTTTATGCAAAACTTTTGCTGGTGCAGAGATTTCAACCACAACCTCCTCCAGTGCGTGTGAACACTACTGGCTCCTCCAGAAAAGGTGAGCAGTCCACTTGCTTTCTGTTTTTCCAGGAATTCCAAACTGGGCCTTTGAATCATCTTCCCGGTAAAGCTTTGTCAAAACTGGCATGGTCTTGATTAATTTTTTTTTCTCCTTATTTTCAGTTTTTACTAATTTGACACTCTCTAAGGAAGAAAAACCAACAGCATGTTGTGGAAATTTTTGAAATGGCTCTTGTTACAAAGTACAGCAGTGCCAAACCCAGGAGCAGAATGTAGGGAGTCTAGTGAATGGTCACAGCTCTAATCACTCAGCTGCCTGCTTTCATACTACTAATTTGTCATAGGAAAACAGATGGTGATGATGGTGAGTGGGGCCAGATTCTTACACCTCTTTAGCATTTACAACTTGTGTTGCAACAGCATCTTTGGGACTTCAGGAAGCCTGGGGCCCTGTTATGTTAGGACTGTACAAACAGAGAATAAGATACAGTCTCTGCTTTTAGGAGCTTCCTGAGAGACTAAATAGACAAGACAGATAGAGGGAGGAAAAGCGGAGAAGTGATTTGCCCAAGGTCACATAGAAGAGCTTGCAGAGCTTGGAGTCGGTCTCAGATAGCAGGTCAGTATATTTCCACTTGTCCAAATCCTGTCTGCAAACAAACAGCTGTGACCATTAAATCACATGCTGAGCCTCCAAGAACTTTAACACAACTCACTGCTCCTTAACTACCCTGTGTATTTACTCCTACAAAGACAGCAGAAGTTCACCCGCACAGCACAGATGGGTGTCATCGTTGCTGTACTTCTCAAGGACACAATGAATACCAAAACACTGGGTGGGCAGCAGCAAAGTACTGTCCAAAGCAATTTTTCAGAGTGGCTTTATACAGAAAGTTACCTTAAAATACACTGATGCTGAGGACTAGAGAAAATGCCTGATTTCAGTAGACCCCAAAGCCATATAAATTCACCAGGCCAAAGGCTGAGGCACCCTTTGCTCTCCAGTGTTTTGCTCTTATACCAGGTTCACTTGAGAGGCCAAGTGCACTTTAACCCCCACTATATCATCTGTTCATAAAAATACTCAGAAGATGTAGGAGCATAAAGCTTCCATGTTTTAAAGGTTGAAAGAACTGTTTTACAATTAAGGCATTAGTTTTCATGTAGAATAACTGAACTGTCACTGATGGTAAGTCACACATACCAGACTACAAGGATGTTCACTGTATTGCATGATACATGCGTTCTGCTCAGGCTCACAAAAATAATTATTCCACATCAGAATTTTAGTAGAGGTAAATTAACAATTGTTCCTGCAGAACCTCACAAAGAATTGCATATATTCTAATAAGTTTGAATGTTTCACTGTAGGCTTGCTCTGTTCCATGCTGCTGACAGTCAGCTGGATGGATTTCCTTTCTGATCAATACATCCCCTCTCATGTCTCAGGATAAATAGGGACTTGAATCATAATGGCACCAAAGCCTAAACTCATCCTACCCAGAAGTGCTCTATGTCAGAAGTGGAATTGGTTTAGATTTCCAGTGTGGTCAACAACCTGACAAAACAATATACAGATATATGCACCCTCTCCCTCTTACCCTTCAGAGTGAGCATTCTCATTTGGTGCAGAATAAAAGGTAAGGGGAGAGAGTTTTCTGAGTTTGGGAACCATCAGCTGTCTCTGCATCAGCAAGTGAGGCAGTGCAGGTGAGGGAGATCTCTGCAGCAGAGCAGTTAGTGCGGCAGAGCCACCATCACCACCATGTGCCTCTGGAGGTGGGTTTGCTCTACACCCAATGTACTCTGGACCCAGGAAGGGAATGCCACTTAGGGGCAGAAGTGTGCTAAGTGTACTCCTGTAGCATATACGTACAATTTGATTTCATACAGCTGCCTCATGTGCTGAGACTACTCTCAAAAAAACCAACCCTATAATAAATGAGGATTGTCAGATGATTTTTTCAAAAGTACATTCCTGCTCTGAACTAAAGCACCAAGGCAATTAGCGAGACTTACACTGCAGTATTGCCATTAATTTTTTAAAAAACAAACAATATCAAGTAATTTAGCACTCAAATTGACAGTAGGTTTTTGTTAAAAGCAAAAAGCAAATAAAATCCAAATTCTTAATATCCTTAGGAGTGTTTTCATTGCACATTTAATTGACTTCTCCCTAGAGTTTTTGCAATCCCACTGCAGTAAGTTATGAAGCAAGAAAGAGGATCTTCACTGTTATAAAGTCTGACAAGTTAAATTCTCCCAAACTGAGCAAGCAGAACAAAGTTAAACAAGATTTAGAACAACTGTATTAGCCCAGGATATGATAAGCCAAAAAAAAAAATCCCAGTTATGGGTACTGGTAGCATGACTCGTTGAGAAGTTTATGTCTGTATGTCACTATACATTGGACTGCCCGCCCTAATGTTTCACTAAGCATGGCATAAGCAACAACAAGAGTTTACAGAAGATCTTTGGCTCCCAATTAACAGTATTTTATTTCTTCTACTCTTTGCCAGTTCGTGTTGCAATCCTTGCAGCATATTAGGCTAGACATTCCTGAATTCTTTTAGAAAGGACTGTTCTTGGCACTTGCTAGAAGGCAGCAAGACCCTTCTCTGTGTGAAGACCCTGCCACACATATAATGCAACTGCTGCACTTTCAGGCTGGGCATTCACCCTGTGCTCCACTTCGAAGCACCTTTTGAAGCACCTGGATACTGCTAGTAATGCAGAGAATGAGCGGTTGTGTGTTGAGAAGTATTTCTCAGAGCGAAATATTAAAGACACAGATTTTAATCTATGCATCGCTGTGCAGCTAGGAGAAAAAAGGGAGGAACAACCATATTCCATAACTGCCTGCAGCCCAAAAGGCAGCTGGGATCTGAGTCCTAGTGAGAAATGTAGAGCTGATTGTGGGTGCTGGCTATGGGGAGAATTCTCTTTCTGGCATGGGAGCTGGATGTTGATTCCATGCTGGCAAAAGAAGTTTTCCTCTGCACTCACAGAAGTTAAATCCTCTATCACCACTCAACAAGTACATTATGATGGCAGAAGGCTTTTCTTTTTCCTACCTGATGAAAAGAGAGCCTGTGAGGCTTTTTGAGGATCGGACTTTGAAAAGCACAACCTGATAATGCCTTCTGTTTCTCTAAGGTGATCCTCAACTTCATTTAATCTTGTCTGGGGAGTGGCTGAGATACCATGGTGAGCTGGCAGGGAGCTGCGCAGAGCTCCTCTGAGTGGGAGCAGGGAGAGGATGGGTGGGCAGGATGTCAGATGGGAGGCACCACTCACAGACCATGTCTGAATGACTCCACTTCCATCCTGTGCCACTGAAATAAGGAAAGTGACAATATGGGGTTTATATTTTCAGAATTTATGACATGCATTTTAAATTTAAGGAGGCAACAAAGAGATGAAGGACAACCATCCTCTGTGATCAAGCATGGCAAGTCTCTCCAACAGCAGTCATCTATTGCTGGCTTAAAGAATACCTCGTAGACAAGCTGATATTTGCATTAGAGCATATAAAAAGTGACTGCAGGCTTGTATTTGTTACATGCACTTGTACCACTCCAGAAGCTGTGCTTCTGTGGCCACTGCTGTTGGGACTGTGTGAAACTACTTTCTGTAGTGCATGGTTAAACTCAATAACCAGAAAGACAGACCTTGCAGGGCCAGAGCTGGGCCCAAGAGAAAGATCATGTGGTAAAATGCTGCCTAAAGGAACAAATTAGCCAACAGAAGATGAGATTAGTTTTAGCTTTTGCTGCTACAGTTTAACGTTTTCACCATATGTCGTTGGATGATGTAAGAGATTAATGGCATGTCAGGTGCAAAATTTCAGTATAATTTTCTGGCAAAAAAATTAATAATCAGATTTTTATAATTAAAAATGGAGGCTTACAGGGAAACATTACTGATCTGTTAAGTTCAGCACTGTGGGACACAGTCTTTGTGTAAATCTTCTGCTTTGGTTGGGTTTGTGTGCTGAGGGTTGGACATCTCTTGGTTTCAGTTTGAGGTTTTGACCCACAAACCATGTGGGAGCTGGATTTTCCTCATGCTGCCATGTGACTCCAGAAATCATCTCCAGTCTGAGTGCAAGAGGGCCCAGTTTTGCCGAGCAGTCTGGAGAACAGTCACAAAATTTTCCACACACCTGGACTGAGCTTTGAGTCTGTAACAAAGCTGAAAGCTGGCCAAGTTTCTCCTGGCTTTGTTACTGGGCTTTTTTGCACAGATCTGTTATTCACGGCATTATTTTTTTTTCTTTTAAAACTGAACCACTGGGGGAAAAAGGTCTGTGGAGGGGGAGGAAAGAATGTAAAAGAAACAAGAGCATGTGTTTGCCTGCAACAGGGAGATGCAGTGCTGCAGTAACCAGTATCACTGCATGCACCAGCAGCTACAAACAGGCTGAGAGCTTCAAATGTAGGACAATTCAGGGGAAGGGGGAAAAAAAAGGAAAAGAAAAGAAAAAAAAAGATAGAAGGCAGCATGAACACTGTTTGTCTTGGCTGGTTAGTATTCAATCCCCACCTGCATTTGATTCTGCTCAGTCTCAGGACTCCTCCCTCACTTTGGAGTCATGGCAATACAGGGAGGCAGGAGGGGAAGCAAGAGAGAACACTTTGTACTAGCAGCCAGACCACTGTTTAGCTTCTTCAGCCAAAAAACAAATATGAATATGGAAAGACTATGGTGAGATACATCAACTGACTGAAGCAGTTCTGAAAATCCTTCTACAGTTGCTCATTCAAGGTTTTCAACCTGCAGACTTTTCTGCTGATTAATCCCAGTGTTTGTTTTGTGGTAGCAGTTCTAAGTATTTACCAAGCAATGTGAACCACCAGTTCTGCCCCACAGAGCTCTGTCCGCTGGGATTATTTTCTGGTCCTCATATTTTTCACTTATATCCAGCCCCTGTTGCTTTTTCAGTTTCACTCTGGTTTGAAAATGAAACCCAGAAAATAATACCTGGGCTTACCAGCAAAGAAGCCTGGGTGCTGAGCAGTAGGAATACAGCAGCCTTGAGCATTTCAAAATGCACAGAGCAAGCAAAAATTCTGTTGCAAACTATACTTTCATTTGCACAGTATAAATTAAACCACTCCTTTATTTACTTAGACAAATTCTTTCATGTCAGACTGCTTTTGCAGATATTCTTCCTCTAAAAGCAGAGCAAATTTTAGCAGCACAAATCCTGCACACAGGCCTTAAGTATGTTGAATCTGGCAATATCCCCACAAATGATGCCATGCAGAGCAGACAGAACAACAGGCATCTTCCTCCCTTATGCTATAAGAGATCTCAGAAAGGAAAGTTCATTTTATAATTGGAGATGCCTCACATAAAGAGACAAAAATAAATTGGAAATAAAACTCGAAGGGCGCCTGATGGTGCTGTGACAAGCACTTCTCATGAATCAGAAAGTCTCAGAAACTGACAGCTAGACAATAACAGTTAGATAATAACGAAGTGTCTCTACATCCATCAGTGAAATATCCAGACCTCTTCTAAAGAGATGGTAAACTAGTATCAACTTTTCATCTCACACAGAAAAAATTAAGTTTCTAAATGCTTGAGCAAAAAAGAATTAGAAATGTAAAAAGGACTATTTTCATTTTTGTACAAAAGCCTGTCACTGTAAATCTATGACACCTAAGAGCAATTGCTTAAAAACTGTTGAAAGTAAATATCCAAATAGATATTCTAGTACAATTTTACAGCTATACAGTGCATTTTATGGAGATTATTAATTTTTTTCATCAGTTTACTTAGAATTGAGGGACGGAATGGCACTCCTCATTGGAAGATGCGATGTTAAATTCCAAACATTTGAAAATGGGGAAGCATAACATTAAGATAAGAGTTACATGAAAGCAAAGAGTTAGAAAAAAAGGAAGAGGCATAAAGACCAATTCAGTATGCCTTACTCCTTCCCATCTCCTCCTGCTTACCAGCACAAAGGAACTTGCAAACGGAGGGGTTAGGAATCACGAACAAACAATCCCGATCTCTGAGTCACTCCTGAGTCTCACAAACAGGAATGTTGCCGAATATCACTATATCTACTGTATTGTTGTCCATAAGGTAACAATACTGATAAGGTGATTTTCCACCCAAATACCATGGGGGGATTTTTTTTCCATGCCATTTCAGTCCTCTGCAGCAAATGATGTTTCTGTAAGTGTCAACACAGATGTGAGTTTTGGATCTAGTCGTACTGATGCTTTTTATAGTCAGCAGAGAGAAATGGGCAGCTAGATTGTAGTGCACACAATTTATTTTAGATGTCTATTTTAGGATGAGTTTACATCACGTTCTAGATATGCCTTTTTCCCTTCCCTGACCATTGAGTCTAGACTCATAGATCAGAGATCAACACTTAGAGTAAAATTCCCAGAGAGTCAAGATGAATCACCTTCCCTCTGGGTTGAGTCCTTTGCCCTGCTGAAGTAAATAAGATTCTGCCATTGACTCTGATGAAACCAGTACTGCATTATCATTGTTCTGTCTCCATTACAGCCACACTGCCACACCGTGCCATGTCACAGTCAACAGGCCAAGAGTCAAAAACCTTTTAAGGTTGTGCTTTTCCAGTTTAGAAGCTAAGTATGTTGTCCAAATCCTGATGGGAATAGGAATAAGCTACTAGGGATAGTAACTTGCCTCAGCTAAGGCAGTGGCTCCTACAGACCTGGAGCTCAAGGAGAGGCAAGAATAGGAAGTCAATGCCAAGGTCAAAACATCAGGGCTGTCAAAAACAAAAATCCAAACCTTTACATCTCAGCTGAAACTGCACACCCAAGAAGCTTGCAGTGCTCACCCTTTTACTTCCCCATTACAGGAACATTCACTAACACAACTTTCTAATACCTCCAAGAATCTGGCTTTCAGTAGCTCTTTAGGTGGAGCAGCTTGAACCCAGTAGTGAAAAAAACAAATGTGGATTTTCAAAGGAGAGCCACTTCTGTGATAGCCTTCCAAAAAACTATGAAGATATACTAATTTTTCTCAAATCAAAAAGATCTAGTCTTATCCTCCCCAAAATTCACTATCAAAGCTTATGAGGATGGGGTTGAACATAAGAAATTTCTGAAGACCGGTGTCGAAGGAAAAACCCTAAAGAGAGTTAGAAGAAGAAAAATGGCTTTCTAATGAAAAAGTTTGACATACTAGTCAGGAAATAAAAGCTATGGGATGAGAGTAATACACCATGTTCAGTCAAAATTTCATTGCCTTTCAATGTTAATTATGCTTCAAATTGCCCTAGATGGTGCCAGAAACAGTCTTAGAAGTAGAATGAAGGATGATAATGACACCAGTTTGGTTTTGTGGAGCCTCCATAGCTGGGTGGCACCTAAATAAAAGCATCTAAAGTGCCAGAAGCCAATTTGCGGGTTGGTTTTGGATTCATTTACAATTTGGTTTGGCTTTCAAACAGATCTAAGTATGATTGGGTAGGGTATGAGAACACAGAATCCTCTTATTTCTGCAGGGTGGGCAAGGTTTATATTTCACCAACACTGATTTGTGGTTAGCCTCTTCTTTTGGCTATTAAATTTAATCAAGATTATAGAACTGCTGTTTGCTCACGGCACTGCTAGAGTCAAAGATTCTCTGCGTATGTATACATGTAGGCTTGTGCAGATGTGACTGCAGAATCAGGCCCAGAGTTTGGATAACCTTTAAGTACATACAGAAAAGAATGTAGTGACATTTACTAACATACAAGACTCATATTTTAAGTAAGTGCTGAATGCCTTAGCAAGGTGACCCAGGAGAAGTCATCTAAAATACCCTTTCAAGTCTTCCACAACACAGTGGTTTCAGGGCACAGCTTTCTATCAAGAATTTGCAGGTAATGAAATCAGGGGAAAGTACTGACAGCTATATGAGCATTTAAGCCGT
This sequence comes from Grallaria varia, assembly GCA_013396735.1. Taxonomy (NCBI): domain Eukaryota; kingdom Metazoa; phylum Chordata; class Aves; order Passeriformes; family Formicariidae; genus Grallaria; species Grallaria varia. The sequence goes on along the minus strand of VWZG01013344.1, from coordinate 164,507 downwards.
ATGCATTTAGAAGAGGCTTACATAAGGAAAATTAAAATTAGAACGGCGTTACAGAGTTAAATGTTTTTGACAATGTTTAAAATATGAATAAGATCTTTCTGATTTATGAAATCTCCTAAGATGACTGGAGTATGAAAAGTGACATGATAACAACATGCCTGGTTCTAGGGTTTCTTTATGCTGGAAGCCATACGTGTAGGGGCACATACCAACTTTCTAAAAACATAACTAGGTCAGGTTACGCAATTCCCAGAAGAGAAGCGAAGGTAGCTATTGTTTATTGTATTTAGATCTGTTTTGATTGTCTTTATGCTGCACTTTCTATCTTGCTACTTAAACTGAGAAGGGCTCCAAGACATCTAGACCAAGCGCAAGGGTAGGAGCTTGGCAAGATCCTGAAACTTGATGCTTTTCTTTCGTTTTAAAATACATGTGTAGAGATACATGTGAGAGTGCATCATTTACATGTTTTCACACATTCACTTAGTGACTGTTCAAGTCTCCAGTCTCCCAGATACCCTTTTCCTAAATATCTTAAGGACAACCAGAGCATTTTAGAAGAAACTATGTCTCAAAAAAGGATCACAGAGATTATTAAGGGAGAGAGAAGGCATGCTGTGACAGGAAAATAGAAGTTGACTTTTCAGCCTCATAAAGCAAAGGCAGAGAAAAGATATCATGGCCCTGTATAACTGGGCATAGAGCATAAGATCAAATTGCAATAAACTGCTCATGAATAAATGTAGTTAAAAGTTAAAAAAGGTTTTTAGCTCTCTGAAGAGTGAAATTCTCTAAGCTGCTTACACATGAGGTTCATGGTGACAGGTCGCCTGAATAGCTTTCAGATGGATTTTGAGGGGATTAGGGAAGGGAACTTGTAATTTATAGAGAGAAATTACCACAAAGTTTATTTTGATGCATATCTATATTAGTAAATACAAGGGAGTTTGAAAGGGGAATGTATCTCTGTTTGTAGTGTAGTTATATCAAATTAACGTCAAACTTTCATGCCTTGTGAAGAACTAATCACCCTGCTGCCTGTGTTTCTGATATTTTCCTCCCTCTGCTGAACAACTGGATACTGGCAGTAAATGCAGACACACAGTTCATGCCATTGCATTCCCTTTGGCATCTAATTGGCATGTCCCACTGGCACTTACGAAACAGCACAGAATTTTCCTTCAGGTCACTGGCAGGTTCCCTACTGGATTTCCCTCTTTCCTCAGAAGCAAAGGTTATTAGTCAGCATTTTTTTCACCTGGGAGTTGTATTTTGCACACAGTGTTGTTTTGCAATGCCCTTGATCTCTCCTGTTATGCTCCTATGGCACACTACAGCATGGCTTTTGACCTTCCACTATAAATCTGTCTTTTTTTAAGGCTAACAAGTAGTATTTTGTGTGCTGAGATTACCAGAACAGCAGGTCTGTGCACTCCTGTACTGGGTATCTGTCTGATGGTTGCAACTGTGGGAGATCAGCCTCAAAGGCAGAATGTGGTTTCTTCTAGCCTGATGTTTCTGAATGCAAACTATTATAAAAGACCTGCATATCTATGAACACAGGGACTGGAAAAAAAGTCAACAGACAAGTCTTCTTGGCTTGGGTAGCATTCGATAATTGCATTTGAGAAAACATTTGAAAACAGGTTTAGCATGGATTCATCTGAATTAAGTAGAACATTCAGTTCCTTCCTCACTTTGGCTCCTTTGAGGGCAATTTTCATCCCAGACATTTCAGAGCCCCAGCTTTGAAATGCACATAAAGGGAGATAAAACAGACAGCTATCTGGCAGGCAAGAAATACAAGTGGAATATTGATAAGAAGTAGAAGAGGGGGAGAGAAGTCTGGTTTGCGAAAAGAAGACAATGAGGTTGGAACCACAGTACCCCAAGGAATGGAAAGGCCAGGAAGGCCCTGGCATTTTGTGACATGTCTCCATACCAAAAATACATCTTTTGAATCTTCAAAGAACCAGAGAAGCTGCAGTTAGTTTATACTCAGAGATATGCTTTGAAAGAGCTATGTTTCATTTTAGTGGTAGGAGAAAGCAAGAGAGATATTTTCCTACCAAGACATGAAAAATTGCCGAAAGCAAAGGCCAGAACTCAGGACCTTTTCCTGTCCATCACCTACTTACTCCTCTGGTGTACACTGTTGAATAAGAATAGATACATGGTAAATGCTAAAACCCACCTTTTCTTTTTCTTTCTTTTTTTTTTTTTTTTAAGAGGCAAGACCCCTGAATATCTGGTATTCCAGGAAATTATCACTCCTGAACAATTTACAGCACACATATATATTTCTTTGGATGAGAGCTTGCTGAAGCGCTGGGTAAGCACTATGAGGGTTTCCCTCTCTGTGACAGCACACTGCCATTGCCATCACTAAATCATCTATGGAGCTGTCATACATGCAACAGTGCCTTCTACCCTCAGAGTGCCAGCTTGCTATTCCTGGTCTTTGGCAGAGGGGGATTGCATTGGGTGCAATGGTCAGTCCATGCTTCCCTTTCTAACTTAAAAACCCTTTCTAACTTAAAAATCACCACCTAACTGCACCACAGAAAGAAATGTGTAGAACTTATTAAAGGGGAAATAAAAATGAAAGAAAAAGCCTGCAGCTTCCTAAGGTATTAGGGTGGAAATGGTGTAGATGCTAACCTGGGTACAGCTCTTTAACGACTGAATAAATTGCAGTAACGAGGCAGTTCCAAAGTTTATCAGATGCCTGTATTCATTTGCTCTAAATATCATATTTAGTTATTTGTGCTGATTCTTCAGTTTGTGGGATTAGTTACAGTTCATTGTGAGTTCTAACTATATTTCCATGTATTGTGTTAAGACCTGATTCAAGAGTAGTTTTATGTGATAAAAACCAGATGTTCTTAAAAGAGACTCTCTCCTTCATAGTACAAAACATTATTCTTAGCAATTGTATGTACCTTACAAAATTAATAAGCACAGCATCTCCCTGCGTGACATATGACATTATTATATTTTTCCCTGTTGAGGGACTTTTAAGCTGCTGGGGTCACAACCTCTGTGCCTTATGAGAAATGGAGAAGCACATGGTTCCAATTTTATCTTCAACCCTGCCCTGCTGCTGACATGTATGTTTACAATATGGTTCATCTGTTGACCCTTCACTCACATTTAAAATATTAGCTAACATTTTTTGGTCCCAATCTCAACGGTGCATGGCGATTAGCTTTTAAGACCAGTTGTTTTCTTTATTGCCTTTTGACATGCACATCTTATCCGAAAGCCCTTGACTGTTTTTCTAATTTGAAAACAGCACCAGCCACAAAACCAACTCCGGTTTGTCTGGATGCTTCTGCTCTCGTGATGACGCCGGGCACTTCAGATCTTTAAATACGCAATATCGCCCCACTTGCAGAGGAGACGGGAAACATCCTGCAGTGGTTAGAGATATCCCCAAGGAGCCGCCTGGCTCTAATCCCGCTCTTGGCTGCCCTTCAGTCCTGAACTGAGGTGGGTCAGGGTGAGCTCAGCCTGACGCGTATCCCAGGGGACAAGGTCTGTCCCCCAACTCTCCCTGCACAGAACTCCCTGGAGACAGCAGCTGGATCACACTACAGGCGAGTCAAGACGAAAACTGTTCCAGAGAAACCATTCCTTTTCCCAGTCAGGGTTGGGTGCTGAAAGAACACACACTCGCTTTTCAGCATGAAGTAAAAGAGACACCAGCTAAGGCTGACTTTTTGAAGGTGAGGCCCTAAAATCTGAGAGGTGCTTATTCTCCTCTCCATTTTCCCTTACATCAGAAGGAGAGTAAAGGAAAAAGGAAAGTAGAGTGGAAGAAATATCTCCTGTTTCCTTTTAAGTTAAAATAACATACACAGTTTGGGAAGATAACTTTAGCACTTGAATTTCTTCAAGATTTTTTCCCTTGTTTTAAATTAGATTTAAAAATTTTAATCAACAACATAAAATGTGCTCTGATAGCATGATTGCAAAAAGAAAAAAGCACTTTCACTTACATAAAGGAAAACTACTTGCTTATTTTCAGCATACTGTATTAAATGATACCATATTAAATGAGCTCATATAAATGTATGTCTTAGCTTAAACTGTATAATAGGGCATCACATTCATCATTTGCTCAGTTCAAAGTATTTTCATAATTCTGAAGCTCAGCACTCTCAGTTACCCTATAATCCACTGTCCCAGTAGGTATTTTCAATGTGCTTATTGATGTATTTGGCTTCCCATAAAAATTCTGTAAATAACTTCCAGGCCTGAAATGTATCAAGCTTATTACACTGCTAAAGAGACCTTCAGAAGTGTTAATGCCCTCTTTTCAGGGATTGAGAGCAGGGTCTCTTTTCAAGGGCTGTTATGGGAAGATATTTCAATGAAAAGCAAGCAGATTCAGGATCACAGTTTCTTGGAGGCAGGGATATGCATATTGCAGCTGTAAGTCGGGCTCTGAAAACACCCAGTTCCTACAAGTTTCAGCCATCGCATATATGTCCTCAAAAACCTTGTGAATGCTGAATGAGGACAAAAAAAAGCTTCTGGCAGCTGTGGGCTTTATACTGTGGAAAGAACCAGCAGAGGAAGCTGAAGAGAGATGTTATCTTTCCCCTAATGAGCACAGAAGTGCACCTAGACACTACAGAGACACTGCTGTGTACAGCTATAATCTCATGATAGCTGCAGAGAGATTTCCTATTTTGTGTATTTGGGTAATCCCATGCACCTCCGGGTAATTTGGCTACATATACATACAAATATCCATATGCATATTTGTTTAATAGCAAACCACTGTATTCCCAAGCCATCTTGTAAGAGTCCAATGCATAAATAATCCCGTTGAAGTGTTGAAGTCTTTGCTGTTCACAGGGAATTGATATTAGCTGGTCAACCAGACCCTAAAATTGTCTTCCTTTGTCACTCCTTTAATTACTTTAATCTTTTTTTTTTTTTCTTTTAATTTTTCTTGATGGCTCCAGTTGCCAGAACAGCCAACACTAGTCAAGAGACTTGGCAATCTTGTGTCTCAGGAGCTGATGCCAATGGCAGCTGGGGAGCAGCACTGGTGTTCAGCACAATTGGCTTTTTTCCTTTAGGTAATGAAGACATCATACTGCTTCTGCCCTCTCATCCCCATAGCCTCTGATCCTGGATGTGGAGTCTGGGCATGAAATATAGAGCCTCTCACTGCTGCATAAAATCAAAGCCAATGCCACCAGGGAGGCTGTTACTTGCCATGTTGGCAATTCACTAATTGCTTCCATTATCACTCCGGCAAGCAGGACAGATGGACGTGGCACTCCTGAGTCAGCTACAAACTGTGACCCATTTCCACAAACAACTATTGAAAAAAACTTCTAGCATAACCCATCTTTTCTTATTTGCATCTTTTGACTTGTGCAGAATTTAAAACGGTACCATTAGCATGCTGGATCTGTGCCAGTTAGGCATGACAAAACTGTGTTTTTCACCTCAATATCTGGGTGCATCTCAGCTTTTGAAGAGAGAAAAACAATCCATAAATTCACTCCCTCAAAATTATACTGTAATTTATTAGTATGTCATTATAGGAGATATAGGCTTTCCTGCCTTCATTTCCACCAATACGTAGCAGTGCAAGCAGAGTACTTGAAGGTTTCTTAATGCCTGCTTGCTCACAATTCCTATAATCTCATGACAATGAAGAGCAGATAGATTTGTTTCATAATGCTATCAATAACGGTCAAATAATTAAAACATGGCCATACAAGTATTCTTTATATCCTTAAAAAAAGGGCTCAGCAGCAGTAAGGCATAGAGATCATACAGCACTTTGTCTCAAAGCCTTTCATATTGTACCTTCTGACCTCACCATGGAAATTGTCCTATTTTATCAATAAGGAAAAAGACACAGAAACTTTTTCCAGTGTGACAACTGTTGCATCATGACAATGAACAATTTAGTACAAGAAAGAAAATCTATTATGTCTCAGCAGTCAGTGTTTGCTATTTGATAGGATCATACAATTTTAAGCTATAAAAAACAGGTAGAAAAACTACACCAGCAGCTACTTCTCCTAAGGCCTTTCTTCATGTTAGAAAGGTGTTTGCTCTGGTTCTGATACAAATCTTTATTTTTGGTGCTTAGAAGAACAGGTTTTAACCTTCTCATAACAACATGAGCATCAAGCCACCACACAGGACCCTGCAAGACAACTCAGGGCCTTCATGGGAAACTAAGATACAGAAGGAGCGGCTGATGTACATGAAAGCAATCACTTATCTTCTGTGAACAGGGCTACTACTATGCCTTGTAGCCCAGGGTAGTTTGCAAAATGACAATGAGAGCTATCTGCATAAACTGAATAAAAACATGACACAATAGAGCTCCTCATTAAGTCAATATAAAGGGTTAAGACCTGTCCTTCTGTTTTTCATGCACTCTTGACAACTTTGCATTGCTACAAACCTTCTCTGGGCTCCCACTGACAGTGAAGAAGAGGATGTACATGACTCCTAAATGCTGCTGACCTACGAAACTGGTTCTTGGCCATGGTTGTAAAGTACCTCAGACTGAGGTACTGAGCTGAGATCAGTACAAGTACCAGAGGTTCAGCCACATTGCTCCAACACGTGTAAAAGCATTGAAATGTATTTGACTATCCAAATCAATTAAACTTGATTATTTCTGATTCCTCTGATATGTAGCATCATCACCATCACTTCAGCTCTTCTTCTGACCTGTTGCTACTCACTGTTCCTCTTCTCTATGCCTGATTTTCAACTGATCTTTTGTCTGAGAAGGGACCCTCACTTTTCTCTATTTTGCAGAAACTTAGTGAGAAAAGGGCTGGGCCTTGAGGTACTACCATAACTCCAATATTATGATTACTACTAATAATAACAAGAGCAACAAGAATAGGCATATATGTCACATTAATATTAGAAGTGCTGTGTTGACAGCCTCACTTATACAGAGGTAAACACCGATGTTTAAAACCATAAAAAGCAAGGGAACGTTAAGTGTATGCTGACTCAAAAGCAGCTTGCTTTAACTGTTACACCACTGTGGAAGACATAACAAGAAACGCTTCAGATACTACATACACACAGATTCATGCATACATATACTTCATCCATTTTTGTGGGATGGATTCTTACACAAATTCTTTGCTGAAATTTAGAAAACCATCAAGTTTTCCATTTACTCAGATAAAACAGTTACAAAACATTAACTCTACTGAGGGTGATTTGAGCAGAGAAAGGAATTCTACAAAGCAAAAATGCACTTTCAAATTCTAACTGTAGCAGATGTTGTTTTGGTCATTTCTAGCTGGCTGTGAAGTTAGAGCCTCAGAACTGCGGTTTCATATGTGGCTCAAGCATTGGCTGCATTTATGCTGGGAAAAAAAAGGATTGTTGCATGCAGGATCTGGCATGCATTGTTAAAAAAAACCCCAACAAACAAAACAAAAACCCAAACCATGTCTGTCTTCAATTATTTTCCATTACAGCATTGTCTGCATATAATTGCTCCACGTTTTCCATTAAGGAGTGCCAAATGAATGACTATATTAGAGTATAGGATGTAAAAATTCCACTGGTGATGCTGCCCTGTATCAGTAAATAACATGAAACACAATCCCTCTTGACCTCATGATGTGCTCATACAATTAATCTGTGTTTTTCAAGTGTCCAACATTATTTACTGTATCTTCCATCAGCAGCTGATACTGGGGATTGAGAGAAAATCCAGGCAACATGAAGTTAGACTGTAATTTCAAAGAGGTCCTAACTGAGGCTAAATGGTGAAATGCTTTTTAAATGGGCTGTTGCCAGAACACGCAGACAGGGTTTAGGGTTTTGCCTTTTTGGTCTTGTTTCCAGAATTTGAGGGATGTATACATCACATAGGTAGTTTTTATGCATGAAAGTAAAGGACTGTCATAGGTTTCCACAGATTTGAAGATCAGAGCCCACATGGCATTTTGTTTGCTCCCTCAAATCATCCCTTTTAACATTAGTCTTTCTACAAAAGGCTTTGTCTGCTTCTGTATCCTGGCTATGTGGATCAGACTCATCAGTCTGGGGGCAAGGGGAACCCCCACGAGTTGGCACCTGTAGATCCCTAGCAGCCTCCCATCTGAACAGGACTTGGGCATCCCTTCCCAAAAGCAGAAGGCATGCGGTTGCAGTGCACACCAGGAAGTATATTGTGCCAGACAAGATGCAGGGCAATTTCTATGATATAAGAATCCAGGAGACATATTGTCATTTGCCAGCTGCTAATGTCCTCATGCACAGAGTTGAGCCTGGGCTTAGCTCAGCTCCAGTGAAATTTTGTCTTTTAATATCAATACTTATTAATACCTATAACCAGAAAAAAAGAGTACAGGGCCCAGAATAATTACAGAAGTTGTTAATTTACCTGACCTATAACACACTTGTGACTACTTCTGCCAAATTGGTCAGTAAGCAAATTGGTCAGGTTTGGCAGTTCATAAATAAGCTGTAATTATCCACTGGAAACAGCATAATTACACCTTAACTGCAACATGGCAATAACCTTCCCTTATTAGTCTGACCAAGCTATTGAGATATATACATCTAAACAAAATAAAGCCACGACCTTCACATTGTTAAGACTGTACTACTGCATCCCTCCCTTTTCCCTCATCAGTACACTCCCCTCCTCAGCCGTGCTCGTTGCAAACTCGAGGCTGCGCACTCTTGGGTATAGCCAGCTGTGCTGCAAGATGGGAAACCTGGGCATATGCACACTCCAAAATGAAACTCAAATAACAGCAGAAGAAAGTAAAACAAAGCTGCTTGTGTCAAAGAAGACACAGCCACACACTTTTACATTAATGAGCAAATGATGCCCAAGCGGAGTCCGATACTCCGTCACAGGAACATCTGCAGAAGAAGTTTTGAAAAGGTCAAGAAGTTATGATTTGCAATGGAAAAATACTCAACAGCTATCTGAGTTATTCTTAATTGAACTTGACAGAAAACGTGTGCACTGACACTACTAGGATATTCAGAAACTGAAGCTGGATCAGCTCCCTAATGGAACAAGAGAGAAATATATCAACTGTTAAAGAAGCTGAACTTTCACTGGAATGGTTGTTGTTGTTGTTGTTTTTTTTTTAAAAACAACACTTGATGAGATGAGGAACAAAAACAATTACAGCGCACATTGAACAGAACACATTTTAAGTACAGCTGCTAATCCTTGCTTATTTTGAGTACAGCTGCTAATCCTTGCTTATTTTGAGGGGAAAAATTACTTGTTTTGAGGGGACAAAAATGCAAATAAAAAATAAACAGAGTTTTTAACCTAGTTGATATGAATGTAGCTGAGTATTTGGTTAAAAAAGGTAATTGGTTATTTATTCAGACTACATTCAAAAGTCAAGTGATTAGTCTTAAAGCAAAATGCAATTGTGCTAAGAGAGCAGACTTTTTCTCCCACCAGTACAACAGCTTTCTGTGTGCTTTGGGCTTTGAGCCTCTTCAGGCAGGATAACTGCTTTCTATGCCTTTAAGTAACTCCTAATACAATGGGCTCCTGATGTTGAGTGAACATTCAAAAAAAAGTAACTACACAGCAACCCACCCTCCACTGGCAAAAAAACCCAAAAACCAGCCAAACAAGCCAAAACAAAAAAACCAAACCAAGAAAAAAATCTGAATCTATTTGATTGAAACCATCTACTTAAAAAATACACTCAAAATACACTTAAAAAATACACTGCAAAACGGAACCAAGTCCTATTCTCATGCCCATTTCCCATACAAGCTTGTGTCTAGTTAGCAGCTAATACCACGTTCCTTAAATATTTTCCTTTCCAGAAAGAAGACATCTCCAGCATCAACTTTTGCTAGCCCATACCATAGTGAAGTAGCCTTTCTCATAGCTTTTAATTCTACCTCAAGCACCATATTCTGTGAGCAATCTTGCCCACTACAGAGGAGAACTGCTAGTACTGCTCAGCACGTTGGGATGCATGGAAGGACACAGCTTTTTAGACAGCTAGCTTTGAAATAGGCTAGCCATAATTTTTGAGATGGGAATCATTAGATTCTCTCCTCAGATGTGCATGCATAAAACCAGAACTTTTCTCATGAAGGGCAACATTGAGAGTTGTTATATGGTGAGATATTGGAACAGGCGGTGAGGCCCTGGAACAGGTTGTTTAGAGAAGTTGTGGACACTCATCCCTGGAAGTGTTCAAGGTCATGTTGGATGGGACTTTTAGCAATCTGTCTAGTGGAAGGTGTCTCTGCCCATAGCAGAGGGGCTGAAACTAGATGATCTTTAAGGTCGCTTCCAACCCAAACCATCCTATGGTTCCATGTGCTCAGCTGGGTGGTGACCAGAAGACCCGTTGTAACTCTTTGGCAATATGTCACTGTTTGTCAGTGCTTTGTAGCATTGGTCCTTTAGTGGTAGGTGCTTACACTTGCACAATCTCATAATAATTTCTTTAGAGAAAAGGGTAAGAGCACAATCCCAGTCTAACTGAAGTTAAAGGAAGTTAACTTAATTTACTTACATTTGGATATCCCAATCACAAAATGGGAGTAACAGAAATCAAAGGGTGAAAGTGTGACCAGCACATTTTGCTAAACAGTGCAGGGAAATGAGTGCAACTGAAATGCAGAAGTGGTTCCATGAGCAGCATTCCCTGGCATGTCTGAGCTTACACCTGATCTTCAGAATACAGGACTGGGGAACAAGAAGTAAGGAACTATGTAATCTACAGTGAACTATAGAAGATTAAAAGTCCTGTTTTCCCACAGTAGGTGGAAAAGAAGGGAAGTAAAACATGTGCTTTATTTTACCCCTAACTCTACCAGTGCCTTTCCATGTAATTTCTACTTGTAGGAACTGCATGTGTAATTGGGAAGTAATAATTTTCTACTGCATCCTTTTTCAACAGCTGTTAAGACATCTGGATAAAAATCCGTCTGGTACTAAGAATAGCAAACACCGCCATAAACTTTCAGAGCCCCCTTCCTTTTGCACAGTTACATGAGTCCCCTTCTTTTTGCACAGTTACATGAACATGAAACAACTTACTCTAAAGTAAGTTTTGCTTCCAGGATGGGAGGTGGGGAGCTGTGAAAATCAGGAAGATCTTTCAACTTTTTTTCCAAGATTTTTCAGTTACTAACAGAAAAAATCCTGTTTCCCTTCAGAACCTCAGGACAAACTTCTGAATAGGCATTCGCTCCACCTCAGGTCCTCCCCGAAGACAGAAGCATCTCCAAAGTACCATAGAGAGTTTGATTTCAATGCATCCTATCCTTTCCTGGGTGTTTTTCCATTAGGGTTTTGCACAGAGTCCACAGGACTAGGGAAGAGCCTGATCTGAGTCTGTTAAGTTGTGGTTCTGTTTTCTGTGGTTATATATATTGTGCTCTGTGTTGAATTAAAACTACAATAAAAGTCCTCTCACTTGTTACTGTATTTGTGTAATGCTTGAATTAGATGGGAACAGTTATTTGAGAGAAACTAATCCAATGCATATCCAAAACAACATCAGGTTTTAATATAGAAGCTATCTACTAATACACTGCATGGTCAAGTGGGGAAATTCAACCAGATCTTTGTTACTCAAAGACTGGCAGAACTGGCCCTTCTGACTTACCAACTCCCCCACTGCCCAGGACAACAGCATTAACTCATAAAAATGCACAGTGGTAAATCTTCTTGGCAGGATGATATCTTAACATGATTTTGTGCTTCAAACAATCCATTTGCTGCCTTCACATTCATGATGGAAGTCCTGGCACCCGAGAGGTGAAGTGATAGGAGGTGGCTGGGCTACACAAGAGGTAGAGATGTGTGTTATTAGAAGAAGGATCCCATTTCAGGTTCCTGAGTTGTGAAAGAGCCATGGTTACAAAATATGCAGAGGAGTTTACAGGCTCCTTGAAATATTGTGACCTTTTGTTTTCTGCGTATGTGTATCCTGGCCTATATAATTTGTCTGGGATGCAGTGTCCCACATAGCTGATTGCTACAAGGGATGCTTCTAACGTGAGATCTGTTAATCAACTCACTATTGTAATGAATACTATGACTGGGACTAGAGGCAGCCTGCCTCCAGCCAGGTGGAGGACAGGAAAAACTGGGTTACTGAACTGGGTGGATTCCATGACCTGACATATCAGACTCACAAGGAGTATAAGGCTTGAATAGATACCAATGCACAGTCTACCATAATGCCGTCAAGTTATGCAGGGACAGAACCCATCTGTACTTCTGGAGCAGTAGGGGATCCCAGCAGCTACCTGTATGGGAGGCCAAAGTGGACCTGACTGGGAATGAGTGGCAAAAGCACCCCATTGTGACTGGCCCAGCTGCTCTGTGCATCCTTGTCATAGATTGCCTAAGCAGAGAGTATTTCCAGGACCCAAATGGGTACTGGTGGTCTTTTGGTATAGCTGCCCTGGAGATAGAGGAAATCAAAAAGCTGTCTACATTGCCCAGTTTCTTGGAAGACCCTTCTGCTGTGGGGCTGATGAAAGTCAAAGAACAGTGGATGTCAACTGCCCCCACAATGGCACACTGATGGCAATACCGCGCCACCTGAGACTCCAGGATAACCATCCATAAGCTGACTGATGAACTACAGAGCCAGGAAATGATCAGCAAGACTCATTTACCCTTTAAGGGTCCCATGTGGCCAGGGCGAAAGTCTAATGGAAAGCAGAGACTGAAAGGAGACTGTCTTGGCCTCAATGAAGTAATGCTGCTGCTGAGTGTTGCCATGCTGGAACTTTGATAGGAAGTGAAATCAAGGGCAGCCAAGTGCTATGCGGATACACTGATACTGCTTGTTTTTTTCAATCCCTTTGGCAGCAGAATATAGACCATAATTTGCTTCCACTTGGAGGGGTGTCCAAGTATACCTGGAATTGACTGCCCCAGGCATGGAAACACAGCCCTACCATCTGCCGTGGGCTGACCCAGACTGCACTGGAACAGGGTGAAGCTCCCAAACACCTGCAATACATTGATAATATCATTGTGTGGGGCAGTACAGCAGAAATGTTTTTTTGTGAAGGGAAACAAAATAGGTGGAATCCTTCTGAAAGCCAGTTTTGCCATAACACAAACCAAGGTCAAGGGACCTGCACAAGAGATTGAGTTTTCAGGAATAAAATGACAATATGAAGGTCAGATTCCAGTGGATGTGATCAACAAAATAACAGCTTTGTCTCCATGAACTACCAAAAATGAAACACATGCTTTCTTAGGCATTGTGGGGTTTTGGAGAATGCATATTCCAAATTACAATCTGACTGTAAGCCCTCTCTATCAAGTGAACTAGAAGAAGAACAATTTCAAATGGGGCCATGAGCAAGGAGAAGCCTTTGAACAAATTAGATGGGGGATAGTTCCTGCAGTAGCCCATGTATCTGTCTGGACAGGACAAGATGTAAAATATGTGCTCTACACTGCAACCAGGGAGAATGGTCCTGCCTGGAGCCTCTGGCAGAAAGCACCCAGAGAGACTCAAGGTCAACCCTTACAGTTTAGCAGTTGGGAATACAGAGTATCTGAGGCCGGCTATACTCCAACTGAAATAGAAATACTGGCAACATATGAGGGGATTCTAGAGGCTTCAGGAGTGACTAGCACTGAGGCATTGCTTCTCTCAGGATGCTGACTGCCAGTGTTGGGATGGATGTTCAAAGGGAGGGTCCCCCCCGAACACCATGCAGCTGATGCCACATGGAACAAGTGGGTTACACTGACCACAAAATAGGCTTAAATAACAAAACACAGTTGCCACACCATGAATTTTGGAAGCAATAATGGCTTGGCCAGAAGACAAATACTTTGCAGTGTCACCAGAGGAGGAGATGACAAGTGCTGAAGAGGCCCTGCTGTATAATGAACTACCAGAAAATGAGGAGCAACACTCTTTGTTTACTGACGAGTCCTGTCATATTGAAGGAAAACATCAGAGGAGGAAGGCAGCTATGTGGAGTCCCCCATAACAAGCTGCAGAAACTGCTGAAGGGCAAGGTTAATCATGTCAGTTTGCAGAGGTGGAAGCTACCCAGCTACCTTCAGAGATTGTTGAAAGAGAAAAGTGGCCAGTGCTCTGCCTCTTTACCAACTCATGGATGGTAGCAAATGCTCTGTGGGCGCAGCTCCAGCAGACCATCGGCCAGAATACTATCCTGGGCCTTGGAAAACAAGTCTTATGGTGACATGGCACCCCAGAAAGAATCAGTTCAGACCACAGGCCTCACAACATTGCGGGGCATATCCCACTCCTTCCCACGTACCAGCCTCTGGGAAAATCAAATGATGTCATGGCCCGTTAAAGACTACAGTGAGAGCAATGGGTGCAAGGACACTCCAGCACTGGGATGCATATTTTGCAAATGCTGCCTGGTTAGTCAGCATTAGGGAGCTGCCGATTGGGCTGGCCCTGCCCCATCAAAATTCTTACATACTGAAGAAAGGGATAAAGACCCTGTATTGCATATAGAAAACATGCTGGGGAGGACAGGCTGGATTAATCCTGCCTCAGGCAAAGGCAAACCCATCCATGGGATTGCTTTTGCTCAGGGACCTGGATGCATATCATGGGTAATGGGGGAGTCTGATATGTACCTCAAGGGGATTTGATTATGGGTGAGACTAGCCAATGATTTGAATTGTATGATGTTAATTCTATATAATACTACATATCATCACTACTATGCTTGCTAATACACAATATCAACTGCATTACAGTAACAATTACCCTGATTAATGAAGAATTAAATTTGATGGAACTGGGCAAAGTCCAGCAATGATAGAACCAGACAAGCACAACGGTGATGGAACCAGAACTGACCATCTCTCCTGCCCTTTGCACTGCTGTTAGCGATGGATACTGTCTTGGTTTTAGCTGGGATAGAGTTAATTTTCTTCCTAGTAGCTGTTAGAGTGCTGTGTTTTGGATTTAGGACCAGAATAATGTTGACACACTAATGTTTTAGTTGTTGCTAAGCAGTGTTTACACTAAGTCAAGCACAGTTTCCCACACCACTCCACCAGCAAGTAGACTGGGAGGCACAAGAAGATGAGAGCAGACACAGTCAGGACAGCTAACCCAGCTGGTCAAAGGGATATTCCGTATCACAGAATGTCACGCCCAGCATATAAACTGGGAGAAGCTGGCTGGGAGGAACCAATCACAGCTTGGGAACTGGCTGGACAGCAGTCGTCAGGTGGTGAGCAATTGCGTTGTGCATCACTTTTTCTGTATATTCTATTATTATCATTTCCCCTTTCATTTCAACTTCCTCTGTCTCAGCTCAGGAATTTTACTTTTTTTCCCTAATGTTTTCCCCCAATCTACTGGGGGCAGAGGGGGAGGTATGAGCAAGTGACTATATGGTGTTCAGGTACCTGCTGGAATAAACCACAACACTGGCCTATAGAATTTGCGGGAGGGAGGGTCCAGAGTCCCAGATACCTGGCTGCTATAAGGGGTGCTTCTAACATGGGATCTGTTAATCTGGTTTTGAGTTCAGCTACATTAAACAACTTATTATTTTAAGCTACAAAATATTTGCTACTTTTTGTCACAAGCAACATAGATTGCCTTGAGTATACACAGTGCTGGATTTGCACTGTACTTGCAGAAGTCAGGGATGCAGTTGTAAAAAATTATCCTTCATATTTACATAATGTCTATTCCAACAGTTCTGGGTGTTTAAATTGATACCTTCCCTTAACAAGATGGTCACTACAAGTAGTAAAGAACAGAAATACTAATTGCATTTGGAAATTACAGATGATATGGTAGAAGTCCATAAAGTTTAAGACTAAAGCCAAACAGCAAGATTTAGGAACATGTATGAACTGGAGCTTTGGTTCAACCAAATAAACTGATAAAGACTGAGGGGGATTTGCATTGGCAGTTATGAGTTGAGGACTTCTGGGGACTGGTACACTTGTAAAAGCTGGATCAGAACTTTAATGACACGCACATACGTATATATATGTGTGTATATATATATATATTCAGTCTAAATAGTAACATTTCCAACCTGAACAAGCCTTTTGGCAGATCAGCACCGGGAGGATTTTGTTTTCAGAGAAAGACAACTAAAACAAGGGCTGCCCAGGACTACATTCTGCCCTGAAACTCCAACTGAATTAATTTCTCATGTTATGTAGTTTATCAGGATCTTATCCACAGAATAGTTTGCTAAATTAACAACTCAAACAGAACAGATTGCATTAAATGGTGCAGGGGAAATTCAATTCCAAAGCATTAAACTCCCAAGCCCAAATCCTGCACTTACATTACTGTGGATTTACGCCAGTGTAAATGAGAGAAGAATTTGGCCCCTGACCTTTTCCAAGCAGGTCATTATAGTTGAAATAGTAACTGATCTTAGAAAAACATTTTTGCTGCGAGGTATTTATTTCTGTATAAAGGTTTATGGAACATCATATTCTTTGCCCTTTAAGACTGATACTCACATATGTAAACACCACTGGGCCATAGCTTAATCCAGCCTCTCTAAATCTGGCTGAAACAATGGAAATATCTTCTGAAACCATTGTGGGCTATATCCAATATAGTTAAAAACATCTGACTGCAACCGCAAATATGCTGGTATTTGGTTGTGCTATAAAAACATTTTTATGTCAAATACAACTGGGACTAATACAGTAAACTACAAGTATGGTTAACCCTTAGAATGAACCACATTTAGGCATTTGAAGGTTAAGGTAGTCTGCATAGATTACATTTTCTTATGAAGAGCATAAAATGAATGTAGGTATAAAAACTAATTACTAGTACTAATAGACTAATTAGCATTTATATAGCACCTTCCATGCTATATTATAAACATACCAGCAATGTGATAAACTCCTGTAGCTACTAGCTATGGACCTGATGATCTCCTGAGTGCTTGAGGAAAAACTGAGCCCAAATGCTGGTTCTGTTAAGGGAATAAACTTGAGGCCCTTTTCCCCCTCTACACCTACACGTACTCAAGTGTGCACGCACACACACACACACACACAAGGACCTCAATGCTCACCAGACCTGCGGTTGCCAGAGGGCTAATCAATGCTTAGAAGAGCACAAACCAGGAGGGAAAGGGAAAGCAGAGTTAGGTGGGGTTACAAGGGGAGTGTTTAGTGGTATTACACACAAAGGCATGTAGGACACTAGGGGCTCTTGGTTGCAACTACCTAAAAAAAAAAAAAAAGAAAAAGAAAAGAAAAAAAGATATTAAAATAGAAGCAATTAAGAAACTTATTGTGAAAAAATTGTTCTCCAAGTAAGAAGTGTCCAGGACAAGACAGGGCAGTACTGAGTACAGAGGTCTCAGTTTGCTGCCCTGCTGTCCAAGGCCCTGGGCAGTGCCAGGCTGGGCACTGGCTCAGGAAAATCATTTCTTGTGACAGTTCAGTCTCCCATCATCTATTCAGTAAATAAATATGCAAATGTTTGTGGTGCATGTATAAAATGTGTTTGCAAGATAATATATATTTTTAAATAAAACTGGTATCTGAGACTTAAACACATACAAATACGTAACATAAAATAATAAGTCAAGACATTCTCAGGAACCCATGTACCATTAACTAAATGGACTCAAGCACTACAAATTCTACAATTCATGAAAACTCTGGACAGAGGCTGCTGACAAGCCTTGCTATGATGATAAAAGAAGATACTACCCCTAGCTGCCCCCCTGGTAAAGCTGCTGGACTTACAACAAAGCAGGCAGAAGGGAGCACTGTGCCACTACAGGGACATTTGCCTGTCAGTACAGAAGTCATGGCTCAAAGCCCTAATTTGCCTGCAGGGGAGATACTCAAACGCTTCATAAAGCTGGGCTTCCACCCTTGAACCATGTCACTGCTTTGGAAATCTACATTTGTTCTGTATTATATTAACAAAATATTTATTTTGTATGAAATATTCATTTCATTCTTTGTGCCGTTCCTAATTCTTCTCTATCCAGCATCTGGGGAGTGAATTGAAGCGTTCATCTACAGGGACTCATCTCTTCCCTGAGTGGTAACACCTAATTCAGTGCAAATCTTGTGTAGGGCAAGAATGTTTCTCTCTGTATTCATTGCTTTGTATTTACTTACACTGATTTTCATTTGCCAGTTGTTCAATATCATGCATACAATCGGTTTTACATACAATTAGCTAGAATAATCTTGGATCAGTTGGATCACAAATACTGTCAGGGCACCATTGTGCAGATCACTTATTGAACAGCTCAAGCTCCAAGCCAGATCCCTGTGGGAATACACCACAACCTCCTGGCCACTTACTCACAGCCATTGCTTCCCATCTTTCAAATCTGTGGGAAATCCATGAGATCATTCTGATATATTTAAGAGTCCTTTAGCAGAGATCTTGTCAAATGCCTCTGGAAATCCATACACAGCATTTCAAAGAGTAACTCTTGTCCATGTGAGTGGTGGCTTCTGTATGCCCAATAATTACACTATTCCCTCACTGGGAAGTCATTACAATATTGTTTCCTACTATAATATAAATGTCAGTTTTACACTTCTAAAATAAATAAACAGGGCTGCTATGGATTTCAGCAGAAGTCATTTTACAGTTATGTGCAGAAACAGTGCAAAGTAAGATAACCTTCTCCAGCTGCTGGATAATCCAAACCTGTCTAAGGTTCCTTGACCTTCACTACGAAGTCATTGGCAACTTATTTCAATTAATTTACAAATATTAGTGCCATCTGTTTTTGTAGGAAGCAGCCAGTGGGCTTTATTTGTACATTCACTGCAAACCTCTTTATCCTCACAGTCTAACTACTTGCATAATTTTAATAAGACAATATATGGGTGGCTGAATACACTAAATCAATACAACAGCTACACGAGCAGGTTCCTCACTTAACTGCTATCGCCATTCAGCCACACATCGAGTCTCACTGACCTTCTCACACGTCTATGCCTGGGAAGGATGTGGACAACACCCAGACCTGAACCTGATCCTATTCCATTCAACTCAAGGGTAGTTTTTTCAGAAATGCTATGGAAGTATAAATGTAGTACTATGAAAGTTGTCAGCTGCTTAGCTAAAGCTCTCAACAGAGAGTTAACATCTTAACAGTCATACAATGAACCCGGATGCTAATAATTCAAATGGCCATATCTGAAAAGACTAAAAGGGAACACAGTTAATTGCTACTTAGTTTAACTCAACATTCAGCCTTTCCCTTCCATAACAACATTGTAATCAGATGGTGAGCACTAAGCTCCTGTCTTAGACTGAGGATCAATATGCACCACAGCAACAAATAACAGCCCTTAATGTACTTCATCATTAAGCATCCTTTTAAAATAAGCTGCCAGCATTTTTCTTCAACTCCTTGCTACCAGATTGGTTGATCCTTATTTTCCAGGCAGATAAAGCTGAACAGACACAAATGACAAAGGTTCTGTTATCAGTTCACATTTTGGTTTATCAATAGCTTCAACTGCACTTTGTTTGTCAGCAATATGAACCTGTGGTTTAATACCCAATACTGAAGAACCAAGGCTATCCTCTACAAAATGAACAACAAAGTTTTAGTAGCTTATATATTGCTTTCTTCCTGTTTAGAGTATTTAAACTTACATTTATATTTTCCATTATAGAAAACCTTTGTGAACGAGGTAAGAAAGCATTACGTGTATTTTACTTTTAGATATCAATGAAACAGAGGAGCAGGATTGTGTAACTCCTCTGATCTTCATAATTGAGACCATCCCATTTGCACTGTATCTCATATGTAACTGATGAAAGAAAATGTGTGGGAGCAAATGTGTGGGAGATGAATTTATTTGATTTTCAGAGCTACAACAGCAGCTGGTCAACAGGTTCACTCCAGTTCTCTCTAGTCAAAGTAGCTCAGGACCAGTGAGGTTTAGATCTTTTATTAGAAGAGGTTTGGGAGGAAATGCAAATTACTATTCAAAAGCAGACAGCTGGAGGGCAGGAAAAATGAGGAGCAGCCATGAACCATTAATATGTACTTGCTAGTCTGACTAATTTACCAATGAAAACAGAGTAGGATATGTTGTGTCTCTTGTTCTCTACCTACAAATATTTCAGTAGTGTATTTATGCATGCCCTACTATACTATACACGTCTTGTTTGTCTAAAGCAAGGGCCAAATTATACCAAAATAAAAATCCTGCCAAGTTCTGATGAGAAGTCCAACTCTTTCCTGCTTCTCATTCTTCCCTCGAAGGGATACTGCCAGCACGCTAATGCTGAGCAACAGCTGAGAGACGGACAAAGAGAGCACAAAATAACCTTAGTGTAACAGCAGTCAAGCACTCAGATAGAGGAGTGACCCCCGCAAAATAAATACCCTTCTGGCTCTCATAGAAGAAATTAGGAGAATGAGTTAGCACAGCTGAGCTTATGTATATGGAGGACAACACCACACAACCCTGTAGGAAAGTGCAAAGCAAATAGCTCTTTCTGCATTCATCTGATTGTCAAATGTCTCAGTTGCATGGGGGCACCTTCATTTTTTTCCCTTGATAGAGGGTAGGAAGCTCACAGCCGTCTGCTGCACCTGAAGAGAACTTAATAGCAGACTGTGATTTTCAAAGTCGATGACAATTTATCCTGTATTATCTGTAGGCTGCCTTCTTGGAGAACACATATAGAAAATAAACTGCGCAGCAGAGGAATACTTCTCATGCCTTCCATAATGGAGCACACAAAGACTCCAAAGATTTTATTAATTCAGTACATCCGTATGCTCAAACCTTTAGGCAGTGGGGAGTAAGCTATTTATCTTTTGGTTTCTTGTAAGGAATTCACACTAGACTTGCTGCTAAATCATTTTCCCTGTACTACTAGTACAGGAAATTAACTATAAATGAACTATGAAAACAAATCATTCTGCTGCAATTTTCCATTGATATTACTTTACAGTTTTAGTGCATTTAGGAAAAGCAATATAGATTTAAAAAAAAAAAAGAGTTACAACTTATTTATATACTGATCCTTAAATTATGCCCTTTCCTCTTTTAACATGCCATACTTATAAGGTATTTCTTGCTTATTCTGCAGTGCTATACTAAAGTTGGAACCATCCTTATGACTACAGCATCATACTATAGTTTCACAGTTAACACTGAAGATAATTTCACTCTGAGACTACTATTTACTGAAATCTGTGGGGGAGGAGATAAAAGTCAGTTTCTTGTATTCTTTGCTATAAAAAGCTTCTGATGTTTAATGGCAATATTGAGATATTCTGCATTTTTCAGTAGTTACTGATATTTTTCATAATTTCCTCCCTGCACAAACACTACCTCATTTCTTTAGAAAGATTAAACATCAAGGATTTAAGCCTTCATTAAGGTCTATGTTTTTCACTTGTTTGAAGAATTAAGAAATGGTGTGCTTTAAATATAGAATATGCAGTTTGCTCTGAAAAATGTTTTTTAAGCAACACACGGGTAATTGTGGAGAAGTTCTACAGTTCTGTGGGGGGATCTACTCCATACTGTTTGAAACTCCCTTGATAGTCTTATACGAACAGATTGCCAAATTATTTAAAATAGAAAATCTGATGAGAGATATTTATTGAAATTTTATGTCAATTAAGAATATTTATGCTGCAAGTTGGTTTTTTAAAATACATATTTAGAGGACAAAGAAATCAGAGATTACAATGCAGTGAGCTGAACACAAACAGCAAGACATAAATTCTGCCTCGCTGTAATGTGGCTGTTTTAAGAAATATAAATCATTTAGATAAGACATTTGTATGTTTGCATCAGTGCTGTGCTCTGAAACACTAAGTTCTAGCTCAAGTGGGCAGCAAACTGAGTGCCTTTGAGTTGACAGCAAGGGTAAGGCTCCTGTGCTGCAAAAAGCAGGCAGTTACCATCTTGTTCTCCACACTCTATGCTATGGAAAGCCATGTGGAAATGAGGTTTTCCACCACTACAGATTGCAGGCTGGGACTGGTTGCTACAGTTGTGCCCATTCATTTTAATGCAATTCACCATTTAAATAACTAGGGTCAAATTCTATAGTAAGGATTTGAAGTCTTTACAGGGTGAGTGGGAGCAAAATTGTTACTGCCTTTTTTTTTTTT